>JAHSPW020000012.1:21322235-21747235 GCA_019985065.2 Arctostaphylos glauca | reverse complement strand
GGTACTGTAGCTTGAATTGGTTAGTAGATTAATGTAATACATGAGGGCGGTAATGGTTCAGTCAGTTTTGTCAATCAGGTTGAAGCTCCTGTCTCATTTTCTCTCACTTAGAAGCAATTCTTGGCTTTTCTTTCCTAAGAGGTAGGGTATATGCCAGTATTGTTCGAAGATAATTTGGTTAATTGTTTTGAGCTACTTATTTTGAATGAGGGGAAAGTACATAATATGCTGCATACCTACTAAAAAGAGGGTCTAATGTCTACAAATGTAGCAATTTATCATCCAGCTCCCCATAATAAAGGCTGTCTGGTGTTTTCTTTACCATCTTGGTACTGACTACTGAGGTAAAGATTCGCTTCAAGTTAGGCTATACAATGTTAAGCAACTCCCTTTGATGGATATATTTAGAATTTAAGTAACACGTGTCACTTGTTTGGTATGTTTTTCTTATCTTCTCTTTTGGGGAATAAGGAGGCTATTGAGCCACAAAAATGGAACCACTAGAGTTGCCTACTGGCACCCGAGGAACCTCTGCCAAAGTCGTCTCCTCTGCCTCAAATGTCAATGTATAGCATCAATAGTTGTTACGGAATATTTAATGTACACATATCTATGGAAGACATGGTTTCACTTGAAGCTTAAAAATTATGAAGTTGAGTTAGGCAGCACCTTCACTAAAGGCAACAAAAATTTAAAAGCATCACAGGTCCCAAAAAAGGTTTTGCACCGTTTTTTCCAGTAGTAGTTTGTTTTAAGAAAAGCACGTTGGTTCCCAGAATAAAGTTTATGTTGTTGCTTGAAATATGACCTTACTCTACGGTAATTTGTCCAGTGTCAAGACAATATTGTGCTAAATTATGTGGATGTCTGGTTTTAGTGAGGATATTGTATGATAAGGAAACTGGAAGATCAAGAGGCTTTGGTTTTGTATACTTTTCAAAAGAAGACGAAGCCATATCTGCAAAAGATGCCATGGATGGGAAGGTGAGCATTGTTGACTGACCACTGTCATATTACATGTAGATGAACTATTCTGGTGTAGGGTTTCCTTTCTTCTTCTTTTTTGTCTCTCGTTCGGTTTTACATTATATATAGTAGATATATTCATTTTGAAGTTATAAAGGTTTCATCTCTGTTGAACATCCATGACTTGAAGTCAAAAAGGATAGTTTACGGCTTATATCTGCCCAGTTCGCCAATGAAACAGCGGTAGTGTCCTGGATAAAACGGGGATATTGTTTCTGACTAAGGTGGATTTTCTTGCAGGCATTTTTAGGTCGGCCATTGCGGATAAGCTTCGCTCTAGACAAGGTTCGAGGAGCGCCCGTTGTAGTCCCTCGCCTTTCAAACCTCGTAGATGCTGCCAACCGCAACAAGTAAACTCCACAGTTTTTTTGTGAATTTCTTACAGTGAAGAGTGGTCAATGACGAACTGTAATAGCTTCAACTGTTTTACACCCTTGATCATCTTAATGTAGGGGATGTCATGTTAAATTAAAGAAAATTTTGAAGCCTGAGACAATATTGCTGTTACTGATATAAACGAGCTCTACGTTATGTACAATATTGACAAGATGTTGGAAAACACTAATAACATCCTTACACAAGTTGTGTTTTTTTTTTTTTTCTTTTTTTTTAAATCTTATAATTTGTTTTTGTTTTTATTTATGTAAACTGCATCTACTTTTGTTCTTAAAAGTTTATACTGAACAAAATTCCATCAATGTTATACTCAACTAATAAAAGGTCAAATTTCATTAACCTCTGAGGTTTTTGAAATTATACGCCCTCTCTCGCTTATGCTGACAATGTGATCAAATCACCTTTCAGCTAATTATATATATATATAATAATAATGTTAATTATTTTTGTGAAATCAATATAATATAGGATTTTCATCAATTTAATCCGATTGAAAAAACTAGAATACCTTGAGACAATGTCCACATATTTGGAGTTCTTTAACTTTTTTGCATAATAATCACCAAGGAAAGTGGAAAATAAAAAATTAGGGGCACCACTCTTGATTATTGATTTTTTTTTTTCGGAATGATTATAGAGGGTCAAAAGAGGACGTATATCATAACTTTTGCCCACCATTTTTTATTCTTTTTTTTTTTCATTTGTTAGTTTTGCAAATAATTTTTGTGATTTATTGTTTCTTCACAAAAAAATTAAAAAAATTAAAATTATGTTCACAAATTAAAAAAAAGTTAAATCACAAGAATAATTCAAACAGACAATTTTTTGAATTTTTTTAGATTAGTAATAAGGTGGAATTGAAATTAAGTTAGCGTAGAGTAGGATTAGTCACGAGGTTATTAGTCCATCTTACAAATTTATGTTGCATGCGATAAAATGATGAAATCATCAAAACCATGTTTGGTTAGGATCACAAAAAATTGATACAAAATAAAAAATTATAATTTTTTTCAAATAAAAATAAAAAAATAATCAAATCAAATACGATACATAACACAGACAGAACTAGTTGGGCTCATCCCAAATGAATTTTATGGGCCGTTCGAATGCTAGTGAATCTTAAGTTTTGAATTATAAATTATATATTTTTAGATTATAATGAGATATCTATAAAAATTTAGAATGATATATGTAGAATAAATTTTTTCAAAGAGAGTTTTGTGAGTAAAAGTGTAATCAAAATTAAAAAATCTTCTCCAAATGATTTTTGGAATTTCACATTTTACAATTCATTTTTTCAAAATGTATTTTATAATTTTTGGCTAAACAACTAAAATTCAATTCAGCGGAATGCAAAATGCATAATCAGGGCAAACACCCCTTAGTTTATGTAGTATGGTGTAGTACTCAAAACTGTTAATTTGAGTTAATTATGGCCCAATTTGACTGTCTCAATTAAATTTTTTTTTTTATTTGTTATTTTGGTTTTAAATTTTTATGAATTATTTGTTCATCTCTATAAGACGAATCTAAAAAATATAAAATCATGTCCAAAAATTTAAAAAAATAAAAAAATGAATAAAGACAAAAAAATTTATTTTTAAATTATTTTTCTTTTTCTGATTTTATTAAATTTAATTCATTATTTATATGTTTTCTGAGATGTTGTTTGATAATTCATTTTCAGCACTTAAAACAGAATAAATTAAGTAAAAAAGTATTACGTCTGTTTTATAACGACACTAAAAAATAAAGAATAAATAATTAAGTAGCTATTCCCTACTTAATTAAAAAAGCTACTTAATTAAAAAAACTAACACATTCAAAAGAGTTTTTTTTAAAAAATCTGCTTACCATATTGCCGACCACGGCCACTAACCACAACCGTCACCCGCCACAACACTAATCACCACCACCACTATCGCCCGCCATCGCCATTGCCACTGCATTGATGACCACCACTACTAACTATCACACTACCGACAACCACTACCACTAGCACACTGTCAACCACTGGCACTAACCGCCACTAACCACCACCGTCACTTGCCACCACATTATTGACCACCTTATTGACTACTAGCACTAATCACCACCACCACCGCTACCGCTACCAACCACCACCCTACTGACCACTGTCACCAACTATCATATTGCTAACCACCACCGTCACTAACCACAACTGCCGCTCATCACCCGCCATCACCATTGTTACCCGTCGCCATAACACTGTAGACCACTAACACTAACCACCTTCGCCACCACACTAAATACCACTGTTGCCACTAACTACCATCACCACCACCACCCGTCACCTATTGCCCGCCACCACTATACTGCCGATGACCGCCACTAACCACCATCGACGCTAACTCCCACCACCATTAACTGCCATCGCCATCCGCCACCATTCTACCAACTATCGCTTTACTATTTCTGACCACCACCACCACACTTACAATATCAAATAGAGCTTGGCGTGTCACAAGACTTATTGTGAGATAAGTTAAAAAATCAATAAATTTTAAACTTCAATTTTTTGTGCAAACTAAATAATTTAATTAATTTAATATTTAAATGTTAATACATAATAAATAATTTTTATATTTTAAAAATTTCGTATTTCATTTTTATATTTAATTTTAAATTTTAAATTTTTAACTTTCAATTTTATCAAACAGCAACTGACATTTAAAACAAAAATATTCCTTTGGAGCCGTGCACAATACCACCTAGTGTGTGTCGGTCATCGACTCGTCGCCCGATCAAAATTTGCAGGTTCCCCAGTTGGAAAGCACAAGCAAGCTCCCAAGGTCTAATTGTAGCGATGGAAAACCAAGCAGAAGAAGAAATTCACTCCGATCTGATCACCACGTTTTGCGAGATCGCCTCTTCGTCCCGTGAAGAAGCCCTCTTCTTCTTAGAAAGCCACAACTTCGATCTCGACTCCGCCGTCTCCACCTTCCTCGAGACCACCTCCGCCCCTCCTCCTGCTCCGCAGGCCCTCCCTCCTTCGCAATCGCTATCTCCTTCAACCTCTCTGTCTCCGTCTTCCTCGGCCTCCCGCTCCCGATCTCCGTCCCCGCCTCCTTCCCTCCGCCCGCAGCCCGACCGCTACAGTCTCCGGTCCCGGCAGCCCGTGGACAAGAAGAAGGCCTCTGGGAGTCGTACGGGTGGAATTCGCACCCTATCGGATCTGAATAGGCCGTCAAGGGATGGCTCTGGTAGTGATTCTGATGAGCCTCAGGAGTACTACACTGGTGGCGAGAAGAGGTATTGTGTTAGTCCTAGTTTTCCCTTCACCTTCTGTCTGGTACAGGGAATATTCAGGAGAAGTAGAAAAACCTTTTTTTTTTTCGTAGCTTGATTCTGATACATTAGTTTTGTATTGCTACTTTGAGTTTACCTGCAAAGCCAGAGCTGTTTTAGGTCGGTTCGAATGTGTGTGCATTGTTTTTTGCTTTTAGTTATCCAGAGTTCAAGTCATGTCATCAGCAGTCATTGTGTGTGGTGTGGGTGTGTGTGTGGGGGGGGGGCGGCGGCTCTCTTATATGCTGTTAAGTTAGGAAGCTTAGTTAAACTGAAGAAATAATTGACAATGAGTACGCCGTCTGTTGCAATGTAAAACTTATTCTGACATTCTGCAAGGACTTGTCCAGGTTGTTAACGTTGTTGTCTACCAATTGTGGCACTCCCTTAAAAGTTGTAGATCAGTAGAAATTGTTGAATTGTCACATGCTCTCCTGGTTATATTAGATGGACTTGGGTGATTTGTATGAATGATGGGCAACACGGTGTGTCTAATTGTGAGATTTAGCTAATTTTCTTGTCCAGGATAGGGTAGTTTTTAGCCAAAGAAAATGATATGGTAACATGACCAAAAAAAATGCAGTCTACAATATCCTCCTTTGTTTACCAAGGTGAAATTGTGTTTACCAAATAACGTAAACAGAGATTTGAAATATAAGGAGTTTATGCATGCTTTTGTTATAAAACTCATGTTGTAGACATGCTTAATTGATGAGTATCAAGTCCACATCGTGGGGCAGTTCGCCACATATCCATACGCTAACACAATTGTCAAGCGCCCATTGTACTATATTTGAAGGAGCCCATGTTATGTAGTTTGTGAGTGCCCGAGCAGCGTTAATATTTGGCATGTGTGATGTGTCTGACACGGAACTGGATCCTTCCTGGAAGTGCTTGTGGCCTTGTGCTACTTGGGCTCCAGAACTGACTTTTTCTTGAATGAGTGTTCGGATACACTGATAGATGATTTTTATTTCACATAAACCATCTCAAACAACTTTCCCTCACAAAAATCAGTCCTTGTAGGTTAAGGAAGTTAGTGGATGCATAAGTTAATAAGCGTTTCTTGCGTGTACTTGTTATCTGGGTTATTCTCTGACCTTGGTTTCGGGTATATGTTTGAGGAGCTCTCTTTTTCAATTTAGGATAGTTTTTAGAGAGCTGTAGGAGTAACTTGTTTTGGATGGTGTGTATAATAGGCTTAGTAGCCGTACAAGTTTTGTCATGACAGTGCTGTTATCACCGTATAACCATGTTCATATATATGCGTCCTCTTAAATGCAGGAATGATTTTATTCTTCCAAGAAACTCACATTAAAATCACAGATATTCCAAGATTGCATAAACTTCTGTGACCTCTCAGCCCTTCCAACTTTCGTATAATCCCCTCTCTTGGATGAATACAAGTTGATATGTCTCTAAGACAGAACCTTGGTTGTTCGAATTATGCCTCCAACCCACCATCACCACCAACAACCGCCCAATGAAATCAAATCATGAGTAAATGAAAAAATCAATAAACAAAGAACGAGGCTCAATGCTTACTGATTGTGGTCTCACTTGATTTTGGGTACTCATTCGTCGTATAAGAACTTCAGTTAGCAAATTAATCCGTTGGAAAACTTCTTCTAACTACATCTTTGGTCACATTGAGCTGAAAGGTCTTGCATTGGGCTTTAGATATAATTGATATGCCTCTGTCAGAACATTTAATCTGTGTATTTTTTCCGTGTGTGTTTCTTATTAATATTTGACAAATCTCTTTTAACACCAATTTCAAGTGATTTAAAAAAAAATAGAAATATATGTTTGTTTATAATGTATAACAGTCGGCTAATGTCAATATTCTCAGTGGAATGCTCGTCCAAGATCCATCCAAGGCCAATGATGTCGATTCAATTTTTACTCGAGCTAGACAAGTAGGAGCTGTAGAAGGACCTCTTGATCACCTTCGCCCGTCATCAAGCTCAAGAAGCTTTACTGGAACAGGGAGACTGCTTTCGGGTGAGAGTGTATCACCTGCTCCTCAGCAGCCCGAAGCTGTCACACACAATATCACTTTCTGGATGAATGGATTTACAGTAGATGATGGTCCACTGCGGAGATTGGATGATCCTGAAAATGCTTCCTTTTTGGAGGTAGTATTTATTTATTTCTCATTCCGAGTAGTATTGATGGGTCCCAATATCTTTAACTTGCAGTATGTTGCGCTTTGGATCCTTCCGTAGTCGGCAATCGTCATACTCTGCATGCTTTTCTGTGTTTTCGTTAGTCATCATCTCTCTTGAAATCGATTTGGATATTGTTTACTCAGTTTATTTCATCCATGACATTATAGTACAAAAGGATCCTGCATGCAGCAATTTGAATATTGATGAAGTAACTGTTAGTTGCGGAATACCTGAATTTGAATAGCTTTCCAATTCTCGTTCTCTCTTTTTCCCTTCCATTTACTCTCCTCATCTTTAACGTGGAAGAAAACTTGCAAATCGAGTCTGCTTCATGAGATGCACTATTAATAGTTATGGTTAGATTGAAGGCCTAGTATTTAGCTTTGAAGTTTGCTTTTGGCTTTATAGGGGTGCCTTCTTCATTGCTAACTTCATTACTTTCAGGTAAAAAGGGACATTTATGGTCGGAGTCTGGCTGGTTCCAGATAGTACTTAGTACCTACTGACACTATTCTTCCCTTAGGCTTCTTTGTGTAGTAGAATTCCTTGCCTTTTCTTTGCCCTTCTCAACTCCCCCCAGAAATTCAAGATCCAAACACTGAGGGGATTTCCTGTCCCATCTGTAGGTTTCCCCTTGCTCCTTTGTGCTGCTCTTAGGTGTAATTTTAAGTTTTCAATATACTTGGATTGTGCATATGATGGCACCCCTCTCTTTGTTCATTTTTGAAAGATTAAATTATTCCGCTTGTAGATTCCGGTTGACCGTACTGTTGACTAATTGCATTTCTGAGTGTACTTGGTTTAGCTGGAGTCTATGTCCTTTTCTCTTTGACGTGTATTCTTATTCACAATCATTGACGTTTTGCTAATTATGAGTATGTGGTTTGGTGGATTGGTGGTTCCTTCACAACTTAATGCAGAGCATTGCAAAATCAGAGTGTCCCAAAGAACTTGAGCCAGCGGATAGAAAAACTGCCGTCCATGTCAACCTGATCAGGAAAGAAGAAAATTGCCCTGTGGGTTCACCTTTCTCCCTCTTAACATCCTTTGTTTCTGTCATCACTGTCTACTATTTACCACAGCTTTTTTTTCCCTGTGCAGATACCAGAGAAGCGGCTGTCTACATTTCAGGGCGTGGGAAGAACTTTAAGCAGCAGCTCCACATCCACAGGGCCCACTGAGGCTACCCCCACTTCCCTTACCGCTGCTCCACCCCCATCCATGGGTCTAGTTGTGGTTGACACATTGCCTTCTACCTCAATTCAGCTGAGGTTGGCAGATGGTACGCGAATGGTTTCGCGCTTCAACTGCAACCATACCATAAGGGATATCCGTGCCTTTATTGACGCTTCAAGGCCTGGGGGGTCTAGGACCTATCGGCTGCAGACAGTTGAATTCCCTCCCAAACAGCTCACTGATCTGGACCAGTCTATTGAACAGGCCGGACTAGCCAATTCTGTTGTGGTCCAGAAGCTCTAGCAAGTTGCTCAACCGGTCATAAAGGAAAAGAGCTGAAGATAATGAGTCGAACAAACCAAAACTGTTGCTGATTTCCCTATCAGTTTCCTTTCCTTGGTACTTATCTCCACAGATCCATGATTCTAGCACAACACAATGGTCAGATTTAAGAAACACGCATCAGCTGAAGTCAGTATCACTTTTATATAACGCGTGGAAATAGTTTTTCCTTGGCAAGAAATATGTTCAAGTCGGTATGTTTCTGTTTTGTTTTGTAATCTAGAGATTTAGCCATGAGCTGGAAAAAGGATTGTTTTAATCAGTATGTTTTTCCTGAGCATGATAACTACTTACATTCAATGGCACAAGATGGTGAATTGGTTTATGTTCATGCTAGCACTACTGTCTTCGACAGTTCTACTATATTCTCTCCCTTAGGAGAAACCTGCGAAACAAGATATAGTTGTCATGGCAGGGCCATCCTAAAGCCAGATGATTTCCTTGGCAAATGAAACTTCTAACTTTGCTGGTTGCGGGTATTACCCAGGACTTTGGATTCTGTGTCTCGCCATTCGTAGGCTTAACCAGGCCCTTTTCAGCCTAACATTGATGTCTTAGGATCGATTTTCTTTGAAACATAGGCTCAGTAACGGAAGAGGTAGTATAAAGTTTGCTTTTCCTTTTACAACCCTATATTGGGTTTTGCCCTTCAATTTCATGCCAATCTGGGTAATGAAACACTCTTATGTTCTCTAAATAAAAACAAGCATGAAGCTTGTCTTTTGTCCCTGATTATCATTGTGCACCACCAGTGCCTTCCTACTAATGTTCTAATTTCTGGAAACATTATTCAGCTTTCCTCTAGTCAGAAACCAAGATTCACCAAAATACCCCCAATCTTGTGGCTTTGTGATGTTCTCTTTCTTAGCCAATTTCCACAAAAACCCTATATATAAATTGAGCATATTCTTCTTAATGCTCCATCAACAATGAAAAGGATGGCTAGAAACAACTACATATTCAACAACAAAGCGATTGATATTGGAGAGATGGTTGTATCGGTTCAAAGGAAAGTGGCGAGATGGGTCAAGGCTAAAGTGGATTTACAAGGTATATCAGAAGATGATTTCATCAGGAATCTGCAGGGGGTGAGAAGAAATCGGATTTAAGTTGCAACTAAGAGCAGGAGATAGGTGATGAAGTTTCGGCCGATGATGAAAACTGTATGGCTTGGAAGGTGATGATGCGATGATCTTAACCCCGGGTATAATCCACGAATTGGTTATCCAGGTTTTGGAATAGTCAGGGTTAGGTTCCTATTTAACTCTGTTTACTTGCTTGTTTTCTTTGTTTTCCTCGTTTGCTTCTGGTTGGCTTCTTGTGAACCATTGGAAACGATTTGTACTCCTTCATCTTTTAATATATTTCCTTTGCCGAGCAAAAAAAAAAACAATGAAAAGGATGTGCAACGCGGAACATTCCAAAAACACTTAGTCATGTACACAAACAGTGACCTACTATGGATCGTTGTCGCCCTATGGCGGTGGGGATTTTCAGATTTTTGGCTGTTGCGATTAGGAGTTTGACAGGCTCGAGTAGGAGATTCATTGAAATTTTAGTGTTCTTCTCAGTAAGAGTTGCTCTAGTCCTATCATTTTTTTTATTGTCGATTTTAATGCTCTATTTCTTTGCCTCCCAAAGCCGTCGTTTTCCATAAATGATCTAGCACTTGTTCATTGGATCTTCATGTATCCATTGCTATTGCCAGTGCCATTTCTTTCCTGGCATTTGTCTGCATCGAATTTTTTTGTTTGCATGTGGTCACCTAGCTTTATGCCCCATTATTTGGCCATTCGTTCATTGTGGGCCTCATATTTGTATCGATGTTTGCCCGAAAGTGCTCTTTTGGCTGCACGCTTAGACCATCGTATTCATAGGGTACTCAGTCCTGGTTAGTTTTCGTTAAGATTTTTATGGAGAAGAACTGTCTCTACCAGAATCACTGTCCATAGCTTTGTCATTCTTCAAGTTGCATGCAAGTTTCTGGAACTCATCTTGTCATCTTTCGTCGGTGCATTTACCTTAGAAAGACAATTTGGATGGTGATGGTTTTCATTTGTTTTGGTTTATTTACTTCATATATATTAAGTTTTGTGGTATTGCTGATATAATAACTGCTCAGATGAATATGTTTTTTTCTTGTAATTTATTTATCACTAATGAATTCTTGTAATTCCTAAGAATATTTCCACCAACGTTACATTTGTATCTTTCTGCCATGTGTGGTATCTCCTGCCATTTGTGAGTCGTTCTTTATAGGTTGTATTTGGTGCAGGGATTTGCAAAGCAGAAGTAAAATAGTAAAGACCGGAAATAAAAGGATTAGAATTTAGCATATTCATTTCATTACTTTTTCTTTTTCTTTTTCTTTTTCTTTTTTCTTGTGATGTTCAGCACAAGACACTCACAGATCTAAGTGCTCACTGGAGTACTTTATTTTTGATAAATTACACTCAGGTGTCTGACAAGTTCATTGACGCCTTCATTGATGCCTCTTATGTTATTTGAAGTAGTAGTCTCTTTTCTTATTTTTGAAATTATTATGTAATTATTTTTTTGTTGTTAAAATTAATTAAACATCATTAGTTAAACTATTACAAATTTACGTTGGAGTTTTTTTAGCAAAATGAATTGAAACATAATTTTTATCATGTTCGAAACAGTTTATTTTTAATTTTGAGATTTTTTAAAATTAAAATTCGAATGAATCTCAATTTTTTTGTCATTTTAATTGAATATTAAAAAAGGAAAAGAACATCAAAAAGTAAAGAAAAAAATACAAAATTCTACAAATTCAATTTATGTCAAAAAAAAAAAAAAAACCAAACACAATACCTTTGTTACCTAAATCATAATCGAAGAAAAGTAGAGATATTTGGTGATAACAATAGGATTAATTACTAGAAATGCGAAGGCATAAAGTGGTAAAAGCATGTGTTGTTAGCTGACAACTCTAACATGACAAGTCATCGTAACTATAGAAATTGGAATAGAGGTATCTCTCATTCTTTAAAAATCTCAGGGAGGCTTGAAATCTTTTTCTAGAGGAAAGACAAATGACATTAATATAAAGAAGGCTAAATTTCACTGACTCCTAATGTTTTTAACAATTGCAGATACTTCCTTTTAAATTTTTAAAATTATATTGACCTCCCTTGCTTGAGCTAACAATTCTATCGCACCCCCTTGTTGTGATGTTTTGGATGGTGTTTTCCTTCATGAGCAAAACACCTCATTTCCTTAAATACCAAAAGCCCGTCGTGTGGTACCGTGAATGGAAGCCACCAATTCCAAAAAGTGTATTTTATTATGGCACATGCATAGTACAATCTCCCTCTATTAGGCTTGGATCTAATAATGTAGACAATTGCCTTCATTCTGCAAAGGCAAACACGGTTTTAGTATTTATGAATCAAATTATGTTAGTTGATGAAGAGTCGCTCATCCTCTTGTGGGCAAAAAAAAATTAAACTTGAGGGGAGGTAAGCGAAATACTAAAACAACCAGTACTTACCTACAATGGTTGCACTTGGGCGATGGGAAAGGTGGGTTTGAGGTGAAGAAATGAGAAGCTTTATATAGAGGTGTAGAGGAGTATTTTGAGTAGAAAATTATGGTGCCAACACAACATCAATCGAGGACTATCCATGCCTTTGTCCCTAACTGCCCCCCTTTGACATGTCCTCTTGTTGTGGCCAAACTTTTTGCACCATGCACATTTCAATGTCTAAGATCTCTTGGAATCACTCACCCTTATTGTAGGTTCATCAACCTCTTTCTTTTTATTCTTTCTAGGCCTGTCTGACATCCTCCTAAGGGGATGAGAGCCTAGTGGGTCACCAGGGGTCACTATCCATATGGTATAGTCTAATATTACGTGAATCATCCTTGCATGTGCTTTCATGTACATGTCATCAGAGTATTAAGGGTGAACAAAGTCCTCTACATTCTTCCTATCAAATGTTATAATTGTCATAGCATGCTTGTATGGTATCCCACTTATCACCTATCCCTGTACACACAATCCAATGTCCTTAAATTAACCAAGTACCTAACATCTTAATCTCATACAGCTCATCCCCACCACAAAACATGACTTGACAATTTTTACTAACATTGGTTGTTGTTATTAACTGCTTTTTAATGTTGGTTGTTATCCCCTAGTTCCAAGATTTCCCCTTTTGACGCCTCTTTGCTATCTTTGTCATTATTTTGCATCTAATTCCCTCTAGCATTGTAAGTATTGGTTTGCCCCTTAAATTTCCTATTTAGTTGTTGAATGACTCAACTAGGTTGTTAACCCTCCCATCAAACCCATGCCTAGACCATGAACTAACTCCCAACTGATAAGGTGTGCATGTACCTCAGTATTGATGTCCTTTATAATTGACATTGCAAAATTAGATTGTCTCTCATTATATGATCTTGCTGCTATCCAAAATTGTTTTCTCAATTTCAAAACTGAAAATCTAGTTTTAAAATTCTAGAAGACATGCCTACAACACTTCAAATGAGAAGCATTTAGCATTAGTCCAATAACTAACTTATCCAACCCCTTCTGTTAGTCTAACATTATGGTAAAAGGCCTACTATGGACAGTTTTTCCTATGACATCCTGCAAACTGAGCAAGAAGAAACCCTAATTTTCTTTACACTCTACCTCCACAACACCTATTGCTACAAAAAATGCCCCACTGTTGCCATCAAGTGAAACAATTGATATGAGAATCCCTTCTCCCCATATGGTTCTTTCAAATGACACCCCATCTATACCTACGAATGTTTTGCAGTCATTTCAGAGACCCAAAATTTATTGCCTCAAAATAGATAAAAAAAATCTCTAGAATTGATATTTTTACAATAAAAGGCCTATCAAACTACATCTTACATAACTCTTAGGGTTGTTTTCTTTACGTTTACTGCATATGTTGTTAGTAGGTTGTATTGCTCTCTATAATTACCCTCCAATATGTTAAGACATTTCCTTCTAGTCCTGTACAACTGCATCTTACTGGCATATATCTCATACTTAACATGAAACTTCTCTTGCATGGCATCTAAGATCAGTTGGGAATTCTCTATGAATGAATATAGGAGTTTGAATGCAATCCAAGTGAAAGTTGTATCTACATTATGCTTGTGCCTATGCCTATTGTATGTGTGCTCGCCTCTCAGGGACTTGATCTTGAAGGTAACTTCATCACCCAAATGAGAGACATGAATCCTCTAATTACAGCCAAATGCAGCACAACGGACAATGTATCTGAATCCAATTCTAGATAGAGCTAAACAACAGGAAGAGATGAGTAATTGGTCACGATGCTTACTGTGAAAATACTCATTTTGTTGTATAATACCTATAGTATTATTGTTTTTGTGTCCAATTGTACATTGCAGAGAAGAGACTATTGTATCTCACCATCTGAAAGTGTTTGATATTTGTGCTCGACTTTGAAGACGTGACTTTATGATCATTTTCTTACCCATGCTATACCCCTATTTTTACTAGTTTTTGGATCTTTGAAAAGTTGCATATTATTGCTTGAAAGGAGATTTAGTGTTATCATTTCTTGTAGTAGGGGAGCTTTTTTTCCCCAGATATTCCAATCCTACTATACCGGTGGTCTCAGTTTATCTACCTCAGTATATGTCCATCGGTTGATGCCAGTGGGTCAACATTGATTTACCATGTAAGATGGGTCCATTTCAATTTTTCTATATTCCTAGCGTTGCTCTCAGTCCTGAGTTCATTTGCTTGGTTAGTTTCCTTCAACCTGTTACTATGCATGAAGTATAATATGATTCAAGATTTGGGAAAAATTTATTGGGCCCGGTGATTGCTTGGTACATTTTCATTTCTTATGTTTCTGTAATGTTGGGTAGAAAATGTTCTCCATATTCCAACTTGTTATATCAAATTAAGTAACGGTCTAGAGTAATGTTTCTATAGTCTTGGAGCACCACCATGAATCTGAAATCCTTCCGCAGTTATATAGTCATGTGAGATCTATACACTTCATGAGTTTCATATAAACACATGAACGAGTGTGTGTTAGATGTTTTATGGTGGTGCCCTAAGAGCAACCAATAATAGGCCACTTGTTTTGAAAGGAATGAGAAACGACTTTCGGCCGCCAATTGAAATGGGTTTTATTCTTTGTGAATTAGTTAGTTCTGTTAGACATTTCAACTATAACTGATCATGTTGCCAGAAAAAGTAAAGTCACAAAAAATGTTTCACATTCTTATAAGATGCATGGGGTGCATAAATTACAATTTGATTCTTATAACTGTTAGTTTGTTTCATCGGATTCAAGTGGATCAGATATTTGATAATGGGTTAAAAGTTTTGCAATCCACATTAATGTGTACATTCATATCTATTCAAAAAGACAAAATATAGAACATAATGTAGATGTTGTATGCATGCATCAAATTATAGGACGCCAATCTTTGAATTTTTTAAAAATTTATCGAAAGGACGAGTATTAGAATTTTTAAAAGCACATTGGACGGACAAACTTATATAACTTGACATTTTTTTAAAATTTACTATAATTCTATAGAAATTTTAGAACTTAATTAGGACAATCATTAGACTCATACGCTCATTAATCCTTTCCTTGTATACTATAATAGTTCCGTCAAAGAATAAGCTTGTGAATCCAATGAAATTACATTTCATCCGAATTATTCTCGTTAACCAATGAATTCTTACGTTCTGTTTGTTTATCATTATTTATTTATCCTATTTATTATTTGAATTTGAATGTAGACATACATACATGAGTGCCGTCCTGCCATTCCCTTACATTATTTGATTTCCTTTATTTTTTATTTTTGCTGAGGGACGACTAATTTATTTGTTTAAATTTCCGAGGTTTATCCCACAGTCGGAGAAAAAACTATCGAATGTTACCGATTTGAGTCATTCGACGGCCCAATTCTTTCCCAATTTGCGTTTCTTCCTTTCCCTCTCAACGACCACCGAAGCATCGAAAATAGGCCCGCCACCCCCTCGCTCGCTTGATTCCGAGAGTAACTAGGGTTTGAAACTAGTTTAGTCCAATCCCGAGCTTCCTAGGTTTTCTTGTGTATGCTTTCGTAGATCTTCAATCCTTGCATTAGACCGGGCTTCCTTCTCTCTCTCTCTCTCTGATCTTTTTACTGTCCACTCAATTCAAAATCGAAGTCATTCGTTTTGAAAGCCACTCCGACGCATAGTTGTGCCTTCGATACGGACCCTATTAGACGTCCACAGTCTGAGTCCTCTGGGTTGTGATATTGGTCCAAGGTATGATCTTGTGATTAGGGTTTTTTTTTTTTTTTTACGTTGTACAGTCGCATAGCTGTTGCTATACAATGTTGGAAATGGACGAGTTCTGAGGCTTTTGAAGGTGGAAATTTTACAATTCTTGTTGTTCAGAAAGATTGTATTTAGGGCTAGGTTGGGTTTTGTGGATATGATCAAGCAGATACTGGGCAAGCTTCCTAGGAAATCATCCAAATCATCGCACACTGATACTAACAATGGCGGTGCAATTTCAAGTCTGAATTCCGGAAAAGTTTCGAATATAGGTTCTGGCACGGCTCGCTCTAGCAATGGAACCTATGCTCCACAACCATCCAGTGTGAGTAAACCAAATCAAGGGAAGAAATCAGGCCCCGTGGTTCCCCAAATGGGTTCGGTACCTAATACTACCACTTACGAAGCTTTTCCGAGCTTCCGTGATGTGCCCAGCTCAGAAAAGCACAGTCTTTTCATTAAGAAGTTGAAGATGTGTTGTGTTGTGTTTGATTTTAGTGACCCTTCAAAGAATCTCAAGGAGAAGGACATAAAGCGGCAGACACTGCTTGAGCTTGTTGATTATATCTCCTCTGTGTCTTCCAAGTTCAGTGAGGTCACTATGCAGGAAATTACAAGAATGGTAGCCACTAATTTGTTCAGAACTTTGCCATCAAACAATCATGAGAACAGATTACCTGATATGTTTGATGCGGAAGAGGACGAACCGAATATGGACCCGTCGTGGCCGCATCTTCAGATTGTGTATGAATTTCTACTTAGGTTTGTTGCCTCATCGGAGACTGATGCCAAGCTTGCTAAAAGGTACATAGACCACTCATTCGTTTTGCGATTGCTTGACTTATTTGATTCGGAGGATCAAAGAGAGAGGGAGTACTTGAAAACAATTCTTCACCGCGTTTATGGGAAGTTTATGGTGCATAGGCCATTCATTAGGAAATCCATCAACAATATATTCTACCATTTCATATTTGAGACAGAGAAGCACAATGGGATAGCAGAATTGCTTGAGATATTGGGAAGTATAATTAATGGGTTTGCTTTGCCTTTAAAGGAAGAGCATAAGCTCTTCCTTGTCCGTGCTTTGATCCCACTTCATAAGCCAAAGTGTGTGGCCATGTATCATCAACAGCTTTCGTATTGCATCACACAGTTTGTGGAGAAGGACTTCAAGCTGGCCGACATTGTAATTCGCGGTCTTCTGAAGTATTGGCCCATAACTAATAGTTCAAAGGAGGTGATGTTCCTTAGTGAACTGGAGGAGGTTCTAGAAGCCACCCAGGCTGCAGAATTTCAGCGCTGCATGGTCCCTCTTTTCCGTCAAATTGCACGCTGCCTTAACAGCTCACATTTTCAGGTGCTGCAATTGGATTGGTCACACCAAATCCGCACAAGTTAAATTTGTTGCTCTTATTATTACTGTTGTGTTGTTGTTGTTGTTGTTTTCCTTCTTATTATTTTTTGTTTGTAGTGGTAGGTGGTATATATATTGCATTCAATACTCAGCTTTAGGTGCATACCTCCTCCGTGGCATTGGCTACGTGTTCATTTTTATGTTCTTTCCTTTGTTTTGTTATTTAGAAATTCAATGTTCATATGAAATTTCTCCCCAAATCTGTTTTATCTCTTCTTTATTGGCTTTTCTGTTGTTGTTACGACTACTAGATGTTGTTTCTATAGTAGAACTTTTTTTAACCAGCCATATGTCAAGCTTTTGCAAAGTTTCTTTGTAACTAAGATTCACAAAAGATGGGGTTTCTTTGTGTAGGATATTTTGTATACATGGTGTCTTGGAGGCTTTATGATGTGGAGATTTTGGACAAAATGGCATGGGTAGTTTTGTTGGACAAGTAATTTGAACATACAAATGAATCTGTAACTTTGTTTAGATTGTGTTCTGTCTTGTATCCTGTGGACTGCCTTGAGGCGAGCCCACTGTTGTTTAAATGACAAATTTGGTTAAAGTACTTAAATTTGTGTTTTGAATCTCTTTCTAAAGTCTGTTAATTGTATAATGTATTAGAATCTGTTATTAGCAGTAATTTAGTTAAAACAAGATTGAATGCGCTTTTTGCTTCCATGAATTTTCAGCCAGTAATGAATTTCTCTTCCATGGCCTCCTAAAGTAAAGGAAAAAAAGAGGAAGTTCTTACTGCTAGATTGAAAGGGTAGGAGAGGGCCCGAAGGGGGAATAGCTACTCGGAAAGTTCAGGAAAGGAATAACCTGCAGATTTTATCCTTCCAAAGTTTTGGGGGACATGGCACTCAAGGCTCTACTCCAAGCCAGAATGATTTCGAATTGAAATAATTTAATTTGCATTTAGTTGAATGGATATTTGATCTGGTAGTAATATGTTGGACAACAATATATAAGTGATAGCATGTGTCCGCCGCATGCCTGGAAGTTGGTATAATTGACTTCTTGCATCCAAAAAGACGCAATATGTTGGACAACAATATATAAGTGATAGCATGTGTCCGCCGCATGCCTGGAAGTTGGTATAATTGACTTCTTGCATCAAAACTGTCTTTTTGGTTTAATATATTATGTGCATTGCTTGAATATCTTTGATTTTTAGATGCCATTAGTAAGGCCATAAAGTCATCGTCGTTGTGTATACATGAGTCATGATGTTTTCATTGTGCATCAATTGCAAATATAAAATTGAATGCTCAAAGGCGGTTCGATTGTCTGTGATGCTAGTTATAATTGTAATATCTAAGTGTTAAGATTTGGGAAGTGGCTGATCTTCCGTTCAATTGTCTTTCTTCTAATTTCTCATTCTGGAAAGGACACTAACCTAGTATGCCACTGCGCCACAGGAGTTTTTCCAAATTTTGTAGATAATTTGAGAAATATACATGTATATATATATACATTCATAGAGAGACCATTTACAGCTCAGATTTTAGTTCTTGGTTTAGGTTAGGGATTGAAATCTCTTGGCAACACAATAAGCACTAGTTATTATGCCATTATGCGGTTGCCTGATACTGGCTACTGATAACAGTCCATAATACGTTTTTAAGTTCCCAATGACCAAATCTAGAGGTCTTCTTTTCTGAGAAATACCTGGGAAGATTTTTTGCGATAATGACCGGATTATTCTGTGCACGGCTACTGGCTTTTAGTATGCTGAGAAAGAAGTTGAGTTTTTAGATGTTCATGCAATTTCAACTTCACCAAGTAATTTCTTTGATGTTCAATGCTGCTATCTTATGTGTCAGGACCTTTTCATATATGCGCTTTTTTCTATGTCAATAAAGGTGTGACTGTAAAATGTGTTGCCACCGGCCTTTTTCATGAATTCCAAATGCTTTCTAGTAGTTGCTATTGTCCAGGCAAACATTCCTCTATTTGAACCTGAACTTTCTGGACGTGTCTGAACTTTCTGGATGTATTTGAACCTGAACTTTCTGGAGTACGTCTTCATGGATTTGAAATCATGCCCATCTGTACCTTTTTTTTGATAGCCGAGGTTTTTGGCCGGCTTTGGGATTACTCCCAACCTAATGTCAACTAGTCCTTGGAGGACCAATCCCGCCGTTGCCCATTTGTACCTGTAAGGCTGTAAGCCTGTAACTGTGCCTTCTTCTCTTCTAGTAATTTAAGTAATCAGGAGCACCTCGACCTTGATATACTGGCATCATAATGTGTTTTTGCTAGGATTGTTTCCATGGAATGGTGGATTGTGACATGGCAAACCCCCCAAAAAAGGGTTTTGGTGTGATTTATTTCTATGGTGCACTCATCAGCAAATGCTGTCTTTTCTTTGAAGCGAAGCCTAGTCAAAGACTTGGGAAATTTGCACTGTAGCATGTGTTATGCTTTAGATGATTTATGCATCTCTTCCTATCCTCAAAATACTTCTTTTCATCTGCAGGTGGCAGAGCGTGCCTTGTTCCTCTGGAACAATGATCACATTGGGAATCTGATCACGCAGAATCGCAAAGTCATACTGCCCATAATTTTTCCAGCCTTAGAGAGAAACACAAGAAGTCACTGGAACCAAGCTGTTCAGAGCCTGACATTAAATGTGAGAAAGATATTTTCAGACACTGACCAGGAACTGTTTGACGAATGCCTTGAGACATTTAAAGAAGATGAGATTAAGGAAAAAGAGTCTCAGCAGAAGCGCGAAGCAATATGGAAGCGTTTGGCGGATGTGGCAGCCTCCAAGGCTGTTGTAAGCAATGAAGCTGTACTAGTATCTAAGTTTGCCTCTTCTGTTACCTTGGCTACAGGCACAAATTCGCGAAGCGTAAGGAGTTGAGATCAGAAGGCTGTGGAAATCAGGGGAAAATTTGCTCTAATCACCTATTGGCGAACCCAAAAAGGTGCACGTTAGGTATCAACTTATCTGCAGAATGAAAGTTAGGAATTGGCGTTCGTTTATTCCAAGTTCGCAAGCTGATTGAGAAGTGAAGGTAGGTTTCTGTGCATATTGAGGTGACTTCTGTTACCCTTTTTCCCAGGGTTGTTTGCGTATTCTTCTTTTTCTTTCTTTCTTTCTTTTGGCTTGTATGCCTTGGAGGTTTTATTCTGTAGCATAAGGAATTTGAGTTATAGAGGTGACAATTGTCCGGTTTGATATTTATTTTCTGTAATGAAGGGAAGTGATGGCTTCCTATTGTGCTTTAGTCCTTGCTTTTGCCTCCTTTCATTTTATGGTGGTGGTTTGGTGAACAAATTGTCTATATATTTATTCAAGCATTTTAGTTGCATGTGTTCTTCCTGGAGTTCTTGGTACTAAGAGCATCTACATCAAACTCCTCAAATGTCCTCTCTCTAATTTGAGAAGTAAATTTTTCTAATAACCCTCACATCAGTCTCTTTACCACTTTTCCTTATTTTCCTAAAACAATAATAACTCCCTAATTTTAGGGAGAAAGTATTCACGTTAAGATTTTATTTTTATTATTTTTTAATTTCTTGCTCTTTCTTTTTTGTTTATAATATTTGAATTGAATATAAAAAGAGAAAAAAGAATATTTTAATAAAATTGAGATAGAATAGAGAGTTTGATGAATGAGATATTATAAAATATAGCTCCTTAAAATAGAAAAGTGAGATTTTCTATCTAATTTAGTGCAAAAAATAAAGAGACTAGTGTAGATAGTCTAACGGATCAAGTGTGATAACATATATTTCAATTGACAGTCTTAGGTACTGCAATGAAATGTCTTCGGTTTTTGAGCATTATGTCAAAGATTTTTTGGGCAGCAGATGAAAACGAAGAGCAAGAGTAAAGTTTTGCGATTAGAGAGGTCGAAGGAAAAATGAAGACTGACAAATGTTTGTTGAATATTTGTAGCCATTTCTCATCTGCAATTAGCTGATATGTATATAGCTCAGGCATCTTACAGAATGCAAGTTCACCCTCTCACTACAAAGAATGCAGTAAGTGAATACAAAGCTACCATATAGCACATGCAATTGACCAAAGTCGACACACAGGAGATTTTAGTCAACCAATGACTACACCCTCAACGCAGATGCTACAAAGCATTTTAAGCAGGTCATAAGATTTACATGCTTCAGCCAAGATCTATTCCAGCACACACCCACATACACCCCCCCCCCCCCCCCCAACCCAAAAGAACAGTAAGTACAGAACTTACAAACAAAAAGAGGATGGAAGGCAAAGCCATGAATAACCTAAAGAAATCCCAGCAGCTAAAAGTACAGAAGAAGTAGCTAGTCATCACCATATGCTCGGAAACTGTAACGCTCTTGGTAGGGACCGTTGAAGTAAAGATCAGCTTCGAACCACTTGGGATAACGAACAAGGTCACCAGCTACAAACTGCATGAAGTGTTCGCTCCCTTGAGGGACAACTCGCACCTCCCCTTGCTCAACGTAAACTAGCTGGTCCACGTGCCAGTTCCATGGCAACTTGCACTTGCCTGTCTTCCACATTGACCACCGTGAAACCCGCAGCTCCGCCAGCCGCT
Organism: Arctostaphylos glauca; assembly: GCA_019985065.2. Lineage (NCBI taxonomy): Eukaryota > Viridiplantae > Streptophyta > Magnoliopsida > Ericales > Ericaceae > Arctostaphylos > Arctostaphylos glauca. The sequence goes on along the minus strand of JAHSPW020000012.1, from coordinate 21,725,554 downwards.
CAGGTGGCACTTTCCTTTCTACCCTCACATTGTACAGTTCCTCCAGAGGTTTGTTTACTGTCATTGCTTTTATGCTGTGACCTTTTCGAAGAGTACTATGTGGTGTTTTATAACCTTTAAAGCTTGTTTTGGGAGAGAAAGGGGCAAATGCTGGAGCCATGAAGACGCTAGCCATACCTGGACTGTTTCTGCATCATCAAAATGAACAACATTATGCTCATAAAAATCAATAAAATCTATAATGTTCCAGAGACTTTATCGTCAGAAAAACAATATCAATATATTGATGAATCATGCAGATGGACCCTTCATTCCTCATAGCAGTATTACTGGCTTCCCTTTGTGGTCCGAAGGAGTAAATAAATATCACCAAGATTAAACTACTTTAGTGTGGCAACTGTGAAGATATAAAATTTCTAGCAAACTCACATAGAACTGGTTTTTCCTCGTTTATGTATGTATTTTCCTGGGCTGGATACCAGAGAAAGGAAGAGAAAAATAAGAAAAGATGCACAAAGCCGACAACAGACACCAACAAAGACCAAGAAAATAAAATCTCACACAAAGAAAGGAAAACTACTTCGCTAGGCAAACTTAAGAGGCAGAAAATCAGCAGAAGAGCTCCCAGATACATGTGGATGGATAAGTACTTTGGACGAGAGAAATGACGACTACAATAGACTACAAGCAAAATCAGCTTTACCCTTTACAGCACTGTTAAAACCTAGTGGAAGCAGTTATATTTCAACATCCATAAGTTTAAATTTAACTCAATAGTGGCTTTGTCTAAACAAGTCAAGTGCGTAACTAGACTAACCCTTCTCTCGTCAGCTATTTGTGTCATTGGCTATATATGTGCCAGATTAAATCACAGAGGATATAGAACTTCTTTGCACACATTTGAGGGCTCTATGTTTCATCATACTGCTGTCTCAAGAAGAATAAAAATTCACAGATGGATTAGGCTTCTCTTTATAGTTCAAAGAAAATAACTTTGCATGAATTACCATCTGAAAAGCCTAGGTTTGATTCCGTTGTTGAATTGCTCCAAGGCTCTAGGAAAAAATACCGAATATCAGATTTGAACCGATTCTGCCAAAATATGAGGACAAAACTTATAGCCACACTACTACACCAGTAACAAGCTTCACATGTTCCCCCCTTAAATTTTCATAGGGGTGAGAGGATATAGGAGGGATCCTATATCCTCCAGGTTGACAGATTTTAAGCATTCAAACACAAGAAAAAGAAGACGTGGGTTTCTTAAAACTAGTTCGTTAATTACATCAATGGGTTTCCCAGAACCAATTCATTTAGGATGTGTTTGGACTTTGGACCAAGGGTCTGGTCAGGGATCTGGGGAAGGAAGAAAAAACATAAGTGATCTCTCTCCAGCAATTCAACAAATTCTTTCCAAACTCCCAAAAGATCCCTTCCAAACTTTCTTTAATACAACTAACGGGACACCAATTTGATACAAGAAAAAAGAAGCACAACAAGGGTTGGGTACAAATTACAAAAATGTTGAAGAAGAACCATACACTGAAACTGTATATAACTATGTATATAGCAAAAAGTGCTTACCCAATTGCTTTGATGCCAGGACCGTTTTGATTGACTTGCAGCGTCAAAGTTCTAAAACCCTAGACGGAGGTTTATCTTCACTCCTGTTACCTCTGAGGAGCAGAGAGTAGTAGACATATGGATTATGGACAAAATATATTTCCAGAAATCCAAAGAAAGTCCTTGAAGTTTTGCTGGAATTACAAAAATACCCCACTTTTTCGCTCCTAAAGTGAACTGATAAGGCCCAATCTGGGGTGCTTAACGTGTCCAATGGCTGTACTCACGTTTCTACTCTCCAAAATGGCATCGCCAACACATAAGCTCAGAGACACTTTCAAGAATTGCCTGATGTGGGCAGCAGGCACTACCCACAAACATCCCAAATCTGTTGAAAGATGTTGGCGCTTCAGTTTAAACTCTTACAGTACCCATCCATTTGTGGCGGCGGCGGTGGCTGCGTCTCTCATTACCCATACGCAATTCCACCAGCTGCAAGACGAAGGAACCTATCCTTGCGAGCAGAAGCTCTTCCTTCCAGGACCCAGGTGCCCATTTCTAGCAAGACGCTGTATTTTCTGTCTTTTACATGGTTCATATAGGAACTTTTTATATATACAGGCGGTTCTACGCCTCATTCAAAATCTATATAATTTAAGATATTTTTTATGATTATATAAAATTGTCATAAAATTACAGTACATTAGTATTGTATATGTCAAAAATAATAATACAATTCTAAAATGCCTTAATTTTTCATAGTTGATCTATACGGTTTGACTATAATGTATTTGTCTGGTTAGAACATTTAATTTTTTATTTTATTTGTCTTGAATAGTTATGCAGACATAAAGTCATTACATAAATCATCTCATTTTCAAAAAGTATGGAGGTCAATTTCAAAATACTCTGATAACTTTAGCCAAGTACATTAATAGAAAGGCATGCATTATCGGCATTATCTCGTTTTGATGACTGAAAAAATAAAATTTTAACATTTAAAAGGAATGGATCTATTTTGTGCATATTTGTCTGAAAATTTATGCACGCAAGGTGTATGTAGTTTGGTTTATGTTGCTTTTTCTATGCCCGCTGAACTAAAGTTGTCTAGATTCAAGTTTGTAGAGGATAATGGAGAGCATTTCAGTGAGTGGGGAAGTTGGTGGTGCTGGTGGGTCATACTCATATGATGCTTTGAAGAGGTTGGACCAACTTTGGTCCGGCATTTGCTCTGCTCAAACAGGTATGTTTTCGTTTGCTATTTTCTGGAAGATTAAGAAAACTCGTTTGACAAACCGTTTTGGAAACAGTGATTTTCTGTTTTGGTGATAAAAACCCACTTTCGAAATTATCAGAAATTTGAACTGTCTGAAACTGCTTAAGAGCAAAATGAAAACGAGATAAGAAGAAAAGACCAGTACTTTTGTACAGAACAATTTCTAGAAAAATATTTGCAAAGGCAGTATGTCTATTTTGCATGATAACCATAATGCTAATTGTATTTTGCAGCTGTGCTGGGAGCCCAGAAAGTATTTCAAGTGTTCCTGGTTTGTTTAGCCAATCTGAGGTGGCTGATAAAGTAATAGAAACATTTGATGTGTTAGTTTGTGGAGGTACTTTGGGCATCTTCATTGCCACAGCACTGAGTTGCAAAGGTCTACGTGTTGGCATTGTGGAAAGGGGTATACTAAAAGGGGTATATTGCAACGTGGAATTTATCTACTAGAGAGAGTTTGTGGTTATTACCTGTGCTACAAGATGACATATTTTGATTATCAATGATCAGAGAGAGCAAGAATGGAACATATCAAGGAAAGAGCTATCGGAACTCGTAGAAGTTGGTGTCATAACTGAAGATGATATTGAACAGGCTATTGCTGCAATATTTAATCCTGTATGTTTTGGAACTTCCTTTAACTGATGAGAAATTTTATCTCGTGTCGCACTCTATAGCATCAAGGACATAGTTTTCTGGATATCTTACAATAATCTCACTATACAACGAACTGTGCTTGATGCTTATTTTTATCCTTCTGACTTTGGGTGTGCTTTGCAGAACAGATGTGGATTTGAGGGCAGGGGTGAGATTTGGGTTGAAGACATTCTTAATCTTGGCATTTCGTGAGTGTATTCTGTTGTTATGTCATGGCATACAACTATCTTTATATCATGCCATGTTTTGTTGTTGTGTTTTAATTCTCAATATGTGAGAAGTTCAAGGACTATTTTTTTCGCCCAAAGAAAGGTGTTCTCTATACAGAATAATGGTGGATCTTATGAACTCCAATGTGCCCATATCATTATATGTAGACATAGGGACACCACTCACATTTGTGCTGCGTCTAATACTGATTAAGGAGATTCGACATGGTAAACCTTTGTTTTTCACATGAACATGGATACTTTTGTTTGATTCAAAAATCGTGTAGATGAATTTTTTTTTGCTTAATAGGTAGAACAAAAGTACGTGGGTAAGAACAGGACAGAAGAAGGGAAAATGTCGTAGAGCTTTTATTCCGTGCAAGTAACATGTGCTTTTACTGGTAAATAGAAAAGTTTTGAGAAATAGAAAAAAAAAAAATCCCATAATTTTCACTGATAAGCCTTAGTTTGAGAAATAGAAAAGTTTGCTGGTATTGCTTCCCATAATTCTAGGAAGTTGAGCTCTAATTTTCTTGATCACTGTCTGTAGCTCAATGCATCATTCTGATTTGTGCCTTTCTCTGTCATTGTAGGCCTGCAAAGCTTATAGACGTTATGAAAAAACGTTTTGATTCCCTTGGTGGAACCATCTTCGAGGGTTGCAGTGTATCGGGGATTAACATATACGATGATGCAGCAGTATGATCTCTGTCAGTGAATTAGTAAAACTATGGAACTTCATTTGTTTTTTATTAGAAGGAAAAAATGGCCATGATGTCTCAGTTTGCATATGACTTATAACAATAGTGATTATGTAAGTTAATCTGGGAGCAATCTGCAATTTTGGACACCAAGAGAGGACTTCCAGGAATCATGCAACAAAGTTGACTCTGAAATGGAAAGTTGGGAGAATTGGGAATGACAATGACACTAGGATTAGCCTTATAGGACTGTAGAAAGGCCAAACAAAGGTGAGAAAAGCTACAAATGTTATTGGAACAAGATATGAGTGAGCAATTTTAAAGCTGGAAATGTCATTGATATGATTGGTATCCCATGCTCTAATTGGGGAGAGGCATATAGTTAATGGACAACAGTCTTGGTTAAAAATGTACTCGAATGAAGTTGAGCAGAAAAATTATCATAGATTTTATTGTACAACGTCAAGTGCTGTATTACTAAGACATATACTTCTTACTACTTTTTCTGATAGGTCTTGCAACTAGCAGAAGGGAAGATTTTGTCATCACGTCTCATAATTGATGCTATGGGTAATTTTTCCCCAGTGGTAAAACAGGTCAGGTTTATCAAGTTCTGCAAAAGTAATCTATGCATGCTTTTGAAAAGCTTTAAAGATAATTTCCCCAGTTGGAACTTAGTTGCCTAGATGTAAGATGCATCACATGAGATTGATGAAAGTGCTTTCCAATGTTTGTTACCTTTGCTTAATATCTCATATATAGCCAATCTATATAGCATGGACGCGGATACGGATATTGTGATACCCCAGCCAGGTGCCAACTGTGAGGCCGGCGTTTGGGAGAGAGTGTCTCAGTGGGACGTCCGAATAGGTGGTCAAGGGTCCCACTTCGCTTGGTGGATGTATGTTCGGTAGTATTTATAAGATCATAAACCTTCTTTGTACAAGGCCTTTTAAAGTCGTGATGATGTCAATACCAAATGAAACTTCACAGTTAAGCGTGCTCACCCTGGAGCAATCTAAGAATGTGTGACCTACTGGGAAGTCCATATAGTTTGGGCGGCAAAAGCGGACAATATTGTACAAGGCGGGAGTGGGTCGTTACAGATACAGACACGGGATTTTTGAATAAAAAAGGGATGCGAACACGACAGAGGCATGGCAATTTTTTTTACATATAGCATATGTATACATACATACTATATAATAATTAATGAATGAACATTAATACTACTTAAATAAAACAACAATACAGTCAATACAAATCAAAGAGATGTCCTGAATGAATGTATTATAATTGAGTTGATTAAATATATTGAAAAAAAGAACATATATTTGGAGCAAGAAACATACCACTGTACAGAAATCACTATAGAGATGGAGATGAAATGTAGATCTTTTTGGGTATTTTAGGATTTTAAACCTTTAATTGCAGTTTTAACCCATATATTATGTAATAACATATTTTTCCCAAATTTTTTTAAAAAATAACAAATCTGCATCTACATCTGCATCTGCATCCGCATCTGCTGTGTCCCAATTTGTGTCTCCGCCGTGTCCCCCATGTGTCCTCTTTGTGTCCCCCGTGTGTCCCCCTTTAAAAATAAATTAAATTAATTGGACACGCGAAATGGCGTGTCCCCCGCATGTCCATGTGTCCGGAGTGTCCGACACAGGTACGGGGACCTCTGAGGAGTGTCTGTGCTACATAGTAGCCAATGCAAGGTTAGTAAAAGAGTGAAAATTGTCTTCGCAATTTTACAAAGTCTTGAGCATTGCAAGGGAATACTTGTAGCAGAAGATTGTCTAACTTTGCATAACATCTCACGGGAACTCTTGACTTATGAAATGTCAGTGACAAAATGGTAAAAGTATCCTTTAAACTATGAAGACCTGATTTTCTCTGCCTCTTTATAGAAATGTTAAAGAAAGTATCATCTCAATTTTCCTGTGCATTAGATTATATACGTTAAAGATGTCCGGTGACTATGCACGTCGGGGAGCAATAGCTTAATGTATGCATCATGTCACCCACTTCATTCTAATGATGGTGGAGGCTAGGTTTTTATCGTGTCTGCCCACATTGCATTGGCCAGAGTAACGGTCATTTTAGATAATGAAAAAATTCTATGAAACTGCTTTCAGATGTCATATGCTTTGTACAGATAAGACGCGGGAAGAAGCCAGATGGTGTTTGCCTTGTTGTTGGGTCTTGTTGTCGTGGTTTCAAGGATAACTCTACAAGTGATGTCATATTTAGTAATTCAGCAGTGAAGGAAGTTGGAGAATCAAAAGCACACTATTTTTGGGAGGTGATATGAGTTCCACGTGCGATTATGTTTCTTTTTCAGGATTTGTAATGTGAATTTTGTCGTTTAAAGAATGTATTTCTGTGGACAACTGAACTGTTCTATTGACTTATATGCAGGCATTCCCTGCTGGTTCAGGTCCCATGGACCGAACTAGTTATATGTTTACCTATGTTGATCCGCAACCAGGATGCCCGAAATTGGAAGAATTACTCGAAGACTACTGGGATCTGATGCCTAATTATCAGGTTATACTTGGAAATGTGGTCCATGTTTATAGCTGTTACATATTACACACTCTTCCATTCTATGGTCTCTTGTCCTTGCTTTCTTTATTTCTTTTGAAACCGCTTGCTGTGCTTCCTATTGTTTTTCCACGTGGTACAAATTAAAGTGTCGTAAACTGTTTATTTTCACAATTTCACAGGTAAGAACATATGGTGTCATCTCTCTGCCCCTCTCTCTCTCATCTTGAATTCTAGCTAAATAAAGTTATGTTAAAAGTGATTGTGGTGCTTCCAACAGGGAGTCTCTCTTGACAATCTGGAGATTTTGAGAGTTATATATGGAATCTTTCCTACATACCGTGGAAGGTAAAGATGAAAACCCTACATGAACTGTGTTTAAATTCTCTTTGCCGCTGTCTCCACTAGTCACTTAATAATGCGTGTAATATAAAGCTTTGGGTTATTCATGTTCCGACATTTATATTCAGACTAGATACGGTTTTGGAAAATTCCATCATTTAACAAATGAATGGGTACTTAAAGTTATCTTGCTTTAGAAATTTCCTGGGCAACATACTCATACGATCTTACTCCTTTCTCTTCTCAATTGGGATGACTGACTTGACAGTCCATTGCCAGCAGCTTTTGATCGAGTTTTACAGGTGTTCTCTTAACCCTTTTCAGCTTAATTACGTTGTGTTCATACAGTAGTTGAATGCTTGAGTCTCACATTATGGTCTCTGCAGTTTGGCGATGCTAGTGGAATACAATCACCGGTTTCCTTTGGTGGTTTTGGAAGCTTAACTAGGCACCTGGGGAGATTATCAGCTGGTACTTTTCATTCATATTACAGTCCTGTCTTGACGGAGTTAAGATGTTTCCAGGGCGCTTTCCTTAGCATTTGGGGTTTCTTTTTTCATGTTTCTCACATCACTTGAAATGATCTTTACTAAATTCAACATATGGAATCACTTTATAGGTTTATGTTTCTATGATTCCTAGCAAATCTGTCCTGCTTTCATGTCAAGTCATGACCAAACACTGTCATTAATGCTAATGCAATTCGGAAAAAAATTGCAAAAAAATCACCATAAGATAATTATCTCACTTACAGTCCTTTTGTGTGGGAACAAGGTATATATGAAGCGATCAATGGTGATTTACTTGACGCCCACAACTTGTCTCTCTTGAATCCATACATGGTGGGTATTTCCAAGCTATGTAACTAGTTATGTGGCTTCTCCTATTATTGCGTTAAATAATTTATATATCCACAGCCCAACTTGAGTGCTTCCTGGTTGTTTCAAAGAGCTATGTCAGCAAAGAAAGAGTCTAATGTTTCACCAGAGTTCATCAATGAACTTCTTTATGCCAACTTCCAAAGTATGCAGGTACACTTTGTGTTGCTTTGAGACACCACTTTTTCTAGAAGCTAAAGGGCATGCTTTTCTTCTTTAATGCTCGTGAAAAACTTATCTCTTTCTGGTTTCCTCAAAATGTGCATTTACTTCGCCAGAGGCTAGGGGATCCAGTGCTAAGGCCGTTTCTTCAGGTTATTTCTTTTATTCAGTTTTAACCTATTTCAGACAGTAGGTTTTTGCTTAATAAGCTGTTGCTAAGAGACTATGAAGCAAACCTTTTAACCTCTCTCTAATGGTACAGGATGTCATACAGTTTGGTCCTCTTGTGAAGACCTTGGGCCTAGTGATGATAACTAAACCTCTAATTATCCCCTCAATATTTAAGCAGGTAAATATGTACACTTGTTTTATTCTTGCTTCTCCAACAAGTTTTCTTGAAGGCAATTGTGTTTTGTGGAATATACACAAGACCAACTAAAAGATACAAAATCTGACAAGACCCTTCTGTTGCTTTGGAGTTCTGGACAACCATTTTCCCACCCTCTTCAAAGTCTATATCTTCTCATTTTCACGTAATACCTTTGGACATTGCATGACCGAAGGTGATATAATGAAGAGTAGTTGCTTGAGACCACCTTACTTTCTGTGTTGCCTTGGAAATGCAGTCCTCAATAAGTGAGGATTGGCAGCATAAATGTGAAAAATAGTAATATGAATGAGGAAGGGTCATTGTGTATGGAGCAAAACCTTAGGGAAGTTACAGCTCTAGCTGCTGGCCTTTCATGCTGATCTGTCTGGGGTGAGGGCTATGTCGATAGTAGCACTTCAGCGATTGCTCAAGTTCGTGGAGCTCGTGAGCCCAGTTGACAACTATTCAATCTCCTTCTTTGGTGTATATCTTCTGATTTTCAGACATATAAGTTGACTGACTCGTATTCGAGTGAAGATATGTTGTTATTCACCAAAAAGCAACTTCTTATGTTGGTTTTTTTGTTCAGGTTGGTGTTCCGGTGCTCCTTGATTGGTCCGGACACTTTTTCATGTTGGGTTACTATACGTTTCTTTCGACCTTTATCGACCCATTGATTAGGTAATCTCAATAACCTTCACATTTATGTTTCTCTTTTGATTGAGTTTAATCTAAACACTGAGGAGTTGAATAATTCTCTTGGATAAGTTCAAAGTATTTGTTTGTCGATATGTACATCATTACATATAATTCAATTTTTTTTTATTGTGAAGGAAAATTTTCCTTTTACCGTACGGGAAATTCTAACAAATTGAACATTCTTGCAAGGCCATTTGTAAGTAATTTTCCAGCCAAAATGAAGTACAAGTGGAAGAGGCAACTTGAGGCTTGGCAATATGGAGCTGGTTTGGACTACAAAATGAGTTACCCTAACACAACCAAGGCCCAGAGTGGAATAAGCACTGGTGGGGACACTTGGGCAGAGAGTGAGTCTTTCATGACCTTACAAACCAAAAAGGAAAATTGATGGGTGTTGTTTTCTTCTGTATAATGGGGTGGGCATATGTAGTGGCAAGTGGAATCAACTAACCTGAGTTAGAAAATTCCTATAGGCTAAGTTTATTTTTAGGGATATTTTGATAAATTTTGCCCCACAGAAAATTATGACTTGCTCCAAAAATGGTATGTGTTGTCCTTGCACAGTTATACATGTTATAAATACTTGACTTAGTACCTAAAAATTTCAGATCCGCCTCTTCTTTTGTCTTTATTCTTTTATATTTTGCCATATTGCTATACAAGCGACTATGCATGTGCCGAAAAATAGTGTGTAGGAAACATGAAAATAAAAAACATAAATATGAAAGAGGTTGGATATAATTTTTATTTTATTTTAGGTGGTTATTTAGAAAATAATTTCGAACTTTAAATTGTCAAACCCATTAATGAAAGATTATAGATGTGATGTTAATTTTCTATTGGGTGATGCAAACTTTTGCAAAAAAATAAAAATATCCTACATAACTACACGTGCTCTGTATGTCTCATGTTATATATATTACTGGGTAGTGTTATGAAATGGAAGAGCATGTGTTGTGCAGTAAAACTATATTGTTTTAACATAAAAATAAAGACTCATGCCGTTGAGAGTTTACTCGAAATGGTATTTTGTCTGTCAAAACGACGTTATTTTAACGCATTACATGTGCTGTGCACTCTGTGCAGCAAAACCCCTAAGTCCATAGTGATATTGCAGACAATTTGGTAACCAGGACTTGTCCAATTTAGTCATTAACCAACATTATCACAAAAGCTTTAGAATTGCAAACATCTTCCCCGTGAACATCATGCAAAATGCCTCATCAATTATGGTCTGGATCAATGGGATATATTTTCAAAAAATGATGAGAAGAGAATTATTCATTATGCCACATCAAGAAGTCTGCTTCAATATACAACTGGCTCTCCCACAATGGTAAACTGAAAAATGAGCATCAAATTCAACCACTCAACTCTTAGGAATCCTTGCAATCAACTTATTTATACCACAAATTAAGATTACTCGGTTTTTATTTACATGAATTATGGAAACTAAAGCTACAAAGAATTAATTGGGTGTCTTACCACCCAAAATTCTAGAAAGCTCCTTCACTAAAGGCTTGTCTTTGATATTTTCCTCTCTTTCCAAATGCCATTTCTTTGACATTTCTCCAGCCTGTAATTAGAACTCACTGTTAGTTTGCAAGAATTGCAAGTAGCAACCAAACAACGGATTCAGAGAGGCTGCAGTGCACTTTCATGTTGTGCATGTGTAATACGGGTAAAACGACTTAGTTTTGTTCGTTTTGCCTTCGAAACTACATCATTTTAACTTATTGCGCGAATTGTTATCAAAATGTATGGAATCAAAACGATATAGTTTCGAGGACAAAACGGGCAAAATTACATTGTTTTGTCGGCACTACACGGGCACTACACTCTCCCAATCCACAAACAACACTCTTCCATTATCCAGCTCATATTTCCTCAGTTTACGTACCCAGTTTTTTAAGGGGATAAATTGCTCCTTCACCATCTCCAATTTTGGCTGAACCAGGTCTTTTCCTTTAGCCTTGATATCATCCCCCTGTTGACATTATGACATAAGTAAGCATGTAGCTGTTCCCCCCACCACCCCCCCCCCCCCCCCCCCCCCCCCCCCCCCCCCCCCCAATTCCAATATGCGAGTGGGATTTATTACCGTACCCAATTGAAAGCATTATTAAGGAAATGCAAACTGATTACATAAATGGCATCAAACGAAAATGCGTTACTGCTGAACAAGTATATCAAAGAGCTCACAGAACCTAACTAAATGATCCAGAGGGATAACCTCCATCTGAAAATGGATGTGTGACAGATCTATACTTACAGTTTGAAGCTCTAGTTTTGAGACTGCCAGTCCAAATATCACGGAAGCACCACCGAAGACGAGAGCAGTGGCAACAGCAAATGCCTTTGCAACTACAATTGCAACATAAGAACTAGCGTTAGCATGCTTTAGGTAGTTGAAGTTGGGTCATTCGTATGCAATTAACCGAGTTCAAATTTGCTTGATGTTGTTCCTTGACAATTGTTCATTTCTTACCTAGAAAGATAAGAGTGACAAAGTTACACCCTGAAGGTTTTCAGAACAGGATAGGCTAGACCCAAATCAAAGAAAGGTTTTAATTTAGTAGGGTTAGGTTAGGAGAGATTCCTCTCCAATGTGTTTTTTTCCTCTTTCTTTCTGCTATTGTGGGAGTCAAATGATAGGAGCAAAGATTTATCATTCACCCAATAGAGATACAAGAAAATAGATACAGCCACAGAATCAAAAGCTATCATTCAAGTAAATCCAACTAATATCCTGCAAGACTTACTTCATTAGCTATCCCGAGGATAAAGAAACCAGTATCAGATATTAGGATGAAAAATTAACAGAAGTTCAGCTAAGAAGCATTCTAAGGAGGTTCAAACCTACTTTGAGATAGCCCTGCAGCTGCAGCCTTCAACTTTTCAGGATTAACAGGGATGTATTTGTCACGGCGCAGTTCATTGGCAGTTGATGCTAAAACAGAGTTATCTGAGTTGGGTATTTGCCACCTGCATGAAAAAGATAGCAATTATTCAAAAAATTCTATTTGGGAAACCTCAAGGCAATTTCAGGGTGCATGGCAAAACTTTGAAGCACACTTCCATTCCCACATCATAGCCTTAATTTTCACCATAAGGAGATACAAAAAACCAACACTCTTGTTTCAACATTTGGCCGAAAATCAAAGAAGAAAACCAATTTCCTTCCAACAAGAACTACATTAAGGCTTTGCGGTTATCCTCATGAAGATTGTTTCCCAAGAGGCTAAGACAAAAAAGCTCGTCTCGTCTATAATTTCACATCTATGAACAAATGATTAACATTCAGCATACCCCCAGTAAATAAGAAGAGAGGTGAGTAACTACAATTAGTTGTTTAGTTGGAGTGAGTAATTTATTTGATGGCAATCAAATAGATTAGAGATTCCACTAGCCAATATCTTCAATCATGCTCTAAGCCTTATAAATTCAGAGATTAATTTTGTTTCAAATTTCGTCAACAGTTTTATGACTATAAACCAAAGAGCTTGAATTTGTCTAAGAACTTGAGAACCCACAATCTAAAAACTATCAATAAGCAAAACAAGGGAAGAGAAATGACCTTTCCCGGTCTAGAAATTAGAGAAATTAGGCAAGAACGCTTAAAATTAAGCTCAAAGTATCATCCAAAAACTCTCAATAAGCAAAAAAGAAAGAAGTAATGACGTTTTGGGTCCCAAACATTGCCAAATTAAGCAAAAAATGGCTCTAATTCGCAACAACCACAATCTAAAAACTATCAATAAGCAACAAGAGAAGAAGAGAAATGACCTTTTGGGGCCAAAAGTGACCTGAGGTAGAGAAACGTAAGCCCTAAGAGGGTTCAAAGCGTCGCGTGAGACAGAAGACGAGCTGTTGGGATCAGACGGAAGAACCCATTTGGATGCTGCGGAAATAGACGAATCGGGCGGTGGTTGGAAGATCTTCGACGGCAGAGAGTGCCTCAGAACCTCGGGTAGAACATCGGCTTGGGCTTCGTTTCCGATTGGTGTTTGTGGTGTTGATGATGGGAGCTTTGGTTTGGTTTTCTCGACGAGTCGGGAAACGGCGTGTTTGGATTCCTGGAGGAAATAGGCCCCCTCTGCGCCCGCCAATCTACCTGCTAGGAAACTCATGCTTTACAAACAGCCCCCCTCGATTTGGATGTAGCTATTTTGAACCCTCTTTGTATTTATAAGGCTGTGAATTTTAATGTAACTAGATTTATGGCAGTCAGAAATATGAACAAGAAGCTTTGTAAGTGCCATAAATCTAGTTATTGTGAAAATATCGTCGAAAATATGAAAATAATTTGTCTCTAAATAGAGATTTTTGCTTTGTATAAATTAGTCTTATAAGAATTAATAATACTTAAGAGGTCTCGAACATTAGATATAAAAAGAAATATACGTCTAAGTTTTAAATTTTAACCACCACGCCAAACCCTTTGAGTTATTCTCGTTGTCTTATTAGCGTACAAAAAAGCTAAAATTGTGGATGATTTTATTTTGTTTTTATTGAAAAATGCTATAAATTTTTTTTTATATAGAAAGTCTTTGAACACAGTTTTAAACTATAGATTTGGAGCACAAATATGTAAAAATTATTTAATGCACGTAAGACTCATATTAAAGTCGTGTATGTAGACTTGTTGATTTTTTTATAAATTGGCTGGAACTTCGGGGATTAAGGGTGAATTTAAAAAACTTATAAAGCGATTGTTGAAAGTCAAACATAAATATTAATTTCTTGACGGCCAAGAAGCGAGAGTCTCTCTTTCTCTCTCTAAATTCTTGGACCACAAGTTCTCATCAGTACAACACTTTCCTTGGGTAAGGCCAGAAATTCCTTTTTGTTTTTTTTTTTTTTCAAGAACAAAGAAAGTTTTTGGAAGGATAAGAGGCGAATTATTTCTCGTTAAAAATCAGAACTTTACACAGCTCGGGATCACTTCCCATTAGAATATATATATAAGGTTATTTTAGCGTCTTATTTAAGATTACTACTTGAATTGATGTTTGGTTAGTGACCTGAATTTTCACTATGGCTTCAAAATGGAAATAGACATACCTTTATTAGTTTAACTTTTGTTTGCAATTTGTTAAAAATTTAGTATCAATGAGAGATTGGAGAAAATTAAGGGGATTTCAGCCAACAATTCAAAATAAGGAACTTGTTATGTAATTAATTCACTTAATAGAAAATTACAGATGGAAGTCTTCTTACCGCACCGGTCTCAAAAATACCCTCGAGCAAAACACATCAATTTGATATGAAAAATAGCAAGGGAAAAAAGTTAAGACGAAAACTCGAACAAAATGAAAACTATCCTGATTAGTTCGAAGATTGAAAAAATCCTAAGTTCGAAGATCATTGAAACCCTAAGTTCAAATATCATTGGAAGTACTTATCAGTCTTTTAGAAGTCGAATGACATTATACTCCAGTTCGTATGTACTTTCCATAACTTGCCTTCTTCGATTATATGGTAGTTCAAAATTATGTGATTCTGATAGAATTCGTGGCTTTTGTCTTCTCAATTTGCTATTTACTAGTTGTAAATCAATTATGTTTGGATTTTGACAATCTATTGACATAATATTGTGTACTTTTCGCACTCCCCATAACACACTAAGTACACATGCAAAATAGTCGTTCACTCCATCGTTATTTATCTCATACCATGCCGGCCAGTATGTCTCGTATCAGTTTTGTAGCAGTACTAAACCATTGGTGTACCGTTCTGGTCGGTACCATACCGGTCTGTGTTTTTTTTTTCAATTAATGATTTTTTGGTAATTAAACATAAATTGAGACTAAAAATCATCCCCTTTTATATTTGGTGTTTTATTTTTAAGTTGTGAGACTTTATTTTATATGTCTAATGTGATTTTTTGTTAAAAAATATTATTTAAAAATATATATAATAATTGTAGTAATAAATCCGAAACAGGACGTCGTATTGGTACGTATTGTATGAGCGACAAAATTGATTCGTTTGCCGGTACGAAATTGATAACCTTGGTTCACTAGCCATCTATTCTAATGGATAACATTATCTATTTTTTTATTAGATAAGATTATTTGTTCTTTGTTGAAGTAATAAAATGGATAGAATAGATTTCATTCACCATCAATTTGCTCTGATACAGAATTACATATCTGGTTATTAATCTACCAAACAAGTTTATCTATTTTTTATGATTCTGATTTGTTCTAACAACTAACTTTATTTATTCTAACAGATAATTTTCTATCTTATGTCAGCACCGTTCAATAAGATTATATGTTTTATCATGTTATTTGTTTTAACAGATAACTTTTTGTTTTATCTATTTTATGTCATCACAAGATTATTTGTTGTTTGTTAGAATAATGTTCTGTTTCATCTATTCTAATTATACAACAGATAACATTATATGTTGTAATCTAACAAATAGATAACATTATTTGTTTTACTTCATTAGATAAGTGTTCACTTGCAATCAACAGATAACATTGTCGGTTTTACCTGTTGAACTAATGAAATGGATAGAATAGATGAGTGTTCACTTGCCATTAATTTGTCTTAACAGATAACATTATATAATGCTATATGTTTTATTTTAGAATCACACATCTCTTTGTTCTAACAAACTACTTTATCTCTTTTCGTGGTTCTTCTTTGTTGTAATACATAAGTTTAATTATTTCAACAAAATACTTTATCTCTTTGTTTTGCTGTTGTATGAAGTTTCATTAAAATAGCAAAACAAAGACAAATCAAAAAAGTTAAATGTCAACATTGGCATCAACAGGGGATTTCTCAGGGATAACATCTGCAACACCTTCATTTGTAGTTTTGAGAGGGTCTTCAGTGACGAGATCATTGGCCTTGGCATAGCCAGTGATTGGTGTGGTTTCAGTTTGATCAAAGGGGCTAATCTGGGGTGCAGGGTCATCTGCCTCAACCTCGAAAGAATGAGGGATGTTAGCATACAAAGGAGAGTCTTTTGGAATGCTGCAAGCATTGAGTGCTACCTTCCATCTGAATGTATGCAAAGTTCTCTTCTTGGAGTTCGGGGATTGGGTTTTCCATGAAGTCATCAGTTGCTTCATTCATACCCGCTTGTCGGGCATTTTTGCAATCTTCGGTTAGCTTGGCGATTTGCGCCTTAGATCAGCTCTTCTCCCTTGCCACTTTCCTCATCTCTTCGGAATAATTCTTATTTTCTTCAATCAGATTGAGTCCTAGCCTGACAATTTTCATCTAGACATCAATATCCCTCTTCATATTATCGCTAGCTTCGAGTTTAAAATTGTCAGCTTATTTCCTCCATTCCTTGGTGTTTTCCTCATTGGTCTTGAAGCCTGCTTCCTTAGCAGCATTATGACTCAGGCACGTCATGGCTTTTTGGATGGTTTGGGGGCAGAACAAGAAAGGAAATTACAAGAATGAAAAGTAAAAAGACAGGAATAAGTGTTGAAAGAGAAGTTACTCACACAGAGGTTGTGAGCGACGATCGATTCTATCCGAGTAAAGTCATCAGTTTCCTTAAGGGGGTTTTACGTCTCTTGGTAGCATGGCAAATTGGCCAACAGCTCGAGCGATGCTTAAGTTCTTCACACCATCAGTGGATGTAAGAGGCATTTCACCGTCTATCAAAAGTTGGGGAGACCAGATTTCCACATCCTTCGACGAGCTTGGCCTAGAGTCGTGCTTCTTTTTCAAAGTTTCTTTGGTGGAATGGGGACAGATCCTCCTCGACGTCAAAGTCGAGGTTGGTGGAGGAGGAGAGGATGAAATTTTGGTCTTGAGTGGCACAGGGACTTTTTTCTTCAGCTGATTGGTCTTGCCGCCGAGCCTGATGAGGTTTCTTAATTGAGGGACGCCCTGGTTTTTAGACATTTCTTTTTCGTTGATTTTGGCTTTGTCCTTTGAGTTCCAAATGTGATGGGGAAGAGAGTCAGAGCATGAGCCGGATGTGAAAGTACCTAACGATGGCTGGATATGGTCTCGACAATAGTTATTTGGTGTGGTTCTCTTAGGAGTGGAAGGGAGATGGCCTTGGATACGTCACTCTCAACTTCGGTGGCGATGGCAGTGGCTACTTGGGCGTGACATTTTGTAAAAAGCTATCATAATATCAATTGCATTTAATGTGACGGTATATATTACAAGTGACGTTTAGAGAAACATATTCAAAAAGAAGATATCTGCCTACATGGAATTTTGTAGCTTTGCTAGCTCTGTTAGCGCAGTAAGGAGCAAACAAAGTTGAAGGGGTAATTCAAGGAGGTAAAATTTAAATATGAATTATTGAGTTTTTTTTAAACGATTAATTTAGTTTGACAATGGGATTCTCTCATGCATGTGCATAATCTCGAGTTTGAACAAATAACAACCGACCTGAAAAGGATAGTTCAGTTAATGGCCGACCTAGCTAGTTCAAAAGATTGCCGAGCTGAGAAATACAGTTATCTATCTTGAATTGTAATTGAAATAGAATCTCGAATATCTCAGGATAATGTTCTAATCGGATATAGATGAAGAGTCCTAGGCCGATTCAACTTAGGATGAAGAGTTTAATGTTGGATAAAACACCATTAATAGAAAATAATTCCATGTCGGTTTTATCTACTTAGCGGCCAATCAGAAGACAATTCCCTGAAAATTTCAGCTTATAATTTTTTAAATCGGAACCGAACCGAACTATATCAATTTGGTTCGATTTAGTTTTTTCGGTTTCGGTTCTATTCGGTCCGATTTTTGACTTGGCTAAATCAAGCCAAATGTAAAAAAATTAATTTTCAATTCATAAATAAATATTTGAATACCAACAATCAAGCCCAATATAAAATAACACATATCATCGAAAATTAAAAAATAAAGATTATAAAAAATATATATTACCACAAAATACTTATTACAAAAAATACGTAGTACAAAAGGAGAACGATTACAAAAAAATTACCAAAAAAATTAATATTATATTTTCGTGAGACAATCGAGATGAACTTGACCTCATTCAAACATGGTTCATGAACGTAGTCATAGAAATGTGAAGGCCTTTCCTTCCCTTCGAAAGGAGACCAGAAAAAGAAAGAGCTATTTGACCAACCATTTTTCACGCTAGATTGCCAACGATAATTTTTTTTTTATTTTAGTTTTTTTTATTTGTCTCTAGCATTTTTTTTGACCTGCAAATTTCTTGCTAAAAATTTGACTGCAGATTTAGAAAATTATTTAATTTTAAGTTTATGTAACCTTACAATCAAGCAATGACAGAAAATGATTGAGAAAGATACATAAAACTAATTTCAAAATTTAGTGAGAGAACCAAACATGAGATTGACCCAAGCATGAGATATCTCGATATTAATCCTGCGCGAGTCAAATAGAAAATTATATAAGATTCTTGACTAAATTAATTAGTACCAAACAAATAATCCAGTCCTACTAATTTCAGGACTCTTAATCCTTCCTATTTTAATATTCAAATCAAACGAGGCCTAAGAGAATTGAGAAGATTAAGTTACATAGTCTATAAGTAAAACTACTACATGCTAATTCAGAGTTTTAGCTACTGATTAGAGAGACTCTTGTGATTATCGTTCTGATTTAATTATCACTGGATGGAGCAAGGTGGGGTAGTAGGGGAGGTCGCCCCGGCAAGAAAAAAAAACCTTCTATCATTACTATATAGAGAAAAAAAATTCTTATGAAATATATAGGCTCGTCCCTACTAAATATTTTAGAACTTATTTTTAATGAAGTATACATATTCGTCCCTGCGTAATAAAATTCCTAACTCTGTCCATTTATCAGAGTGTCTTTTCACTACAGAGACATAGAATTCTTTGACGGTTTATTGTCTTACTGATCACATGTTTCAAATGATAAAGAGAGCATGAGTCTTGTTAGTTATTGAAGTATTAACTTTTCATCTGATTGAGAGCATTACTTCTATTGCTAGTTTGCTACCTATTTCATAAATAAAAAAAGTGTGTTTGCATAGCAACTAATAAAAAAAATAACTGTTAGACTAGACTAATAGTTGAGTGATTCCAATTCGAAGCCTTTAATCAGGAGCCGTGGGTGCCACCCAAGTCAGTGTTATGATTTTCAATATAGCTCAATTGGGTCCCATGATTAGATTCAAATCGTTTATTTGTAAGATCGTTGATTTGATCGTCTTTACAATAAAACAAATTTATCAAACATCAATTGTTATCTATCTCATTGGACCGCAATTATATTGAAGCAACCGGACGACTATTATATTTGAGATAAAATGGTTAATATAAAATTGAAAATAAACTACAACTGGAAAAAAGAATAAAATATGAGTTATAATGTTCACCTACTTTCAAAAGGGTAAACAAATTTTCCTTTACAGTTATGTCCCTGGCAGAGGTCCTCAAATGATGTTAATGCTGAGTGGGGGCCACAATTCTTTGATGACTCGAAATAAATGGAAGCCAATTCTTCAACTTCATAATAATTCATTCACTTGGCAACTGCAGTGACCCTTTTTTCTTTTTGAATTAGGGTGCAATAAGTTATACGTAGAAAAGGGAAAGAAATACTATAACCAGCACCCTTCTCTCCAGACCTCATTTGGTACTGCAACTGGTCAGATGCACACAAGGAGGGTATCCCAGAGATTTCTTATTTTATTAAAATACGAATATTTTATTTTTTAATCAAATTTTGATGATTTGAATTATTTAATGTGTTTAAGACATGTTTTTAAGGGTACCCGCAAAAAATCGGCTCAAAAATATATCGGTAAGAGATTGATCAAAATAGTTTTTCATAAATACTGACAAAAATATTTTTGTGAAAAACTGTTTGGATCAAGTCTTTTCTGATAATATTTTGAGCGAATTTTTCGCGGGTAAACTTAAAAACATATGTTACACACATTGAACATTTTGAATCATCGAAATTTGATCAAGAAAGAAAAAGTCCGTATTTAAACAAAACGAGAAATCGTTTTATTAAAAGTTATAGTCTATCTTTATTTAGATGAAAGAGCCATGAAACCCACTTATTCCTGCATTTTCTCTCCATTAATTTCAGGACAGAGAATCAGACAAATAGGCAGAGATGTTCTTTTCTTGTGCAGAGGGGTATTATGTCATTAAGTGCAGGGTTGTTGAATGAAATTATGGGTATTTACAGCACCTATTTAAATTCGGGTCCATGAGATAATTGCATGGTGAGTACTGGACTCGCTTCTAACTCGGCCTGTTTCACCCAGCATAGGTAATGGCTACAGTATGAGGCGGGGGCCGGTGTACTGTACCTGAACTGTATTTTTGTCTTTCCTGTTCCCTGATCTCCTACGGAATTCTTTTTTTAATTTTTTTATCCTCCAAAGTCCAAACTTCAAAAAAAGGTCTACTCTGATGAATATTATAAAAATTAACATGTCACTTATCTTTTTATAATATTAAAAACAAACAAATATTAAATTCTAAGATAGTACATGTATACATATTCTTCAAAGAAAAGAAATGGGGGAATCGGGACCGGTACGATGTCGGGATTTTTTTCGAAAAAATGTAAACTCGCGTTCGACCCATGTTTTTGAACCTTTTCTATTGAATTCAATCTCCAAAAAAATAGTCGAAACTCAGCACCTCACCTCATTATTAAACTATGAAATGTTTGGGCGGCTTTTAAGTGCCGCATTTTATGAGTTCTTGTGTTTTTGTTTAATCCGAGCTTCTATTTTCTGCTTGTAGATTAAAAAAACAAGTTAAAATACTTAAAAATTTGATATTTCAGAAGCTATATTTAAATGATTTTTCCATAAATTTATTTTTTCCATAAGTATTACCGAGTCATTTCATCAATAGTAGATTGATTATAAACTTGCAATCACGTGATTGATTTTGTAAGACTAGGTGGGTTTATTGAGAAAGCAATCGAATAAGAAGAAAATAGTTCATCAATACTGACTTTTCCTGTGTTTGGTTGCCGAGAAAACGACGGAAAAAAGTTGGATTCACGTAACAGCCAGTGGAACTCCAAATTGTAAAAGCAACCCATATTTTCTAAATCTTTTTCGCCAACTCTTTCTGCAAATAAACCCATTTCAATTCAACAAAGTTCCCTATTAATATACGTGAACAGAGGATCAAAAAACAGAGGAGGGAAATCCAAGTTCTTCACTAGTACAAATTATAATACAAAAATCATACAAACAATTCGAATAATTTTCTATGGTCTTCTTCATATCCGCTACTGCACTACAAAAGCTATTAAAATTTAAAATCTAAATCAAACATGCAATAACCTTCTATACAATATCTCTATTGGTGAGTCGGAATTTATTCCATGGCAAATAAATTCCGAATCACCAATGTCCTCCTAACTTCTACAAATAAAAGAGCACAACTGTATATTATTCAGTATGTCTCATGGTTACATGAGAGCTATAATCATAGAAGCAACAAGAATATAAAATTTGAACACAGACCCTCATGAATTCCTCAGACTCATCGTTTGTTGTGGAGTGGATTTGACCCAGTGGGAACCTTTCGCTTTTGGGATTCGAATTCTCTAGCCGCCGGAGAGGTAAATGACGGGCGGAAGGCATGTGGGTTTCTTCCAAAAGAGGGGCCAGAAAAGTCCCGCCGGAGAGAATGAGTCGTGGGGGAAAAGAAGAGGAGAGTAGCGAAAAAGATGCAGAGGTGAAAGCGATTCATATTCGATGGGCGTGTTCAGCAGAGAGAGAGATAGAGAGATAGAGAGATAGAGAGAGAGAGAGATTGAGATAGAAAGGCTGGGTAGTGGCATTAGGTGGTTACTTATATATGGACACGGTTGGTCCAGGTCTACTGTAGACAGTATGGTGATGATACCTAAAGTGTGTTTTTCTGAATTTTGTTGCCAAACCATTTAACATATAATTCCCTCATCAGTTATTATAGTCCATGTTACAGGTTGGCAGATGGTTTGGGTTTTTTTTAGTAGTCTAGTTTAATTCTAATTACAAAAATATAAAGACTATTAAATCAAATAGTTTGGTTTATATATTAGTGGTCGGAAGAAAATCGTGACTCGATCGATACTGAAATTGAATTACAGTTCGGAGGTTAAGATTCAATTGGGTTTATGAATTTCATTGTTAATTTACTTTTGTGTTTTGATAATTGATTCGAGTGAATTATTGGTTTTATTATATAAAACCTAACCAAATCAATTTTTGGATTTGGGTCAACCACGAGATGATAGGCCAGAATGGTGATTGGTGGGATGGTGGGGGTTCACAATTCAATAGGGATAGTGACGCAAGGGAATTGAAAACAAAGCATATATAAATGTGAAAGCTAATGTGACTGGACTTGTGTTAAGGACCACAATGCCCTTGGGCTGTCAAGCTAGCAAATGTTTCCCCTTTTAAAGTGGTTAAACATATATTGAGGAGCCAGCGACAAATCAAGGGGTAGTTTGGTCATTAAAAAGTCAAGGTCATATACCGACGCACTTGATTTGTTTTGTAGAAAAATGCTCCTAGAAAAATAAATCAATACCCCGTGGTCCAATTAATAATGAATACAAGTCCTAAACTTTGTTCTTTGTGTGCACTAATCAACTTTTTATATTAGGTCATATGTCGACTACAACAGTGTTTGACTTTTAATATTTTCTTGAATTTTGTTACGAAAAAATGGCAGCAAAAGGTATATGAAAACACGCAAGTATCGATGTGGGTACGCTATGTCTATTCTTTGTTTCTCATGTTTTCTAATCAAACCAAAATGGAGGTAAAGAATATTTATTTCACTTCATTTCATCTTTCTCTATCGTGCAAATCTAACGGTTCTTGTTGAGGATCAAAAAATATTGTCGTTCGGATCATTCGTCTTTTAAAGCTCGTTGAGTTGATCCTTCTTATAAAATGTCAAGTTGAACGAGCGTTGTTAGCCTAATGAATAAGTTATATCTCTCACGTAAAAATAATTAGTAAGGATGACTTTAGAATATACTACAAGCTAATTAAAGTGATAAGATCATGTGGTTTCCTATCTTCTACTCACTTTAATTTTTTCAAAAAATAGTCTATTCGATAAGCTTATGAAATGAACGGGTCCGAAAATATCTTCGGGCTCAAGATGGTATTCTTGAGGCAACATTCCCAAGTCCTTCAAATAGGATCCATGGTCCATATAGTGCTCACCTTTGCCGTATGATTACAGCCGTACAAAACGATATCGTTTTGATATAATAGATGATCAGAACCTTCAATCAAACTCATCATTCAAACCCAAAACTTTCAAACACTTCTTTGTTCTCTCTCTCTCTCTCTCTCTCTCTCTCTCTGTGTTGAAAACTCGCGTGATCCCAATGCCATAACTAAGGAATGGAGGATCCTGTTGTGCACTGCGCACAACAGGGTGTTCTATACGTCAAAATAACGTTATATTAACGTGTAAAAAATTGTCCAGAAACTGCTCGAACACTGTCCAAATTTTCAGACAATTTTTTTGTACCAAAATAACATTGTTTTGACGCGCAACACACCATGTCGTGCACATTTCACAGCAGGCCCCTCCAGTCCTATAATTAGAGCTCATATAGCCTAGGATTCAAGCCCTTTCAAGCCAAAGATCATGAGGAGAAGATTGGAAATTAGTATCAGAGATTCGCCAAAAATCCGA
This sequence comes from Arctostaphylos glauca, assembly GCA_019985065.2. Taxonomy (NCBI): domain Eukaryota; kingdom Viridiplantae; phylum Streptophyta; class Magnoliopsida; order Ericales; family Ericaceae; genus Arctostaphylos; species Arctostaphylos glauca. The sequence goes on along the minus strand of JAHSPW020000012.1, from coordinate 21,701,496 downwards.
AGCTCTCTTGTTAGAAGTTTCAATGGAGTTCGGCGCAGTGGTTGAACCGGAAGGTTTTTCCTCTCGGAGAAGATAAAAATTACAGAATCGACGTCAGAAGAAAACTCATAAAAGACAAAAAGGAAAGAGGGCTTTGAGACTGTGCTGAGTTTCGGGTTTGGAAGGAGACCAAAACGACTGCTAAAGGTTCTCATCTATTAGCTCAAAATGACGTCGTTTTGTGATTGTAATCCTGCAGCGAGGATGAGCGCTACACAGACCCCAGATTCCTCCAAATATAGCATCGGATTACCTTCTTCCTGGATTAATACTTTTAACCCTTTCTTTTTAGATGAAGGAGCTGTTCAAAGACCTTCATTTGTTGACCAAGTCAACAACTCAAACCATGACTGGGAGATCTTCATATCTATATATAGAAAAAGAAACCCTTATCTGTGACTTTAGCTTAAAAGTTTCAAAGAGAAAATCAGTAGCCCTTTTAAATTCTCCATAAAAGAGAGATTACAAACAACATTTTTTATCATTGTAAAAGAAGCAAAGGTCAAGGGTTACCACTTCCCTTGTACCGCGTAGGCTTGAAATTTCAATGATATTCTAAAGGTAAACCAATTAAAGCTAAGTTTTTCTCTTTCCAACCTATCTTCATATGCCTAATCATACTTCCATCGACTCCTAGAAATCAGCTTCTATTTTTCATGATGGCAAACTTTTTTATGTCTAATCCAATGTGAAAATGTTCATTGTTTTGTGTTATGCTATCATTTCTCTCTCTCTCTCTCTCTCTCTCTCTCTCTCTCTCACTCATACACATAGGAACGGAATCCGACTTTTAACATAGTGATAGTGAGAATTTTTGGACATTTATATATTTACCAAAAGTCGTGTTTTTTTATTTTAAGGGATTCAAATATGAGAGTGATTTCAAAGGATGTGGTCTTTTATGAAAAGACATATAGAGTTCTATAAATAAGGTTGTACCTTAAGTTTTAGAACTCTCCTCTTGTTAATTTATTTTACATTATTTTCCTATATTATTTTGTGCGATTTTAGAAAGATTTGACACTTTCGTCTTTCACTAAGCGTGTAATGTGGAGACGTCCTGCGATATTCTGAGTTATATCTTGGTGCGGTATTCATCTGTCAGTATATCTATGCCAAGAGAGGCGAATATAACTTTAGGATAACGACTTATCGTGCCTTCTATTGATTTCACAAGTTATTTTCTCTATCTAGTATATCTTATCTATGATATTTTAATTTGTTATATTTATGATTTTCGTAATTTATGCCACTTTTAATTGTTAAATATTTGGTGAAAAAAGTCCAACACGAATATTTAGTTAGGGTAAACAAAAATTGTTCAACGTTATTGCAATCCGATTTTCAATTGAACCTATAATCATATATATGACATTTACAATGAGGTATATGAAGATAATAACAATAATAATTTTTTTTTAAATTGTGTAGTCCATGATCTTAATTTAACTCTGATCCAAGTTATAATTTATATAAACTAAGTCCTAAACTAGTTGTTCTGGAAAGCGTTTTATACCAAAATAATTATAATTAAATATCAGTTCACGCGAGAATTCATATTTAGAGTACTTGTGCTTCATAGCTTGAAATTCCCTAATATTAGAAGGTTGCTATTTTATTTTATTAAATTGATCGAAACCTAAGTATGGCAGTCTTATATATATAGTTTTATAGTAAATTTTAAAAAATACTGGAAGGATAGGGATGACAATTTCGTCCAGTCTGGTCCGATTCGCTTCGTTCCCTACCCCATTCGGATTGGAATTTTGGAGATTTTTTTAGAGATCGGCTTAGATTTGGAAGCAAAAGTTGAAAAAATGGGATAACGGGTCGGAGGTGGGTCTTAGTACATCCGTCTCATTTTCCGCCTATTTTAAAATCATTGTTAAATAATTAATATTTTACTTTTTAACCTCTTTAAATATAAGTATTTATAATTTTACGTTATGATATTAGAGTTAGAATTTTTTTATTTTTTGTAAAGATAGATATTCAAAATATATAAACATTTATTTTTTATTTTTTCAAATAAATCGATTTTTTTAATTAAAAAAGGGATAGAGCTGGGCTGCGATCTCCGATTCCCGGGAAGAGAATGTAGGGTGAGGTTCATTCTTTGTTTCAAAAACAGTACAAGGATGGAGATAGATTTTGTATTTAGGAATCAAAGACGAAGATAATGAAAACTGTTCCGATCCGTCCCATTACCATCACCCTAGGGTGAAGGAGGTTTTCAAAATCATTAGGGTGGTTGTCGCACCAATTGTACGTCCCATTTGCCTCCGCAATTCCTCCTCTTGTTTGCGATGTGGGACTTAATCTTTATAATAGAGACCGAATGTAATTAGTTGGACAGTGCTAGCTAATAAAAAAACAACTTGCTAATGAAAGTTCCATCACACCTAAAACCTTGGTACTTAAAGCCGCTACTTGCTAGCTACTAAATTTGGTGATATATGTCACCATCACCCTTGTGTTTGCCGTCAGGTGTAATTTAATATTAAGTACACAGATGTTAGAAACATATCTGGACACATCTGTGTTCGTTCTGTGTTCTTAGTATTTGTGTATAAAAACTCTCTTTAATCAAACTGATTCTGACGATATGCAGTTACGAGTATTTATTTATTGCGGGAGAAAACCACGAGGCAATTATATTTTAATGAAAAAGCTCCAACTACTCATGCACCACTGTCTTGATAAGTGACAGAAGCAAATTCATTGTCTTCAATACCAGACTTTTGTATATTATCACATAATATATATAGTGTGTGTGTTGGTATCTGAATTTTGAAATTCAGTTAATAATTGTGGAATCTAGAATTCACCAATTAAAATTTTCACCTGAATTATGATAATTGTCCTTCTAAGTTGCAAAACAACTCAGATACTACGTTAGTGTCGACTGGGGTTGAGTATCTGGCTGACATTCCGATGATCAAATTAGCTTCTGAAGGGGAGTGAAAGCCACTTAAAAGAATGAATGAGTTATGTGAGCGTACCTGAAATTTCAGTGTCCATTTGATATTTATAAAGAAAGTTCCCAACAGCATGCTTGAGGCCTCGGTTGAGAATGTTGCACTATGGCGTAGAAATCACGGCGCTTCTACCACGTGTTCCAAGTCCGCATGGATCAGAAGGGCACGTTTGTATATCCAATAACGACTTAGCCTCCACGTTTACCCAAGTAACTATCCACAACATGGGGAGTGTATCTCCACATGGCCGTGTCGAGCATAAACCTCTTGGCAACACGACCGTAGGTTACACCTTGAGAGAGATTAGTACTGGTAACTAGTGTCGTTCAAATGGAAATTCGACTGTACCTAACATGTCGTGCGCTCGGCAAAGACCGAGGTAGGCTAGGGGCCTTGTCGAATCACTCAGCTGAAGGTCGATGGACCTGTCCTTGGGCTTGGCCTAGCTCGAGCCTTGCATAGTTGGCTTAAGACTAACAATGAGCCAAAGGCCCATTGCAATGCACCTTCGACCTAACACAAGAGCTTCTCCATTCCTCTGCTCGATGCTGATTGATTGGAGGTTGGAGCCCATTGTCGTGTGCCAACTGATGAGAGGAATTGACTATTTGAAAGTCGGAGCCCAACTGCTTGACTCGACCTGTTTCTTGAGAATACTGAAGGCGGCAGAGGTGATAGGTCACACGAGCAGTCACTTCACTGGATGTAGCCACATGTCACGAATCGACAGGTAGAAACCAAATGTTTCGTCTCCCACATAGCCGTCTCGAAAAATATGCACTGATGTAAATATGAAGGGAGACATAGAGAGAGAGAAGCACGCGGTCTTTCTCTCTCTAAAAATTTGAAGCTCTGAACACTTGAAGAACTCCCCTCGATTTGATCTCAAATTCTCAATAATCCTTCAAGTTTCAGGTATAAAAATTTGATTCTTTTTGCATTTCGAATTGTCGATTGCCCCATTTTCAATCCATTTTACGTGTTTTACAGTGGTTTTTGATTTTCCAGAAAATGTCTATCAATCGGCCAAGCCCTTGTAGCTATATGCCGAGCCTTCCTTGACTTAGCATCTTATGAGCCCTTTTGTTGAATTGCTACCATTATGTTGTTGGAGATCCTGAAAGTAGATGTTATGTCGTCGGTTGACTATTTAATAGCTGTTTATATCATATCTATCTTTACATTGTCTTGGAAAACCTAGAGTTATACGTTAAGAACACTAGTGCGAATGACACTCGGATAAGGTAACAGAGGGTATCAAGTGATCATTATTATAAGTAATTCACAGCTAGAGACACCTAAGTTTAAATAAAGGAATATTAATCGATTTGGGTAGCCCCATCATAGATATTCGATTGTCGAGGGTCGACTCGTTTTATTTTGTGTATTGAAAGGACTCCAATTAGGAGGAGCTGGAGACGGTTGATGGTGACTTTGGAATCGTCTAGGAGGAAAGTTTCGTACTCCGGAGGAGTGACGGTTAGTGTCTTAGGCGTCCTTGAATTAGAAGGAAAAACAACTAAGGTTCATTGATACCTGCCCAGATACACCACGTTTGTTATAAGATCTAAGTAAGGTGAAGGTCCCTTTCTTGTAGAGCCGTCGATAATCTAGTTGGGCATATCACCTCGGACTATAGATATGGAGTATGCGGGGACTAGCCAATCCCAATTGAGGGCCTTACCCTAGAGTTATTGTGTAAAACTTGATCCCTTGAGGAGGAGAATTTTAGAAATATGAAACTGAAGATTAATAATGGAAGAACATTTTTACTTCCTCTATTTATCATATACTGTTGTTATATGCATATGTTGGGTTTTGTTGAGTAGTATTATTTACTGAGTGTCACAACATGAAGTAATTTTTTTATCCTTGGCGTTTCGTGTCAGATGTAAATAAGTGGCTGGAGAAACAACCCGAGAAGAAAGAGCCCGGATTTTGAAAATGAAAGTTTCAACTGTACCTGATTTTCGTACCCTTAGAAGTTGTGTACTTGTACTTTCAGCTACCCATGTAGACTCGGTTTGGATATTTTAGATAAATGACATGTACTTCTACAATGGTTTAATTCAATAAACGAATTTCAATAAACAAATTTCAATAAACAATTTATTATTGTTAATATATCTTTAATTATTCAAATCGATCTAAAAAGAATTTTATACGCGTCGAGAAATCGAAGACTGAGGGTTATCTGAATGATGACGACGACGTGTCGGATTATGTAACCCACAACACTAACATTTGTTCTTTCACTTCTTTCATTTCTAATCTTTGCCCAGTATCTTTCTGCTACCAATCATTCTACTCCTTGCCTTGAGGTCATTCTTATGTACAGGAGGGCTGCCAGAGTCAAAATTTGAACTAGATTATTGTATGACATTTATTCTGTAACGAATCACTAAAAATATATTTTTTAAAACATAAATTACTTTTTAATAATATATATATATATATATATATGTATATATATAGTTTGATTTACAAGAAAATCCATATGATTTGTCATATTTTGACAACTATGAAGGATAGTCTCTTTAAAAATAATAATAAATGATTTTTTTAATCATAAGTACAATTAATCTATTTTCATAGTTGGTTCCTCACAATCTTCATGCTACTAAAATACAATCATTTTGTGTGTATCACATAAGTGAAAGAAGTTGGAAAGATTGAAAGATTGATGGGGCAATTTTATAACTTTAGTGAGGATGCTCAGGTAATTTTCCTATTATATACTAGGGTTAAGTCATATAAATTTTAAACCCACACAAAAGTGAAAGTATATACAAAGTGAGCGGAGATCTCACTTGGCATCACATGCGTCTGCCCATGTGCATGTACGAGATTTTGGTGATCTCAATCAACGGTTGATCGAAAAAATGCTTGACGTGTTCTGTGATCTAAAATTAATGCATCCCAAGCGTAGGACAATGAACACTGTAGCACAATAATCCCGGTAAGTACGGGATCGAATTCCACAGAGACGGCTCAAGAGTTCGATTACGAATTCGGAAATTTGGTTGTTAGAAGCTCTTAGGTAGCAACCCTTCCAAAGTTGATTTGATTTACTAAAGAACACAAAGCTAAAACTATTGTTTTTGAATTTATGAATTAACGAGGCGCGGCCACAAGGATCCTAATACACGAACCGATTCTACACTTAGCTAATTCAATCCGTTTTCACAAAAATGTTCTTAGGATAGGATTTCTCTTACGGGTGCGTAGCGATGGTTGCGTTCCCCTATACGTGCTTGCGACGAATAGATTGCAAGATCTATTTCTCACCCCGATATAGGTCCCGTCAATGCCATAGTACGCCCGCTCAAAGAAATCCTACCCGAAAACTATAATATTCAACCGAAGATGGGATTACATAACTAAGTGCGAAATCGGCCACGAGTATCATTCACCTCATGGCCATGCCTATGAGCTTAAGCTACCATATTGAAAACAAACGACAAAACTGATTGAGATTCACTAAGCATGCTAAGAATTTAAAGTAATCGCGAGAAAACTGAAATAACAAAAATGAAACAACACTTGTAACTTGAATATAAAACCTGGATTCGATAAAGAAACGCAGAAGAAATCAATCGAAAACGCCTAAATCAGAGAGCACGAACACCAGACTTTTCTTCCTTTTCTCGCGCCTCCCTTTTTTTGGCAAAACGTAGAGTAAAACATAACAGTATTGACCTAACGTTCAACAGTTTAGTAATCAAAAGGTAAGCTCTCGGTAGCGCTACACAGTATTAAGTGTAGCGCTACAGGTCCTCAGAAAGGTAGCGCTACATCATTTAAGGTGTAGTGCTCCTGGGGCCTCTGAAATTGAAGTGTAGCGCTCTAGCCTTTTGGGTGTAGCGCTCCTGGGGCCTCTGGAATGAATGTAGCGCTCAAGTCTTTAGGGTGTAGCGCTCCTGGGGCTGGGTGTAGCGCTCCTGGGGCCTCTGGAATGAATGTAGCGCTCCAGTCTTTAGGGTGTAGCGCTCCTGGGGCCTCTGGAATGAAATGTAGCGCTCCATGTTCCATGGTGTAGCGCTCCTGGGACCCACTATTCCATTCAAACTTCCGGAACCCGCGTACAGCTTCGTTTTAACACCTGTGAGCATAAAACCACTACAAACACCAAGCGTGCACATTAAACGGTAAAAACAGATAAAACAATGTGTCTAACGTGTTATTCGCCCTACTTAGGCGCTAATATCTTACGATATCACGCGCCTATCAAAAAACTTTCAATTATGATACATCAAACACATTAAATCAGTAAAATCTTTCGTTTACGGATGATAATCTAACATTCAAACACAACACAACACGTAAGAGAGAAAAAAAATACAAAGTTAGAAAGGGTTAGAAGGAAAAATTATTACTAAAAATTTGGCAGTGAGTAAGATGTGGGATCAAGCTAGCCTCTCAATTCAGATAAGAAACGCATCTTTTACTTTGTTTTTGTATTAATTTCTTCGGAATACGCGATTAGGAAGTTGAAAAAATCCAAGTATATGGTCCCTGACAGAACAAACCAATGGGAGTTGATTGCGTGTAGCCATGAAGTGGGGTTTGGTCAATTTCTTAATGTTGATGATGTTTAAAAAGTATCATTTACTGCTACGTACTATTATATATATATATATATATATATATATATATATATATATATATATATATGTGGTGCTTATGTATTGTATTATTAGGGGCGGATTTAGGACGTATAAATAGTATTTATATGATGTATAATTTTGTAGGGCAATGTTGATCATAAGATATATTATATGTGGTGCATGACATAATCTTTTGTAGGAAAAATTTATTAAATTAATACTCAGTGAGGTCAATTGACTCCACTTGTTACTGCGTAGCTCCGTCCTTGCATATGGTGAACCATCACTTCAAATATACGAGTTTGGACTCGCAAAATCGTAGATTCTCTATTTAGGGTGGATGAAGTAAAGGGCAAGTGGAGTCGATTGACATTATTTACTTTATAAAATCTTAGTGATTGTTTTGGACTTAAAAATTATCTAATAATTTGACCCTATTACATTTATATACTTGCTCCATAAACCTTTTTTATTCTTCAAAAAAGAGAAAAAAATATTTTTATTTATCAGCAAGTGTGCAATGATTAAAAAAGGCATGAGTCAAAAACAGCATCACTATGAATTAAATGAATCCTAACTAGGTTGACACCCAATCTACCGACAAATCATATGCTGGGACGGATACCTTGAAGGAAAGAACGGTTGGAGAGGATCCAACCGAGGAAAATATACAAGTTATCTCACAATGTTAAAATATAAGACCTAATACCATAAAATCAAATAAACACAACACTGGATGTTTTCCAAATTGTTACTTTCAGGTGGGATGACTTTAATAATAGACACATGTAATAGTGCAGTCTTCCTTCTCTTTTCAAGGAATATCTAAAAGAGAATCCAATGCGTTTTGATTGTGAATATCTGAAGTTTTTGTGGAGAAAAATTAATTCGAAAAATACTCAAAAACTCCAGTAAATATACATTAATTAATCATCGATACAAATTATAAAACATAAATGAAATTAGAGATCGAATCGAAATATGTTGGACAACATAAATTGCAAAATCAAAATGTAAATGAATACAATATCGAGCCGAGTCTTGTGTATACATAGCCCCCTTCAGACTGATTCACTGCCTCATTGTAAGTGTTAGAGGATCCAACCGAAGAAAACATACAAGTTATCTCACAGTGTTAAAATATAAGAGCTAATACCATAAAATCAAATAAACACAACACCGAACGTTTTTCAAATTGTTACTTTCAAGTGGGATGAATTTAATAATAGACACATGTAATAGTCCAGTCTTCCTTCTCTTTTCGAGGAATATCTAAAAGAGAATCCAATACGTTTTGATTGTGAATATCTGAAGTTTTTGTGGAGAAAAATTAGTTCGAAAAATACTCAAAAACTCGAGTGAATATACATTGATTAATCATCGATACAAATTACAGAACATAAACAAAATTAGAGATCGAATCGAAATGTGCTGGACAACATAAATTGCAAAATTAGAATGTAAATGAATACAATACTGAGCCAAATAGTCCATTTCATACTGATTCACTGTCTCACCGTAGGTGTTAGATGATCATAACCGGCGTCTGTCTTCCACGATAAAAACAGAGAAACATTGATCAATTGTATCATCAAGCAAATATAATAACCACCATAGTCCAAAAAGCGACCTGAGCATCAAGACAACTCTCAACATGTCATGGCATGCCTTGCCTTGTTTGTTTACATACGATCGCGTTCATTGGCTAATGTCGTGCTTATTCATACTTTTTCCCAAACATTATTTCAAAGCAACGCACATACTAGGAAACCCTATTGCTATTGATTCGACGATTTTTATAGGACTTGGTCAACAAGAATTAATTATAATTAGGGACAAGTAGACCAGTAAAATAACAATAGTCACCAATACGATTCTCAATCAACAAGGACAAAATGTAATATGTGTCTATGTACTTACAGATCAAAAAAACATCTTTCGTGGCTCAAGTAGTACTACTTTTCAGAAAAATGACGCAATTGAATATATTATCGTTCGTAGTAGTTGAAATGACAAATTTTACTGTTGCATTATGAAGAGACGGGTCCTACGCAACCTCTTGGACTTTCATTTTCTACTAGTCCTCTCAAACTTCAATCAGTTGACTTTATCCTCCTATAAATACGGATATAAACTTTCCCCAATCTTTCAAATGTTCATTTTTCTATAAGTTCCCAACGAATAAAAACGTTTCCATATATATGAGTATGACATTTGGTTAAACACGCAGAATTTTTTCCCTTGCTCTCGTTGAAAAAATATTAGGTTTCTATTCACTCCATGTCTAGTTTTTAAATCGAAACAATTTTAAATTCTTAATTCTCTACGAATCGCAGATGCCCCGTAAAGATCTCACAATTTCAAAATGATCGAAGTTCTGTGTAGAAACTGTAGTAAAAAAAAGGTCGGATATTGAATTCTCATAATTCAATTTCATATCCGAATGAACCTTGTAATCGTATCAAAGTCGGTTTTTTAACTATGGGACTAGCAAAAGAAAAATTAATTGCAATGTATCGAACCTTGTAAACTGGTACATTCAAACTTTAATCTATCAATATTCTTCTACCAAAACAAATACTATTATAATAATTTTTATATTTAAGTCGAGTCAATTAAATGAGACCAAACTATTATCTTCACCATTATTCCTTCTTCATTACTATTCGAGTCCGAATCTCCTCATCGCTATCAACTCATTCAACCTATAACACGTATACATATTTATTTTTAAAGGAAAATTGGTCAAAATGATAAATCTAGGCTGATTTTGCCCATTAAAGATATGTTAATTTAATTTATGAGTCAGTATCTATTGTTTGAGAAGTTCTAACGCTTGAGATCCTTTTATAGACGGATTTGTCCCTGAACGCGAAGAGATAATTTTATCTGATAACATCATTACTTCAAAAACTAACAAATAATGTTGTTTGTTAATGTATAATCTCTTAAAGACGACAAATGATGTTAACTGATAAACACTAACAGATAACTTTATCTAATAAAATTATTGTTTCAAAACTAAAAGATAAAGTTATTTTCTTAATAGGCGAGTCAGATAACATTATATGTTGGTTTGATATATCTATTAGTCAAATTAGAAAATATAAAACGTATAATTTTATCTGATAACATTATTATTTAGAAAACTAACAGATAACGTTATTTGTTAAGGTATTTGTTTAAATCGACAGAAATGTTGACTGATAAACACTAATAGATATATTGACTTAATAAGTTATTTGTTAAGGATCTGTTAAAAGCGACAGATAATGTTAATTGGTAAAACTAACAGGTAATTTTATCTAATAAAATCATCGCTTTTATATCTAACGAACAGATAACGTTATTGTGTGTTTACTTAGAAGGTATTTTTGGAATTTATGTGCCAAAATGACTTCTACCCGCAATTTAATTTAAAATGAATTTATTGCGCTAAAAATTCGTTGTTATGGACTTTTGACCGAATCTTTCTATTTTTAATTAGTTGGGATGAAAACTATGGGCATCATCGAAAAGGAAAGAATTGACACATAATGACTTTGTAGTTTTACAATAATATTTTTATGCTACATATTATAAGGTTCCATGAGATGAAATCATCTTTTAGGAAATGCAATATAAATTTCTATGGTCAAATGAGAAAAACTAGACAATCGGACCATGAGTGTGTACTTTGAATTCTTTTTACTAGTTCTATCTTTGACTACAATACATCTGCAAACATAAACGTTTAGGATTTGGTACATGTCTTCAATATTCTCTTGTCCTAACCTCCTTCAAAAGAATTTCTTTTTATGTGGAGTGTCTTGTATAAGCTTGCTTGCACCCCGTCTAATTTATTGGGGATCGGTAAAATCACATGCACTTATTATGGAATAACACTTGACAAAAAAATCCACTCTATATCAATAATATATAAAATTACAAAAAACTCTCGGAAAGTTCAAAACCAAAACCTCACACTCGACTCCCTCATTCTCAGTAGTTTCTAATCTCTCCTCTTTGCCTTGCCACTCACCACTGCCACCACACTAACAGAGAATCCTTTTTATAGTCAAAGTGAAGAGGGAGAGACAAATGCCATAAATGCATTTCACGCGTGAAGAAAAAACTTGAGATTTTCAAATCTTTTCCTAGGTCAACAATGGTTGCCTTGGGATGATTTTTAGAAACCTAAATTTCTCCATGGAGCCCTTAATCCGTGTTGCGATTACATTCATGATTTTGGGATATGATGGTGTTTTGGGGTACCTAGTTCTACAATCACCTATGAAGCACGAATACTTCAAAACTGGTCACCGTACGCATATTGGATACTTCTCGTATACTGATACTTATCCCGAACGCTTCGATACGTAGCGGATATGCCAAATAAGTATCCAACATTAAATTTAAATCATTTTAATTTCAGATACGTTTTGGATGCGGTGAATACTTTTAAGATACGGCCGGATACCTTATGGATGCGACGGGAATGCATTTGATTCACTTGAGGGTGTCGATATGCTTGAAGTTGCTGGTATTTTTCTTGGGAAGCCGAATATAAAAGCTGTGATATTCACCGATAAAGACGAAGGGGATACAATTGAATGTTGAAATTTATATGAGTATAAATTAGGAGGAATTATCACTTATTGATTTAGACTTTTGACATGTATTGAATACTTATATTTTGGTCGTTCTCTTCCTATTTTGGATGACTTTTGAAAATTGACTTGTGCTAAATGATTGGTATAATGTTATTAACAATTCAACTACTCTTTTATTTTCTTGGCCCCTTTTTATGCATAGTGCATAACCAATAATTATAAAAAAATAAAATAAAATTTATAGCCATATCCGCGGCGCATTCATATCTTATATTTTTAGACTTTACCGCATCGCCGTATTTGTATCGTATCGTATCCGTATGCCGTATTAATATCCGTGCTTCCTAGGCAACCACAATCAGCGGTTAATGTCTCACTGACCGGAGTTAGGCTATAAAATACTCCGATACCTAAGTCAGTACTCTCCCTCTTTGCTAAGTCCCCATATCTCAAACTATTAGCTTTATGTCATATGTGGTGGTGGTGGGGGAAAGCTCTGAGACTTTATTGCTAATAATTGTCTCTGGTTTGAACATGTGCACCACCACATTGCCAGATTTCAATGTTGTCAAGCAGCTTTCAATTGAATAGATTAATCTTGTGGACAAGATTGATTCTTTAATTTGATAGCCTTTCTTAGTGGTTATACTTGCCATAGATACCATCATGTTGAGTTGCCAATATGTTAGATTCCAAAATTTTCAAAATATGAATTTATATCAGAAGTTATAGATGAGGGCTTTTAAGATAAATGACGATAATTATGACAATCCCTCATTAGGTTGGAAGAATGGTTGGCCAGTTTGCGAAGCCAATATCGAATCCATTTGAGGAGAAGGATGATATACGTAAAGAAGGGTTATCTGAATTTGAAAATTCCTTTTATAACATCTGAATTTTGGTAATCATTTTGTAAAGAGTGGTCTATCTTGTGAAAGTTTAAGATTTATTATGAAGAAGAGAAAGACTTGTAGAATACGTAAATAAAGAAATAGTAAACAAACTACTACAAGAAGGAATTATGAACTTTCATGTAGTTGCCACAAGTACTCCACTAAGTCCGCTTGGAGTTGAGAACGAATTTCCCCATCTCTAATTCGGTGATGCATTTGAATGAATTCATAAAGTTTTGTTGTACGCTCATTGGAGACTTTTGTTGGAGGAGGGCTTTTTTTACCATAATATAATCGTAGTCTATTCCATGAAGTTGTCTCTCATCTTCAATGATTATGTTATGCAATATCATGCATGCCATCATAATATCTTTAAGTGTTTCATGCTCCAAAAAACTTGATGGTCCATGCACAAGGGCAAAACATGCTTGGGGTACTCTTAATGCTCGTTTCACATCCTTTCTTGCCTACTCTTGAGTTTTGACAAAATTTATTTACTTATTAACACGTGGAGATGAGATTGTTTTGACAAATGTTATCCACTTTGGGTATATACCATCATGAAGATAATATTCTATTGAATAGTCATTGTCGTTGATTGAGTAAGTGCATAGAGGACAATGCCCTTCAGTAAGGAGGGAGGATATAAGAAATGATCGAGCACATTGATGTCATTATGAGATCCTGACAAGTTAAAAAAGGCATGCCATATTCATAGATCATACGAAGACACCACATTTAAAATAATAGTTGGTTCATGAATATGACCAATATATAGAACTTTACATGCAATTAGGTAATTCTTCCACTTCCAATGATGTAATCAATACTGCCTAGCATTCCAGAAAATCCACATTGTTTGCAACGCTAGTAATCTAGCAATGTTTGCATCATTTCATGACATTAAATATTCATTTGCGTATATCGAAACCACCACCTTAATGAACCTTTTAAACTCTCAATTGTGGTACTTTCGTCAATTCTTATATAATCATCCACTCTATCGGTTGCTAGTCCATAAGTGAGCATCCTCATAGCAACTATAATTTTCTAAAGGGAATACAAATCACTCCCTCCAATAACGTTTGTTTCGTACATGAAGTAAGGATTATATGCCTCTACCATAAACACAATACGGAAAAAAGAGATTGATCCATCAAAAACCTCCCCCTAAAGCAGTCTAGGAGGAAATGTAGGAGAACTGGTAAAATACTGGTGAAATAGTATCTCGTGGCCTTTAACGGAACCACAACGTCTAGGTCATCTCTTGCCTTCAGCCTGATCGAGAACAGCTATTGCTAACATTTTTAATTCAGAGTGAGGCTCTAAAATCCTTAGATGGAGCAAAGCAAACTTCCCCGATTAGCACTATACTATTAGACATGGGAGGGAGGAGTCAAAATTATCTAGAATCATGTTGAGTAGTCCCTTGGTAGTCATGTTTTTATCAAAAGAATAATACTCTAGAACTATTTTTTCAAAAGAAAAATATAGGATGAAAAATAATTGATAGTGGTGAAAAAGAGAAGGAGATATTTTATTGGGTAAATTTCAAAAATACGCCCTCGATTTTGGGAGAATCGCACTATATACCCCTGTATTTTTTAAAATCACAGGAAGTATCTTTATTTTTTTATTCTACGTAACACTCAAATTCTTTTGCCATAATATACTTAGTCTACCATTTCTTTTATACAATGGTTTGGAAATGCATTTATTATCTTTTATTTGTTGATAAAAATACCTCCCTCTTGTTCTACATAATTGATGAGTTATTTTCATAAAAATAAAAAGATAAGTTCATCCATTATACACCGATTCATCTTAATTTTTTTTAAAGAATTTTATTTTAAAATTTATTTTCCATAAGTTTCCAAAAGAGTAATTTTTTTTTGAAAGTTCATTAAAAATATCATTAATTTGAAAATATTTATTTTTATCTTTTTCAATATTTGTTAAAAAATTTTGTATTTTTTATTCCTTTCATGAAGACTGCAAAATGATAAAACTAAATGACCAAAAAATCACATTTCAATAAATCAACAAAAGTATAAAGATAAAATTTTTATTTTTAATAGATGAAAAGAATAAAATTCTATTTTCAACGAAAATAACTTTTACTTTTGTTCTTTTTTAAAATGTGATTTTCTTGGTCATTGTTTTCATCATTTTATGGTCTTGATCAGAGGAATAAAAAATATGAAAACTTTTAACAAGTTTTAAAAAGATGAAAAAATAATTTAAAAAATAAAAAAAATTGAGATTAGTGAAGCTTTTTAAAACCTTTCAAATTTTTTTTTACTTCTTATGTTCTTTTGAGACGAATCAATAATCCTATAAAATTTAACGTAAAAATTATGAAAGATGTTTGTTAAATAAAATTCTCTAAAAATTAAGGTTATCCAAAGGACCCGCAACCTGTCAATCATGCTATCCTTAACTTCCAACCAATGCCTTATTAATGTATGAAAAATAAGACGTCAATTATGTAAAAAAATAGGGAGGTGATTTTGTCAAACAAATAAAAGATATTAAAGTCATTTTCATACCATTTATGAATGAAAGGGTAGAATAGAAATATTATGGCAAAAGGACTTGAGCGCTATATAGAATAAAAAGATAAGAATGCTTACTATAATTTTAGAAAATACAGAGATATGCAATGTAATTCAGTTAGAATCAATGAGGTGTTTCTAAAATTTACCCTATTTTATTTGTAGATATAGAGTATGACAGTTAAAATATAACTGTTGAAAAAATATGACAGTTGAAACAATATAGCCATATATAATTGTTGGAATATAACCGTTACAACATATGACCGTTAGAATATATTGTTACAAAAATATGACCGTTGAAATATAGTCGTTGAAAAAATACGACTATTGACTACAACGATTGAGAAAATATAACCGTTACAATATAATCGTTGAGTTATATGATTGTTAAAAAAATATCACGTTATTAAATACGAAAGTTATATTTGCAATATTTTTTTGGATTAATCGGTTAATTTAATTTTATTAAATAACTAAATAGATAGCAGTGTTAAAATGTATAAATAAAAATAAAAATATACTATTTTAAACCTTTTCAACAGCTATTTTGTTTTTAGTGTTCTTGGAGTGCTCTAAAATCACCCTTTCACAGAGAGAGAGAGAGAGAGAGAGAGAGAGAGAGAGAACGAGCGCGCGAGAGAGAGCGAGCTGTGTTAAATTCCAAAAAAAAAAAACACACGGGCTCAATGGCGCCGTCGTCATGGATGCGGTCTCTCTTGTCTCCGGCGAAGAATTGGTTTGCCGCTCAACCTGCTAAAGCCCTCTCCAGACGCCTTCGCGAATATGGTTAGGGTTGCGCTCTGTCTCGCTCTTTCTCTCGCCAAGAACTCTTTGTGTTCTTATACATATGGGTGTGTTAGATCTGCAATTACATCATCTTGAACTTGGTTTTGTGTATACGTAATAGCGCAGAGTTTGGTTTGAGCCTTTTCTGGTTGCTGTAGATTTGTTTGCGAGTTGTCAGAATGAGATTGGTTCGCTAGGCAAATGCCTGTAATGGAACATTGTTGTAAAATGTAGAACGGAATCACTGAGAGTGTCTCGTTGAACCACAGTTATTTCCAGAATTGCATCCCCAGCCATATACTTCACAAGGTTATTCCAATGTGTCGTGTTAACATGCATTTGGGCACTCTTACGGATCATGAGATTTTTCATGAATGTTGAAACTAGCTGGTTCATCTTCTTTTTGTCTTCATCATCAAGGTTGTCCTAATTATCTTCTCAGAATTCTTTTGTCATTTCACAAAGACAGAACTGACCGTTCAAGCATTTGGCATTTAGAAAGTAGGAGTCAAGTAGTTTGCTATCCGCCTGCCCTTCCCCTTGCATGTGACGGCCATGCTTGAATCGAGTTTCTCTCACTTCTCTTTGTGGGTGAATATACCTACGGCTTTCTAAAATTTTATTTAAGACAGAAACCAGAGCTCATCAATACAATTTACTACAATTACAAGAGTTGTCTGAGAAGTTTGTGCCTTGATCACTCACGTTTATTGTTAATGTGGTTATCTTTATTCTCAAAGTTTGATTAGCACTATTAGCAGCATGCATTGACAGAAAACGGATTCATGTAGGAAACGGATACAATAGAGAAAGAAGATTCATTTAGCCGACCCCAATTGATTGGGCTTATGCCTCGGTTTGGTTTGGTTTCATTTTGTTTTGTTCGGTGATGTATAGACAGACAACCACATAAAACCATTGACAATTCCCCACTTCCTCTGAGTAGATAACTTGTATGATGGGGTCTAAGCTTTTCTACAGGCTTTTCTTTGGGTGATCTTCTAAGGGCCAGGGAAGTAGAAGAGAAAGCAACAAATGGCTCGTTAAAAGAGATTTGTTTACAAGAGGAGGAGAATTATTTGAGGACTGAGTCATTACCCAGTCTTCTAGAAGTGGAAGAGATCACAGGGTATAGTTTTAGAAATAAAGACTTATTAAAGGAAGCCTTTACACATGTTTCGTACCGGGAAAATTGTTTATCATATGAGCGACTCGAGTATGTGGGAGACTCTGTATTGAATCTTTTGATCACAAAAGAGCAGTTTCTCTTGTATCCAAACCTTGCACCGGGGTTGCTTACTTCTCTCCGTTCAGCCAATGTGGACACAGAGAAGCTTGCACGTGTCGCCGTCAAGCGTAATTTGCACAAATATTTACGGCACAGACAACCTATGCTTAGTAAACAAGTAAGTGGCAGATCTTTGCTCATCCTGCAATTTTATTGTTGCAGGATTATGGAACAATCTACTGTAATACTTGTTGAACTTGTTTACTCGTGTACCTATCGTGGTAGGCACTTAAATGCCAATAGTTGCGTATATATTTAACTGGTAGTCAACCTTGTTGACCTGGATGGAGCAATCTAGCTCCAATTCAATTGGCTTTGAAACTCGAAGGAAAGAAAAGTTGACAGGATAGGGATAGCTAACGAGACTTAAATTGAAGTTATTCCCTTCCTAATTGTAGACTCTAAGTGGTTAGATACTTGTTTTTCTTCGTTATGCTAGTGCGACACTACAATTACAAGAGACTGAGGGTATCCTTCTACTTGGGTTTATTTGCTAAAACTAAAAGTCAGCACTGAAAGTTTTTAGTACTCAATTCAAAGTATTTATTTGTTTGATTTAAGTATTTAAGGTGAATAGGTTGATTGTGAATGAAAATGGAAAGTACCTTCCACCGACTATATTCAGTAGTTAGTGATAAGTTTCTTTTACTTCAAACCTTTATAGTCAGGTTTAGATTTGCAGTGGTTGGTGATGATATTATCAAAACATATTTCATAACACAGTTTTCTCTTAATTCTGTACAGATACGAGAATTTGTTGGTGCTCTTCCACAGTATCCTTTGCATTCCAATGGACTGATCGATGCTCCAAAAGTCCTTGCTGATATTGTTGAATCTACGATTGGGGCCATATTCATTGATAGCAATTCTTCAATTGAAACCACGTGGGAGGTTTGTCCCTCCAGGACACTAGATTTCCGTCTAAATGTTTGTTCTTTGTTTTTATTGGCAAAGAAGAGAGAGCTTGATATTGATAAGAAGGAGAAAAGATACGACAGGGAGGGGGAGAGGTGGAAAGCCGATGGAGTCATGGTTGGAAAGATGGCAACCATGATACCATGAAAAAACATCCAGATGTTAAAAGCCTAAAGGATTTTTGCCTTGACATCTCTTAAAAAATACACAGAGACCAAAACATGACTGAAGAAGATATAGGAAGCAAACTGAGCCAAAACCCAAAATCCATAGCCGTTATGTGATTTTATCCTGCCTGATGCTTCAATGCTTTTAGCTTCATTTTCCTGACTGCTCCAATTGAGTAGTCCAGGGCTGTGTCATCGGTCACAAAGTTATGACAAAAAAGCAAATTTTGTCGGAGGAAAGGAAGAATTTAGTTTCAACTGCTCGTTCTATGTTACTGAATGACTGTAACTCATATGGTTTGACTTTTCACTTTCTTAAGGCACTATTTTATTGCTTAGAGACTTGCAACTATCCACAAGGACCACAATTAACAAAAAAGACAAGGAGAAAAAAATGTTAATGGGAAAACGAGTGTGTGTCTGAGAGAGAGAGAGAGAGAGGCAAAAGAAATATGTTGACCAGTCTAGAGTCACAGAAAGATGGGTAGAAAAGGAATTTTCCGTATTTCGACTGGAGAATCTAAGAGAGAGAGAGAGGGAGAGAGCTCTAATTTTATATATCGAAAATCATTCCCTTTCTCACAACTTATTATCTTTCTTTGGGCCATAATTGCAGCTTGCTTTTAGGGTGATTAAACAGTTTCTGATGGAATGTTTCCATGTTTTGTAATTCGATAACAGTGCTTATGTGTACATTCCTTAATGTGTTACAGTGCTCCTTTTGATAACATGTTAGTTATAGCAATTGTCAAATTACATGCTGCAAAGGCATTTACACAAGTACTGTATATGTATGTTATGACAGGTAGCTAAAGGCCTATTGCAGCCTATAATCACTCCAAAAATGCTTCAAACGCATCCCGTAAGGAAGCTTTATGAGACATGCCAAAAGAATGGCTTGAAAGTACAAATGGTCGATCTATGGTCAAAAGAAGGTGCTTACGAAGTCATTGTGGACAAGCGTCTAAAGGGTAGAGGTAAGTGCATTGCCAAGAAGGAAGTTGCACTGAACAGAGCTGCAAATAATGCATACATTGAAATTGTGAGAAAACTAGGGTTGAAACATGATATTTAACAATGGTGGCTAATGGCCATTACCTAGTAGAAATTTGATAAATAATAAAGCATTACTTTTGCAGCATGTGTTTTCGATTTTCTCCAGAGGTAGAAAATTGAACTCCCAGTTCACTTGAATCTTCATTTAGCTATTCATTTGCTGGAAAGCGTTTTAATCTCATTTCTATTTCTATACAATTTGTTAGGGATGTTCTAATATCGCAAAATCAATAGATGGGATGCTTAATAGATTAGTAATGCAGGATACTATGGTCTCTCTCTTTTTTCCATGTTTGCATTCGTTTGTAGGTGTAGTGACTTGATTTTTTCACACAGTACAATTTTATTGACTCGAGGAGTAAGTTATTCACATTTGTTTTTAAAATTGATTTCTATACGTAAGTAGTTGATTGCCTTTTTAATAAACCGACTACTAGTCAAGTTTTGTCTAGATTGATTCGTTTTTAGCGGCCACATGACCCAGATCACACACGACACGTTTAATTTTCGAATTCCTTTTTTGGGAGGATTGAGAAAGATGAAATTAATGATGAGGATAAATGGGACTTGTTGGTCCCAGGAATGTTAAAATAGGATTGTACGGGTTTAGTTGTAATATGCTTGACTTGGTCTTGGTTCTAGTTTCATCTGGAGCGAGTTTCTTTCCCTGCAAGTAGTGGTAATTTTTTGTCCAGGCTCCACTGAAGTCTTTCTTTTGATATTCAAATAAAAATTACACTTGGCATATGCACTTATAATATTAGAATGACGATTGGCAAGTAGTAAATTTCTTAAATTTAATAATAATGGGAACAACTTTGCATACGCACTTGCACACCCACACCACACATTCCCATTCCGTGTGTGTGTGTGTGAAAAGTGTTCGCGTTTCTAATATTGACGTGTTCGTGATAACATAGATTATGCAACTTGAAAAATGTGTATATCCGCATGATCATGATTGAAACTAGCTTGCAATTATAGGTTGTATCAGTGACGGACACAAAATTTTTATAAAGATTGTGTATTTTTTAATTAAATTACTTGAAGTTTAAAACGGCTAATGAAAAAAAAATCACAGTTTAAAGGGACCAAATCAGCAAATCTTATTATAAATATTAAATAGCACATTAAAAAAGAAATGTTATACGAAAATTTGGGGTGCCTTGGCCTCCACTTCACCTCAGGGCTGCAAACGAGCCGAGCTTTGGAGTTCTCAAGCTCGGCTTGTTAACTAAATGAGTCAAAAATTTGAGCTCAAGCTCAGCTCATTTGTAAACGAGTCGAGCTGAATTAAGCTCGTTTACTTAACGATACTCTTTAAACGAGTCGAGTTTTTACGAGCCGAGCCGAGCCGAGCCGAGCTTTCGAGACTTAAACAGGCTCATTTGCGAAATGAGTATAAAATTCAAGCTCAAGCTCGACTTGTTAACTAAACGAGCCGAGCCGAGCCAAGTTCACAAACGGCTCGGTTCGTTTGCAGTTCTATTTCACCTCCTTGTGTTCGCCCTTGGTAATTGATTAAGTATCAATCGTTGCGAATCCCAAGTCCAACATGTCAAAAAACAATCAATTGATTATTTGATTATTGTTTCATTTTTATTTGAAATTTTTTTGTATTTTTTTGTTTTTCGTCAATTTTTTTGTGAATTATTAGTTTGTCTCGACAAGAAGTTTTAAAAAAATTATAAATAATAGATCAAATTTGAAAAAAGCTCGGAAAAGACAAAAATAATCTAAAAATATAGTTTTTGTGCCTATTCATCATCTTAAGTATTTTTTTTAAGCGTTTGAACATCATTTTATACTTTTTAGATTCGTCTTATCAAGACGGATTAATAATCCACAAAAAATTAAAGCAAAAATAATAAACGCGAAAAAAATTTAAATAAAGACAAAATTTAATTATGAATAATCAAGTTAAACCAAATTGAGCCTTGTATGGGTAATGACTTCCTCTGATGTTTTCTTACTAGCGTACTACTCGTGTTTATAGCACAAGTAAATACAATTTTTTTTTTTTGTAGCTTGAACAATTATTTTGATTTTGCTTACTTCTAAATTATTATAAAGTTATATTTTATTGTTAAATTAGTTAGAAGTTGTTAGTCAAGTTTTTAAAATAGATTCAAGTTTTGATTTTAAACAAAAAAGCTCAAAAAATATTAGATTATTTTGATTGTATAGGAATTACATCGCAGTTTCTTTGTCAAAAAAATATAAATTAAATTTTTGATAACTTAATTAATGATATTTAATTGATTTTAACAATAAATGAGGTAACTATAAAATAGATTAAAAAATAATGCAAATGATAATAATTTCTTAAACAGCAGAAGAGGTCAGTATTTATTAAAGATGTCAGTGTAATTGTATAAAAATTTAGGGGAGGTCAATGTAATTTATTCTATTTTGTTTGTTTCATAGGCGGTGGGTTTGGGTCAATGGTTTAGGGTTTGATTCTTATAGATAGAAAAGGTTATGACGGATCAACCATCCTCCCTAGTCCCTTATTGAAACCATATTTGATACGTACTGTTTTGGCGTAAAAACGGTATCAAGTGCCTCTAATGCCGTACGATTCTCAATACCAGTCGAGTACCGGCCATATTGGCTAGTACTGGAATTTAAAAAAAAAAAATTTGTATTTTTTACATTCGACTCTCAACTATTGTTCACCAAGAATAATCATCTTGAGTAAATTGTAATTGCGTAAAATTATGTTGGATGAACCGCAGTTATTTCTCACAGTACTTATGGACTAACGGGTTACACTTTAGCTAAGTATCCCACGAATAGAATCAATAACATTAATACCATATAATTTAATCATAAAAAATTTATTTTTTAGTTTTTTTTCTGATTTATATATATATATATATATATATATATATGTATTTTCAATAAATTCGATAGGGTACATAATATATAACCGGTACTAATATGTACCCAACCAATAAACAAATTGGTATTCAAACTTTGGTCCCTATTAATTAGTGAATTTGTGTTAACCTACAGCATTTGCCGAATTAGCAAGCCAATAAGTATAAATTCGTGAAAAAGGCCAAAAAAAAAAAAAAAAAACCTAATGGAAATTATGGGACAAGTGACTTGCGTCCCACGGTAAAATACGGGCAACTATTATACTGTTAGCTAACAACGACGATATAAGACGGTAGACGCTGGTTACCCAATAAAAGTAACAAACATCCGCATTATAAAGTTGATCAAATTGACGTGTTTGCTAATTATCTATAATAAATAAATAAATAAAAATGACCGATTCAAAGATTTTGTCGGCCAGTGTGGATTTTCCATTTGTGGGCCACCAACCTCAAATACTTTCGGCTTTTGGTTAGGATAGTTCCTCTTTTACGGCAAAGATTAATGGATCCATAAAGTCAACGTAAGAAAAAATTTAAAAATACAGATATTTCGTGCACATTTAGATACAGATACATTTAAAATTATCAGAAGCACGTGAGGTCTTTTGTAATCATGTGAGCGTCACGTGTATCCGATGACTGCGGACACATATGTATCCAGATGTACACAAAACATCTGTATTAAATAATTTCAAAAACAAAACGAAAAAATTACGCTATTTTACTAATACTGCAACTGATATTAAAGAGTGAGTATGCAAAACATCTTTGTTCCTGTTTCACCAACCAAAAAAAGGAGGATGAAATATGTCAGAGGGGACAGGACTTGTTTACATCTAAGCATGAATAGTTCAATTCCAATCGTTTATTTTGATAATTTATTATTTAAATTTTAATATCAATCGTTTATTTTGATAATTAATTATTCCAATTTCTTAATGAATCTTTTCTAAAAGAATAACATATTCTGAAAAAAATGCTTTCGACAAAATTTAAGCCGTTAAAAATATTTTTAAATGGTCAAAATCACAAAAAATCATTCCATGCAATCCTAAGCAGGAGAGAAGTCAAGTCTTTTTAAAATAACAGAATTATCGTATACATACACATAACAAGTGTACAAAATCAATCTCTCTCTCTCTCTCTCTTCTCTCCGCCATGGCCAAGGAAGCCAACGAAGAACAAGATCACGATCAACTAGCGATTTCATGCCAAAAGCAACTTCCTGATCTCCACGACAAAGAAGAAGAAGCAAAAGAGAGAGAAGAATCAATGGCCGAGTCGTTTCCGAGCCTCGACGAGGTGGAGAGAATTATCGGCTACAATTTCAGAGATCGGAGTCTTTTACATCAAGCCTTCAGGCACGGGTCGTGCCATTGCTCCACGACGTTGTCTTACGAACGCCTCGAGTACGTCGGCGACTCGGTGCTCAATCTTCTGATAACGAGGGACGACTATTTTGCTTACCCTGATCTGCAGCCGGGGAAGCTGACTCGGCTCCGAGCCGCCAACGTTGACACCGAGAAGCTCGCACGTGTGGCCGTCCATCACAATTTACACACGTATTTGCGTCACAGGAAACCTTTACTTGACGGACAAGTATGTTACACTGTGTTTAATCTTTCCTAATTTTGTATTAATTTCATTTTTTATTCTCTGGGTCCCATAATTTTATTTCATTAAAAGAATATTGTGAATTTTTTTTCAAATCTAGCATATCAATTTAAGAAAGTGTTCTATTTTTATAAGAAGACTTATACGGCCGGCTTTCGTAATGAACTAGAATTATGAAACGTAACAAATAATATCATATTCATATAAAATTTATAGGGATATACATATATTGTCACAAATTTTTTCAAGAAGGTGTTTTATTTTTATATTATTTAATCATTGTGGAGATAAATACAAAATTTTAAAAATTATGACAAAAAATTTAAAATAAGATACGAAACAATACAAAGTAGGCAAATCGTTTTGGGTTATTATTTTTTGAACATTTTAGAATTAATCTCATATATTTTATAATATTCTTCTTACTCTCATTTAAAAGTGACGGAAAACTAACAAAGTTCATCAAAGACAAAAATCTAAGAAAAATAATTCAATAGTAAATTTAGTCCAAACTTAGCCTTATTATAAAGTTTTATTTTTTTTCCCGATAACACCAAATTTCACCCGTTGACGTCTTAATTTATAGGCATATACATATGCACAATAAAAAGGTTTTCTTCTTTTTAAAACTATTAAAAGTTGATTTTCTAATTTCTGAAATTTCTATATTAATTATGATTTGTTTTTTATTTAATTTGTGATTTACATAAATTAATGTTGGACTTGGACAGATTCGAGAATTTATGGATGCAATTGCAGACTATCCTCTGCATTCCAGTGGGTTGATAAATGCGCCAAAAATCTTAGCTGATATTGTTGAATCCACAATTGGGGCCATTTTCATTGACAGCAACTGCTCATTAGACACTACTTGGAAGGTTCTTCCTCTTCACTCTTTCTCATTTTTTTTTCTACTTTTAATAACTCGAGTATCCGAGTCATCTATACACACCTCGACAAGCATTTGAAATACCAATCTCATGTTATACTAATCGGACGGGAGGCGTTTAAAGTCGAAAGCAATTCCGTATGAACTTGTCTTAAAATTCTTGGCCCAGATTTATGAGATACCCAATTGTTTCTTGATTTATGTGATGCAGTATTTTTTGACATACGATTTCCACAATCCCCTTCACAATTTATACTCTTTTTTTAGTCCTTACTCAATATGAATTTATTAAAATGCAATTTATACCTGAAAAATTGAACCAATAAAAGATAGCATTATAAATTAGCATTTATTAAAGAAAAAAAATTAGAGGAGTGGGGTATGAAAAATATGACTTTTTTTCACTACAAAAACGTAGTAGTTTAAAGTCAAACATAAGTTATATCTCTTATTTGCAATTGACAATGATGTTTGATTCCGATGTTATCTGAAGTAATTATTCAGTAGTTTGGGGTACCTTCACGTAGATTTGGGAGAACTGTAATACAATTTCTTATAGTATATATGTAGCGCGGGCAAAATGACATAGTTTTGTCTATTTTGCCTTCAAAAACTACATCGTTTTAATTCAATGTATTTTGATGATAATTCGCATCATAAGTTAAAACGATGTAGTTTTGAGGACAAAACAGACAAAACAATGTCATTTTGCACTACACGTGCACTATAAAAAACTGCACTACAATCTCCCCAAATCCCCTTCACGTGATGTTTCAATCCATTTTTTCATTGCAAATTCACGTGGAAGTTAAACCCACATGGATATGTGGTACAGTTGAAAAAGTTGTTCGAGATAACACGTAATGTCGGTCCTGACATTTCGGTTGTCCAAACTCGATCTCAGTTTAGTTGTCCACTTACTATTAAATCATAAAAGCCTCGTTTTTTTTTTTTCCAGCGGGTTTCTATGTTTTCTTTTATATATTTAAATGAATAAATAAATAAATAAAATTGTTGCCCCGCGCTGGGGAGTTGCCCGAGCCTGCAGGGTTGCGGGGCTTACTCCTGGCCGACCCTGATAACACGTGTCTCGTGTCCTAAGACCACCCAATAATTTTTTCTGCTAACCTCACGGTTAAAGTTATAGTGAAGTACTGTCTCTATTTTTCAGGTAGTCAAAGGTTTGTTGGAGCCAAGAATCACGCTAACGACACTTCAAATACATCCGGTAACAAGGGTGTACGAACTATGCCAGAAACATGGACTGGAATTGAAATTTGTAGATTCATGGAGGGAAACTGGGGAAATTAAAGTTTTTGTAGATAATGAGTTTGTTGAAAGAGCTACTTACAGTGCCAAAAGATTGATTGCACAGAATAGAGCAGCAAATAACGCATACAATCAAATTATCAGAAAGTTGAGCCCAGAAGAACAAAACGCTGACTAATGCTAATATGTCGGCGAGAAGAAAGAAGACTGTCAATTTCGAAGGCTAATTTAAGTGTCAAATAGGACTATTCTTTTCACGCAATCTTTTACTTTCTTTTTTATTTTATTTTTATAATAATGCGGGAGTCAAAATTAATTCCCGTTTATTTAATTTTATCGGGGGTTGGGAGAAACACTATCATAAGTTACTTAATGTCTCAGTCTCAGCATTTTATTTGGCATCTCTCGTCTTTCTTGTTTATAAATAAAGATAATACATTTAAATGTAACAATTCTGCTATTCACCTGATATTGAAATTACAAGTTGTTATGTTCTCAGGGCTGGCCTAACGACAAACCCCAGGCTACCGTCTTGGCCGCCCCAATTGTTTAGATTTAGAAACTCTTAACAAAAGAAAAATTGATTGGATTTGCTTCAATTAAGAACTTTTAAAGCCCACAGACAATTGGTGTCCATTCATTTTTTCCCACTTTCACTATTCTCTTTTTTTTAATCCTAATTATTCAAGCCTCTAACAATTGATGTGTGTATATAAGTTATGTATTTTATTTTCTATCTTAGTTTTTTTTTTGTGGCAAATTTGAAAAAAAAAAAATTTAACTTGGATGTGTTTTGCCTCAGGTGCTTTTTGCTAAGATTTCTAGGGCTTAGTTATGTCTTTTTATTTTTTATCTTTATCTTCTCTTTTCTCGAATTTTTTACTAGTTGACTCACTCTTACTCATTCGATCTTTCCGTTTTGAAATTAATTTTTTATATTTTTTATTGGATCTGGATAGTTTTGATAAAATAGTTAAAAAGTAGCTCTTATTTAAACAAATAGATGAATTTCAACTTTTGTAAATTTATTTGCTAACATATTCATAATTTTTAAAGTAATTTATTCTTCAATTAGAGACGATTATAGTTTCATAAATTTGGATAAGTATTAGCATATAACAAATTTTTCATAACTAAGCCCACACTTTATCAATTATGTGATAAACAATGTAACTATCATAAAAAAATTTTAAATTTTTTTATGAAATCTCTATGACACT
This sequence comes from Arctostaphylos glauca, assembly GCA_019985065.2. NCBI lineage: Eukaryota > Viridiplantae > Streptophyta > Magnoliopsida > Ericales > Ericaceae > Arctostaphylos > Arctostaphylos glauca. Next base: position 21,673,740 of record JAHSPW020000012.1, on the reverse strand, counting down.
TGTAGAATTACATATGTAAAATTTTTTAGCAACAAGTTTGAAATTTAACCAGTTAATTGAATTTTTTTATATTTTTACGTTTTGTAATTCTTATTACAATTTTAATTGAATTTTACTTTTATAATTTGAAATTTTCTTCAATATATATAGGGGCCTTATTTTTTAATCTTATCTAGGACCCCGAAATCCTCAGAGCCAGCTCTTAGTTACTAACTAGAATTTTTACTATTCCAAACAAAGCATGAGGATACTAAATCATAATAATACTTAATTAGTGTACATGAGTTCATCCGTCCGTTTATGCACTTTTAACAAACGTATTGTACAAAATTAGTTTGCTATAATTTCATTTTTTCTTTTGTTTAATTATTTCGTTCCATTTATTCAAATGTCATATTGAGGGTATTTTAAGAAAAATTTTGGATGACATCAACAATTTTAATCAATTATTTGATATGGTAGGGGAGATTTTGCATTTTTTAAAATATCAGGAGATGTATCTTTATTTTTAAAAAGCTTAAGGCGGTCAGTGCAATTTACCCAAGTATTTTTTTGTTCTTTGGGAAGGTGATTGGAACGACATATTTTTGGAGTTCATTGGAAATATTAATCACATCAAAAATTAATTTGATTGTGATGAAATATTAATCACGTAAAAATCAATTTGATTGAATATCGATTAATATAATTTTGAAACACATTCATGTTAAAAAAAATTGATGTCTCTGAAATTGTCCGCTATACGTAGCTGCAATTAGCATGTAAATAAACACGAATTGGACAGGTTTATTTCATGAAAATGGGGCTTGAATTATGAAATACAGAAAGGGTTTGTGTATATAACCATATGGATTCTATACCTATTCTGTAATTTCCAACATGCTCCACATTGTCTTTCACATTACAGGTCTGATTTTCTTCCCATAATGCCTGCAACTACATATTTCCAACTGCCCATTTTCATCTTAATCCTTCCCATAAAATTGAATTAAAAAAACAATCATAAATGGGATCCATAAGTCATTCAGAAATTTTACTAGAAAAGGAATGGTGTAAATGAAATGGGGAGCCTGTTGTGCATTGTGCACAACAAGAGGTGTTGTGTTTTAACACGCAAAATACTGCTCAAAAATTGTTCGGTTAGTGTTCAGTTGTTCGGTCAGCATTTTGTACGTCAAAACAACATTATTTCGACATATAATGCCACTATTCTGCACAATACACGACAGAACCCAAGTCCGATGTGAATATAGTGAAAATGGAGTTAACATAATGGCACTTGTTAACATGCTTGAAATGAGTTGTACATTCTCTTCAAAAATATATAGTGGACTATAAAATGTAAAATTACTTGGAGTACTACATTAAGAAGAATATGTAACATCTATTCATTCTAGATTTTCTAACATTCAACCTTTCAAGATTTTCCCTAATATTTTCTTAAAAAATTAAATATCCATAAGATCAAGATTTTCTTGCGTAATTTAATATCCCCCAAGACTATATACATCTATGAAAAATTCAACACTAGATTCTATATTTTGCCTTTTAAACAAATATAAACCTAAAGAAATCAATCATTCAATCCAATTTCAGATGAACAATCACCATTATTAAACTCAATCTATCAATGATTTGAGTTACAAACAATTGAGAGAAATAATCGACGAAAGAGAGGAATAAATCTCACCTTGTTAATGAAATGGAAACACCTATTTATACTGCAAAAAATCACAACCTACACTACGTATAACCTCCACCAATTTAAGCTTCAAACAGTTATATTAGTTTAAACTGTTCTAGCTAAATAAACCTTCCCCTGTTATAACCTTCCTTTGAGAGAACTTAACCAAGTGAACCATTCAAAACTCCTGAGCCATGTGAACTATTTGAATTATTTATGGTGTTGTCTTTTAACATTCCCTCGTAAACTGATGTGGGGAGTTCAACAAGCATCAATTTGGAATGAAATCGAGAAAATGATAAATGGGCAAGGATTTGGTAAATGTTAGCAAGTTGGTCTTTGGAGGGAACATATTTGACAAGAACTTGGCCATGAAGCACTTTCTCTCTGATGAAGTGATAATCAACTTCAGCATGCTTAGTGTGAGCATGAAAAACAGGATTAGACGCAAGAGAGATAGCAAAAATATTATCAAAACAAGAGCTCAGGAATAGAACAATTGCTGTAACCATACTACTTCAGCTATGAGATTGGCAAGAGCCTTGTATTCTGCCTCAGTAGAAGAGCAGGCCACGGTAGGCTATATTTTGGTAGACCAAGAGATCAAGTTGGAGCCCATAAACACACAAAAACCACAGGTAGACTTTCTATCCAAGTGACTGTCTGCCCAATTGCCATCTTCGAAGCCAATACGGGAAAACTGACCTTGGACAAATTGAAGCCCATAATGTAAAGTAACTTGGACATATCGTAAAATACGTTTGACAACATTGTAATGACTGAGTAAAGGAGAGTGCATATGCTGGCAAATAGTATTAACAGCAAAAGCTAAGTCTAGTCTGGTCAATGTTAAATATTGGAGAGATCCCACAATACTTTTGCAGAAGGTAGGCTTGTCAAATAATGGATTTGGATTAGGGTCCACAAATTTTGAGAGAAGAGGGTGAACCAGAAAGATTGCAATTTGTCATCCCTGCTTTGGTAAGAAGATTAATAGCATACTTAGCCCGAGATAAAGTAAAAGTCTAGAGGCATGGTAATGAACTTCAAGACCTAGAAAATAGTGAAGTAATCCTAAGTCTTTGAAAGCAAACTGAGTACCCCAAATGTGAGATAATAGTGGTCACTAAGGAGGGATTATTGCCAGTGATTAGAATGTCATCCGCATATACCAAAACATAGATAATATTGGCACCTTTGTGAAAGATAAATAGAGAGGAGTCTGCAAGGCTATTGACAAAGCCATGGTTATGTAAAGAATGAGACAACATGTCATACCAAGCTCAAAGAGCCTGTTTGAGACCGTAGAGGGGCCTTGTGCAGTTTACAAACATGATGAGGCTTGGTAGGATCAACATAACCCTATGGTTGGGTAAGATAAAACTACATCCTGAAAAGTGCCATGAAGGAAAGCATTGGATACATCCAATTACTTAATAGGCCAATGATTTTGAATAGCAATAGAGATGACAAATCTAACAGTAGGCTGCTTGATCATAGGACTAACTATTTCATTATAATTGATGCCTTCTTGTTGTTGAAATCCTTGCGCCACAAGCCTTGCTTAGTAACGAGACACATTGCCATTAGAGTTGCATTTGATTTTAAACATCCATTCGCACCTGACGGAGGAGCTACCAGGAGGTAATGGAACCAGTGACCAAGTTTTTTGATGAACTAAGGCAAAATATTCATCTGTCATAGCTTGTCTTCACTCAGAAAAGTGCATAGCAGCCTTAAAACTCAATGGTTCAGAAAAAGAGGAGGAAGCAAACACAGAAATAAGAGAAGAAGAGACTTTAGGAACAACAATATCACTTTGGATCTAGTAATCATAAGATGAGAGGATGGAATAATAGAAGAAAGAACAATAGGAGAAGATGAGGTAACATCAAGAGGAGATGAGGAAACTATAAGAGGTGAGAAAACAATAGAAGTGGGTGAAACAATAGAGGTGATGAAACAACAGGGTTATTGGTAGGAGACTAGAAGAAGACAATGCTACAAAAGAATGGAAACCAATAGTAGAAGGAACAATTAAAGGTGGTTGTATAGAAAATCGAGGAATGGTGACTAGTGGAGAAGACAAGGTAGAAGTGGGAGATGGAGAAACAGTATTGATAATAGTTTGATATGGAAATTCAAATTCATGAAACCTAACATGTATAGAGACATAAATTTTGTTAGTGACAGTATCCAAACACCAAAAACCTTTGGTAGTTGGGCAGTAGCCAAGAAAGATACATGGTTTGGCTCGAGAATTATAAGAAGGAAGCCAAGAAAAACAACACCACCCAAATGGTTTTAAAGAGGAGTAATCAGGTGGTGTTTGATATAAAACCTGAAACTGCAAGGTAGAGTGAGGCATGTGATTTATTAGGAACAAAGCCGTGGTTATTGCCTCAAGCCAAAAAGTAATCGGTAGTTTAGATTGATCCAATAAAGCAATAGCAATTTCAATGATGTAATCATGTTTACGTTCGGCAATACCATTTTATTCTGGAGTATGAGGGCAAGGAGTTTGGTGAACTATGCCAAACATAGAGAAAAATTGAGACATTAGAGTATTAATAAACTCTCCACCATTATCAGATTGAACAATTTTGATTGAAGAAGAAAATGGATTTGAAACATATGCCTTGAATGCCTGAATATGAGAAGAAACATCTGACTTAGACTTCAAAGGAAACGATCAACAATGTCGATTAAAATCATCCACAAGTAAAAGATAATACCGATAACCACTAAATGAAGCAATAGGAGATGGTCCCCAAACATCCATGAACATGTTGGAAAGAAGCACTAGTACATGACTACATGTGGAAGAAGAAGCAAAATAAAGTTTATTACTCTTAGCTACTTTATAGGAATGACGATCAATATGAGAATTATTCTTAGGTATTCCTAAATTATAGGTATTACTCAAGACTTGTAGAAGCTTGACATTGGGGTGCCCTGACCTTTTATGCCAGAGATCTGCAAAAGTGGTAGAACAAGAAAGAATAGTAACAGAGCTAGACGAAGGAATCAGAGGATAGAGACCCTGATGACAAGGCCCCTAATGCAAATTCTAAGAAGTTATTTTGTCCTGAATAACACAACTAGAGGAATCAAAGATAATCTTACAACTATTATCTAAAGCAAATTGGTAGACTGACATAAGATTATGAGATACTAAAGGAGCATATAAAATGTTAGAGAGATGAAAAGAAGACTTTGGAGTAGGCAGTACACATTTATCTGATTGAACAACTAAAATGTGTTAACCATTACCTACTGTAATTAGTTCAACAGTTGGAGTAGACTGAGGGGCTGTGATATTGTGGAGATTGTTTATAATATGAGATGTTGCTCCTGAGTCAAAGAACCATTGACCACTACTACCATTTCCTGGATGACGAGATGCAGCCTGTGTAGGATTGCCATACCAAAAACTTTGATTGTTGTTAACTGGTGCAGATTGAAAACCACCCACATTATTACTCAAAAAAATAGCTCGAGTATAATACCATAACTCGATTTAATTATTTAAATTTAGAAATAGCGCGAATAATTATGATTATCACATAATTTATTTTTATTTTTTCTATTTAGAAAATTCGATTTCGGGACCTATGTTTATTAAAAACGTTACTTTTATGACGTATTGAGATGTCGATCTAATAACGAATACTGATATGAGATATTCGAGCACGCCATGATGATCCTTATATTTTTCTGAGTCACCCGGTCTATTTTTATATTTTTTAAAAATTAGTACCGGAACAATTTCTTGGGATCGCATAGCATTTTGTGCTCGCGCACATGATCGAGCCCTTGACTGATGAAAATCTATCTAGTTCAAATCATATCTCTTTTTTTCCTTCAAGATAAAGAGAGCGTTTCTTCTTGTCATAATTAATCTATTTTATTTATTTATTTATTTTGTATTTATTTTATGTTTCTATTTTTGTTCATCACATTATACATATATCCATGAGCTTGCAAATATCTAAACAATATGTAGCTCACTTCTCTCTCTCTCTCTCTCTAATAAAGACATTTGTTCTACATCTTCTTTATCATCATTTTCTTTTCCATCGCCTTCTATCACCACATGACCACCACCTCTACATCACCGCGCATATTTGGATACATCGGTGCTCCTTCGGGACTGCCATATTTGTGGCCAGGCCACCATGTCCGGCCACTAAGCTTTACGGCAAGGAAAGAAGAAGAACACCTTTGTGAGCGCATACTTTTTCTCATGTTCAAGATTTTAGATCTTAATATTTTAAATAATTTAATCTAAATTTTGTTATTTGAAATCATATTTGAACACTTAATTTTTGAAATAGATAGAATGAATCGACTATCGGACCATTATAACCCATAAAAATCATGCTATGACAGTCAGACGTGACCTTAAGAAAACTGTTTTTCCCCAAAAAATAAAGATTTTTTGTCAACTTTGGACGCTTGAATCTTGATGTTCGGAGAGTCAAAATACATTTCTTAAAAGATGAAAGTTGTAGACAAACATCAACTCATAAACTTAGATGGATTAGATTTTTCTCGAAACCTAAACAGCTCACAGAAAATGACTCCCAAGTCGCTACCAAAAATAGTCTATTCTAGAATTTTTTCTCTCTCTAGAAACCCAACTTATGTGCCTACTTAAATCGCCACATCCTTAATCGAATCACGAAATTAACTATACCAAAATAAAATTGGAGTTAAATAACATGCGGACCAAGTCTCGGTCCCGAATTTCGGAGATCGGAAAGTATAATTACCAAAACGTCATTCTTACCTATTTTATAGCCTATTGACACTAAAATCACCACAGAACGGATCGACCATGAAATTAGACTTTGAATATAAATAAATACTAAAAATAATGTGGGTTCAGCCTTGGTTATATTTTTTTACGACCGATAGCAAAATTACAAAAATACCCTTTTACGGTTTAAGTAACCGGAAACCAAACTGATCAACTGTAGGACACCCGAGCCTTTGAATAAAAATGGTACTAATGATTAAATAATAAAATTGACCCGATTCCGAGAAAACTCTCGGGACAATTTGTTAAATTTGGGTAAAATGACTACTTTACCCTAGAGCTGAATTAAAATTTGTGCCCTTACGAATCAAGGAGTCCGAACGATTATGCAATTCGAGTCACTAAGTTAGTATATACTTCTAAGAATTGTTGACAATAAGTACTTTTTATTTATTATGATAGATTCAGAAATTGGAGATTATTAGGCCGAATTAATATAAAGGAAGTACGGGTCAATTTCAGGTGAGTTTTACATATGACTTGCTTACTTGCATTCTACAATGAAAATGAATGATTTGTTATTTCGATGTATAATCCTTGTCGTTAAATGAGTAAGCATTGTATTGATGATAAACTAAGCAAGATAGATTAAAAATTTTAAAGAGAATTATGATCTTGTAAAATATTATGGTATGGTTATGAGATCAATACGGCGCCTCGTCCACTAGGGAGTAGATGAAAATTCTAGCGATAAGGTGATGTAATAAGGGTGGTAAGTATTAACTAGGTAATCCAACGAGTGATATCACATCGATTATATATTTGGGGTCGCTTCCTAATTCATTAGTATTGTCGTAGATCATACAATGTTGCCATACATGGTTACAGCGCAAGCCTAAAAGTTAGATTCATACATCATATAATATTATCATTTGATAATTGTGCATGGTTATAGCGCAAGCCTAAAAGATAGATTCACATATCACGTAATAATATCATTTGATTATACTAAAATGCAGGTTATATTAATACAAAAGTTAGTAAATTTGTCATATCTAGACTAACGCTAGCTTAGTTGTAATGTAGTTGTTGATGCAATAGGTTTTAATAATGATGTTGACCATGCTTGATGCCTTGCAAAGTTGTATTTGAACTGAAGTTATCTTTTGTGATCCCTAGACTTAACATATTTTGATGTAGCATGACATTGGTTGTAATGTTATTTTGTTAATCAATCGAGATTTTGGGCCGTAGTTATGGTTTCTAAGCCCATAAGGGTCATATTATTCAACTTTACTTTATGCACTGAAATCTGAAAATAAATTTTATTTTTTGCACTTTGATATCAGATATTTTGATAGAAAATTTCTAAACTAATCTATATTTGAAAACCTTACGAGTTTCACTCATGACCGGTCACGTGCCTTAACCTTTACAAAATGGGTCGGGACATGGTAGGTGTGGAGTATATGTGCTCTGTTGATGGCCTGTGTTGAAATTGGACACAAATCCTGAGCCATGTGAACCATTGTGAAACTGTCCATTATTTCCACCATACTTCAAAAAGGGAGATTTATACACAAGATTTTGTCTGTGATGACATATCAAGGTAGCGTGATTATTTTTTTTTCACAAATTTGACATCCCATAGTCATTCCCATGAAATGCATAATGTTTTGAGCTTGATGATTTCCTAAAAAGTTGCCTGAACTTGAGGTTTTCTGAAAATAATTCTCTTTGTACCTATTATTATTTAATTCTCTTTGTACCTATTATTATTTCTTCTATTACAAGATAAACTCTCACTTATTTGCTAATGAAACGGAAACACCTATTCATACTAACTCAGTAAACAGTCATAGCCTACACTACATATCATCTACCAATTTAAGCTAAAAAACAGTTATATTAGTTTAAACTATTTTGGCTAAATAAACCTTCCCCTGTTACAACCTTCTTTGTAGAGAATTTAACCAAGTGAACCATTTGAACCATTTATGGGGGGAGAGAGAGAGAGAGAGATTCTGCCACGGGTGATACCGGTCCGGTTTGGTCCAGTTTGGCCCAAAAACTCGGACCAAACCAGTCATTCCGTTTTGAAGGTTTTAAAACCAAAACCCAACCGAAGTGGTTCGGTTTGGTTCGGCCGGTTTCGGTTTGGTCCGGTCCGGTTTCGGTGTAATTGGACTTGGGCCAAAAGTGAAAAAAATTGTAAATAATTAATAAGCCCATGTCAAGTAAACTCAGTTCAGACTAAATTTTATTAAAAAATTATTAAGAGCAAAGAGGTGGAGGGCTTGGAAGGCTAAGGGTGAGTGAGATTGTGAGAGGCAGAGCACTAAGAATGAGAAGTAGAGGTGGCAGAAAGCGGAGGGTAAATGAAAAGTGAAAGTGAGGGAAACGATTAGGTTTTTTTTTTACATATATACGATTACACGCAGTGTACCTATATTTTTAAATTTTTAGATTTTTTAACATATACCAGTTCGGTCCGGTTTGGTTTGGGTTGGAAGGGTCAAAAACTGAAAATCGGACCGAAATTTCTCTAAATGTTCAAACCAGACAGGATCGGACCAAATGAATTAAAAAACCAAATCAAACCGTCTATTTGGTTCGGTTTGCCAGTTTGCTTTTATTTTCCGGTTTACACTTTCACCCCTAGATTCTGCCATCCTTTTTGATTATATATATTAGTAATTGTTTGAATCAAGATTTTACATGTTATAACTTTCTTGAGTATTCAATCATCTTATGTTTAAATGGATTTAGAAATTCTGATCTGTCCTAATTTTGCGTCTTTACGTTGTTCATTTTGGTTGGCTAGTTAAGGTTGTTAGACATGTAAACAATTACATTAATCGAATATTGATAAGGAATGAAACACATTTGTTTTCAAAAAATTAATCGATTTGTACGATTATGAAAATAATCTTCAAGACAAACTTATTTTTATTCATGTTTCTAGTGATGTTCAATTAGAGCAAATCAAACTTAACAAATAAAATAAAATAAATAATTCAAATCATTTGTTTAGATCGGAATAAGACTCAAAATTCAAGCACAACAAGAATACCCCAACTCTCCTTAAATCTTTCTTCTGTCCGTGTGTTCATACAGTTATCTATCTGCTATACCAGAACCTACACTGGAATTGAACGTAAGGCTTTCTTGGAGTCATAAAAGTAGCCGTTACCACATGCCCATTGCCGACCACCCATCACTTTCGAAAATTAAAAACAGAAAAAGATAACGTCAAAAAGATCAGACACGTCCTAACCCAATTACAACATACATATAATATATTCATGTTCATCACTAATTTAATGTTTTCTTAATCGTGCTACTACTTTCCTTTTGCTCAATCAAAGGTCGCATTTGGTCAAGATTCTCACTACCCAAGTCCAAACCTGACAACATATTTACTCAACTTTGGCGTTTTAGTCCCGGCAAATACTGATCATCCTTGTTTTTATCTCCTGATCCGTTACTCTTCCCATCTCTCTCTCTCTCTCTCTCTCTCTCTCTCTCCGGTGCAGTTTAACATAGCAACGGGCTTGCTTTGATCTGCTCTCTGAAGAACTCAACAAAGTTCAAATTCATAGATCAAAGTATGAATCTTTCAACTCGTTTTCTAATGGGTGCTACTTCAGTTTTTTGTTCAGTTCCTATTCAACTTTCTATTCATGTGGTTGTGATTATGTACAGATACGTAATTTAGCGGGGAATGTGATCATATGATGTATGCAACTAAACCCACAAATTTTGTCGAGTTTTTTTTGTTTTTGAATGTATCATTTTGCATTGGTGCCCAATGAATTGCAAAACAATCGAAAACAATGTATCGTTATTACATAGAAACTCCAAAGTGGAAGAAATAAATGCCAAGCCCTAAACCCACAAAGCACGCAGTTTCATATGTATCTTCTCTTTGAACTGGATACTAGTTGATCTCAGGTATTAAAAAACCATTTGTTGCACCACTTGTGCGAAGTTGGCGTAATTACGAGAATTCGAGAAAACAATGGAGAAGTAAATTGAAGAAAGAAAATTGGACTGATATGTTGCAAGGGAAATTGTTGCTGTGGTACTCTTTTTCTTGAGTGTAAAGAATTTTAGGTTTTTGGTTGACTGTGGGTCCAAATAATTTAGAAGGACATACTGGTTATTACCACTTGCTAATATTCTTGGATAAAATTTGCTGGGAAGTTCCTGAGGTCATGATAATCAAGCCTTAAGGTTGGCTATTGAAACTTGTTTTAGAAGCAAACTTAGTTCCTGAGGTCATGATAAGTGAAACAGGTAATGGCCCAAATAGGTAATCCACCTCTGAATCAGTCGTTAATATTTGTCGATTTTCTTCAAATCATAGGTCATGAGATTTAATGAGAATATTTTCATGTACAGGGAGTGTGCATTTTTTTGAAGAGGATAGATGGCTTCACTTAGTGATATAATGGTTGCAGCAACAATCAATATCATCACCGCATTTGCCTTCTTTGTGGCCTTTGCTGTACTTCGCATACAGCCTTTCAACGATAGGGTCTTTTTTCCGAAGTGGTATTTAAAGGGTTTAAGATGCAGTCCCGCACGCACTGGTGCTTTCGTGCAGAAATTTGTCAATTTGGACTACCGGTCGTATGCTGCATTCCTGAATTGGATGCCTGCTGCTCTGAAAATGCCCGAACCTGAGCTCATTGACCATGCAGGATTGGATTCAGCTGTTTACTTGAGGATTTACTTGACAGGGTATGCCCTGGTAGCTTTGAGTTCTCCTGCTTTTCATCTCTTTGTAACAATACAATGTAGGGACGTCTTTTCAGTTCAATGAAAAATCGTGTATTGTTATTGCTGGAGTTGCAATCACATAAAAGTCACCTGTCAAACAATCCATCAAAACTACCAATGCCTTGTAAAATTGCAACCTCGAGTCGGCGTAAGAGGCCCTCTTCAGCAACTCCGAGATTAATGTTAAATACAATCCACATCTGAAGTTTGAAAATACCGTGATTTTGGCAGGCAAATGTCATTTCCTGTTTCAGCATTTCCTACATCACAACATTTAGTAAAGCCTTGTGTTAATCTGCTGTTTGATGATGCTATTTTCTTTTGGCTTTCCTGCACTGATCATGTTCCCCTTTTGCCAACTTTGAAATGCAGGCTTAAAATTTTTGTTCCGGTTGCACTTCTTGCTTTCACAATCATGGTTCCAGTTAATTACACCAACGACACTTTAGAACAGTCTCAATTAATTTACAGCGACATAGACAAGCTTTCGATCTCAAACATTCCAAATGCATCGCGTAGGTAAGCAAGACTCTCTTTGCTACACGTAGTCTTTCTTTTCGTAATGTTTTTGCCACAGGCAATACATATTCTTTCGACAAAATATGCAGACCTCTGTTCAAAACTTATTTTCCCTGTTTTGATAAAATCTTCTCCTCCTCTTGCGTTTCACATGAACTTAAGTATTTTGATTGAAACCTTGCAACAAGAAGTTTCCATTCAGATGTTCGAAAATATGGGAATTAGTATTTTGATCTAAACTCTTTTTAGAAGAATTGAAAAGGTGTTCCGTCTTCCTCTTAATACCTAACAAAATTCTGGACTAATAAATTCCACTCATGTTTTGGATTGCAGATTCTGGACCCATATGGTGATGGCTTATGTCTTTACCTTTTGGACATGTTATGTGTTGAAAAGGGAGTATGAGATAATTGCTTCCATGAGGTTGCATTTCCTTCAATCAGAACATCGACGGCCAGATCAGTTTACGGTAAATAAACTGTTCATCTACATCAGGATAATGCTGTATTTTCGATGTAGGTATATTCCTTTCTATATTGTACGCAGGAGGTTTAGTCCAAATTCAAATTTTGTCATGTGTACATGTGCAAGCTTGTCACTCTCTATGTCTCTATATATACATATAAAAAAATCTAGTGACAATTTGACATTTATGTGGACAACCCCATGAGGAAAATAAATAAAAGTGAAAACATTTGTAGAACCTACATGATATATGCACTATTACCGGAAAGGATTTTTCCTCTTGTGTGAAATAAGAACCAAATGATTGCCAATTTTTCTTGAGATCGAGAAAAACAAAATAGAAGTGGAGCTTCTTCTCAGTGATTTTCCCATTGTATTAAGCTCTATCTGTGTGAGTTACCCACTTTAGTGTTACAGATTTCTGCTTACCAGTAACAAGAATTGTTTCAAAGTTGTTGGAAGGTCCATCATAGATTCATAGTGCGGTTGCACTATTTGGGAAAGAGAATGGATGGCATCAAAAGCTTAGTATTAGGAGCAACTTTTGTCCAAGGCAAATGGAGTACACTTATCAATTAGTAGTTATGTTGTCTAACTTTTTCTGCCCGAGATATTAATAGCCAAAATTATGTGTCATTCGAATTGATGGTTAATATAATGAACAAGAAGATATGTTAGCTTGAGTTTTCAAATCTTCTAAATTGATGTTTGTTGTTAACTTTTTATGTCCATAGGCTTTGTGAATTTACACATTTCCATGTAGGTACTTGTCAGAAATGTGCCACCAGACCCCGACGAATCAGTTAGTGAGCTTGTGGAGCATTTTTTCCTGGTCAACCATCCAGACCAGTATCTCACTCATCAGGTCTAATTTTGCTACAACTCCATTAACATTTTATACTACAGAAATTGGGATTTTCCAGATTTCAGTTATCATGCGTACATATGCACACTGGGGGAGAGAACTAGCTCTAGTCAGACTATTATAAGTGGGACTCCACTTGAGTAAGACAATTATAATAAGGGCGTGCTGGTGGAGTTACTACTGCAGTTCTCACTTTGTTTATAGGATTCGATTATCTTTCTCGGTCTACTTGTAACAAATTTTACAGGAATTAAAGGAGGCCTCTTTTTTGCCTGAGTTCCAGTTTTGGTTTATCCTATCCTTCTTGTAGCCTTCCTTTTTCATGATCGAAAATTCAGATATGATTCTTAGTTTTTTATTGAAAATCGCTATGTCAATGAGGATTTTCACATCTAGTTTGTGTGGATTGGACAAGTAAAATTTTTCTTTTTCTCTGATCTATGTATGGCGAGAATGTTATGCCATATCTTCTAACTAGTCGCCCCCCTTGTGTATTCTACTAATAACCAGTTATTGTGCTGACAGTGAATCTGTACTTCCTTTTCTTACCTTAAACTGCATGTAGGTTGTCTACAATGCAAACAAACTTGCAAAATTAGTCGAGGAGAAGAAGAAAATGCAGAACTGGCTTGACTACTATCAGCTCAAGCAATCTAGAAACCAATCGAGGAAACTGTCCGTGAAGGTATTGCTTGGCAATTTAATGGTTTTAGAACTGGTGTTTGTGACGGTTTATAAACAAATTAATCATGCTAAGTCTCACAACTCATTACTAACATCTTGTCAGGAAAATGTTTTTCATTAAGCAGACTGGTTATCTTGGCCTTTGGGGAAAGAGGGTGGATGCAATTGATTTTTATATGTCTGAGATCGAGAGACTATCAGAAGAAGTAAGTAGTTGACACTCATATGCTTGTTTGTTGCCTATGTTGCGTATTACTCTTCTAAATGTATGCAAGTATCAGTATCTTTACACTCGAGTGGCGGTGTGCGATATGTGTGTCCCAAAGTTGTTGTTGGACTTTACCTGGCAGTAATGCCAAGGAACTCGCTTAAAGGACTCTGATATTACACTTAAAGTGCTCTATTTCACTTTGCAAACACCACTTACCCCTGAGACATCAAATAAAAATGTTAGGAAATATGAGTATTTTCCGGTGGCCTCGTGTTCTTGGGAATGGGAATTTGATGAATACAATGCATGGTAGACACATCTGTTCCCCAAATCCATGGAAAATAGTATAATGCTCAAACTTACAGAATTCTTTTCCTATATGTCCCCTTTTTATTAAACATTCTAAAAGGGATATGGTTAACTTCATCTTTATATAAGAGAAACAGTCTTCAGAGCTAAGAAAAAAAGGGCCTGTGAATCTTGTGATCCAAAATATCCATTGGTTTTCAATTTCCTTTTTCGAGTTAACAACACTAGTTTCTATAGTTCTTTTTGAAAACCAGACTCTAGAACATATGTTTAAGTAAAAGTTTCCCGTACTTCAAGTTCTGCATCATTTAATTTCTATCCAGAAGAGTTGAAATTTGGTTTCAGTGGTTTTATTTTTGTAAAGATGTTCCAATCATGTTCATGTGCTATGACAAATGCTTTATTTTTGTGTAACTATGCTCTTCTGGCAGAAAAATATAGCCTGGTTCATCTACTTATTTGATTGTATGATCTTCAGATATCAGAAGAGAGAGTGAAGATTAGTAAAACCCCTAAATCTATCATGCCAGCAGCATTTGTTTCCTTCAAAACTCGATGGGGAGCTGCCGTTTGTGCACAAACTCAACAATCCAGGAATCCAACTACATGGTTAACTGAATGGGCTCCCGAGCCCCGTGATGTATATTGGCATAACCTAGCAATTCCATACGTTTCACTAACAATCAGGAGGCTGATTATTGCTGTTGCATTCTTCTTCCTCACATTCTTCTTCATGATTCCCATAGCATTTGTACAGTCTCTTGCTAACATCACAGGAATAGAGAAAGCAGCTCCCTTCCTTAAGCCCATAATTGAAGTGTGAGTCACTATCTATCATCTCTTCTTTGTTTTTGTTTTTTGTTTTTTAATTATGCTGATTAATATTAAAATCTTCTCTGCAATGAAGCCTAGTGAACCAACCAAAATGAATAATAAAGTGATCGTTAATCTTCGTGTAATTGGCATTGTATTCTTTTGATAGGCCTTTGCTGTAACAACTTTTAGATTTGTTCTTTGAGTTCACGCCATAAGATTTTCCAAGGTTCTCGTGGCGTTAGCAGCCATTGAGTATTGAAGACTAAGGGAGCTGGCCCCTTTGGTATTTGCACTATAAAGTTACTGATATTGCCATTTCTTTCTTCTTTTTTTCTCCATGCAGGAAGTTCATTAAATCATTTATCCAAGGTTTTCTTCCAGGAATTGCTCTGAAGATTTTTCTCGTTTTCCTACCCTCAATATTGATGCTAATGTCTAAGTTCGAGGGATTTAGCTCCATATCAGCATTAGAGAGGAGATCTGCTACTAGATACTATATGTTTCAGTTCATTAATGTATTTCTGGGAAGCATAATTACTGGCACTGCATTTCAGCAACTGAACAATTTTATGCACCAGTCAGCAAACGAGTATGTTCTCGTTTCAAAACTTTTCTTCATTGATCCAGTTTTCTCGGGACAATATGCCTGCTGTTATATTTTTCTCATATTATGCTATAGAAGTTGAATTTAAAATAGATCAAATTCTAGTTTTTTTGACGCGCGTGGTGTGTTTTGATCTAGTGTATTTGAAGTCATTTATAACACACTTGTTTTTTTGGTATTGTGTACTATACTCATTTCCTTGAAATGCATAAAATAAAGTGAGTTGCTACTTGTGCAGAATCCCAAAAACAATTGGTGTCTCGATCCCAATGAAAGCAACCTTCTTTATAACATACATAATGGTTGATGGGTGGGCTGGAGTTGCTGGGGAAATTCTAAGGTTGAAACCATTGATTATGTATCACTTGAAAAATTTCTTCCTGGTGAAGACAGAAAAGGATCGGGAAGAGGCAATGGATCCCGGAAGCCTAGGTTTCAACACAGGCGAACCTCAAATTCAACTCTATTTCTTGCTCGGCCTTGTTTATGCCGTGGTGACACCAGTTCTACTTCCTTTCATCATAATATTCTTTGGCCTAGCATATGTTGTATATCGTCACCAGGTAAATTAGCACTATAAGTTATCTTGTTAGATTCTGAACTATTGTATTATTTTTCTACTCTGTAGTAAGTATTTTATGACTTTGCAGATTATAAATGTCTACAACCAGGAGTATGAAAGCGCTGCAGCATTTTGGCCTGACGTTCATGGACGCATCATAACTGCACTAATCGTGTCGCAATTGCTTCTAATGGGATTGCTAAGTACAAAAGCAGCTGCCCAGTCAACCCCATTGCTCATCATGCTTCCAATTTTGACTATATGGTTCCATTTATTCTGTAAAGGTCGTTATGAACCAGCATTTGTCAGATACCCGTTACAGGTTAGTAGCTGTTGCAATTGCTATTCCTGTTGGTCCGCTTTTACCATTACTGTCGAAATAACTCGTTGTATCAAGGCCCCGTTTGACTAACCAGACTAAGAGCGATCATACCGGTTGAAGTATGATTCATCCCACCAGCCAGGATTTACCAAAACCACATGCCCACTAGTATTCAATATCCCACGTAGAGCCCATGTCCGACTGCATTTGACATGGGAGAGGGTGTCTAATGTGTGTCTGGCACCCATACTCAATTTAGACACTTGGATCCTCTCATTCTTAATGCAATGTAAGGAGATATTTGATAGAAAGATGCTCACATGAGCTAGAAACCACAGGAGACAGAGGCACTTCGGGTGCCTTCGTTGCCAGGGAGCCAAACCTCAACTTGAAAGAATACCTTCAAAATGCTTTAAATGGTTTTCTCATTAACTCTTTTGTCTTGGTGGGATTTTTTATTTTTCAGGAAGCAATGATGAAAGATACCTTAGAACGTGCCAGGGAGCCAAACCTCAACTTGAAAGAATACCTTCAAAATGCTTACATCCACCCAGTCTTCAAAAATGGGGATGAGAGTGAGAGTGATGCTTCTAGTGTGGACTCAGACCAGGAGCCAGAGCTCGTCCCCACTAAACGCCAGTCGCGGAGGAACACACCACTGCCAAGCAAACACAACGGGTCTTCTCCACCCTCCATCACTGAAGTTCCTGTAAATTCACTGCCATGACATTTAACAGTTACTTGTAAATTTCTCAATTTTTTCGATTTGTCTAACTTCACCTATTAGTGGAAATTTTGTCATAAATTGGGATGTACAGAACTAGATTGAGGTTTTTTAGGTCCAGAGTTAGGAAGGTTGATGAAATTGGCGGGGCTTATGTGGTTGGAAGTTGCTTGTTTCCAAATTTCAGCTTATTTATCTGATAGAAGCGTCAACACCATGGTTATTTACAATTGGAAAGAAGGGCATACTGTTTCATAAATCTTAATACTATCAAGGAAGTATCGTTTTCAATTATGACTTGCTGGATGGGAGGGCCGGCCCCGACATTTGGATTGCCCAAGTTTGACCTTAAATTAGTTGCCCGCTTACTCCGGGGCCGGCTCTGCTGGATGGGAGCATAGACGAGCTAGAAAAAACCCAAGTAGGAAAGGCCGTCTGTATAATTGATTTTTATGCGACAAAACACGTTTTGATAAACGAAATTTCGTTTCAAAATTCTGAATCCATCGTTGATATCAAAAAGTCAACGATGAATTTTTAAATATTCTTCAAAAATAAAGCACGAATAGCACGACCAAACATGGTCCCATTTTGCAGCATCAAATGTATTTTTTTCCCAGCTAATGGGGCTGGAATCCACTCTAATTATTCATTCTGTCTCCCTCTTTCTCTATTTTAATGCCCTCTCTCTCTCTCTCTCTCAAAAACAAGTCTCTCTTCTTTAAGGTTTACAAAATAAATATGTATTCGCATTAGATGAGTTGAGAATATACCCTAGTTACATAGACATTAAATCAATTATTTTATGCTTATTAAAATATTTAAGTTTATAGTTTTAAGCCTAAAAACACGCCTTATAATTTTGACAAGGTTTGCAGTTTTGAAAGTAGAAGCTCGCATCATTATATTGATTAGGTTTACAATTTTGAACTTGAAAACTCACATAATTATATCGGTTTAGCAATGTGGAACCTAAAAACTAAGACTATGATAATGATTAATTAGAATATTTTGAGTAAACAGATTATTCTAAAGGTAAACGCATAACTCTTGTATATTGTACTTATCATCTGGAATGGTTTTCTGTTTTATAGAATCACTTAAAGAATTTAGAGTAAAGTCCAATATATTATTTTGGTTGGTTGCTGCAATTTTTTTAATATAATAGTGCATAGAGTGATGTAATTTATCGTTGGTTGGTGAACATTTATGGATGGTGTCGGAAACTGATTGAATGATCTTGAGCTCCTACGTTAGTTCCAGAAACAATTCCACAGGTCTGGGGTGATTTTCCAGTCAGGAACTCTCCAACTATCAAGTTAAATATCGATGGAGAGGAAGAAATTGTATGCAGGTGTAAGAGTGTGTTTGTTGGGTTGTGGAAACATAAATGTTCCCTGGTCTGTAACTCCTTAATTAGGTTGGAGGATAAGCGAATTTTAGGAGAGCTTCCGACCGCCAATCATGCCTCCTTTTCATATTCGAGGGGGCAGATCATTAATTGCATACTCCACCTTCGGGATCCCGAGCGCTCAAGGGTGCTAATTGAGGCATCTTTACCAAGTAGATCTCATGATTGGGTCCCTTCCGCCGAATTGCGCAAATCCTGCCGAGGTGAAGTCTGCCCGATTGGGATGATGATGTGGAGAGCGAGATGCACTGGAGCAAATCTTGAAGTGACCTTTAGCCTTTCATCTTTTATGACCTATCCAAAGAAAACATAATGTCTGTTATTTTTATTCCACCCATCAATGGCCTTTGATGGTAGATTTTTTGGTGGATTTTATGATAGTTTTTATGGTGGTTTTGATAGTGGTTATGATGGTGAATCATGAAAGATTAATGGCTAGATCACGCCATGGATTATATAAATCCACATATGGTTGCTTTTCATTTCATGTTCAAGCACAGAGAAAATTGTAGAGAGAGGGGGGGGGGGGGGGGGGGGGGTTGCGAAGTAGGAGAGGACGAAGTTTTGTCGAATCTCCATTGGATCACCACCCAACGACCCGAGAACACACTACGAGGTAGAATTTGTTACCTTCAACCATTGATCTCATGAATTTAGGATTTAATCGCATTTAAACCATCTCTTTTAGTTGTAGTTTGAGAGAACCAGAAACCCAAATCACAGATTGTGACACTAGTCGACCGGTCCTCCTACTGGGTTGATGACGTCTTAGGGGTTTGATTTGGGTTTAAGACACAATTGATGGAATTGACTCAAACACTCACATTAACTTGCACATGTATCCACTTTATTACCGTTGTGATGTCTACGGGTCCCTATGAGATTTCGTGAGAGCAGGATTACCAATGTTGACCATGAATTGCTACTATTATGTTAGAATTGTGATTAAATAATGTTTTCATTTTAACTATTGTTATTGTTGGTGATTTTGTTACATCATGGTTATGCTCAATTTACAACTATTATGTTGTCCGTTTGTTACCTGTTACTTGAGAATGTTAAGAAAAACTTAGAGTCAAACATTAGGGATACTAGTTTGAATAACACTTAGACAATAAAGCGGAGGGTGTCGAGTCTGCAGAGGGTGTTGAGTCTGCATTATAAGTAGCTCATGAATAATGACACCTAGGTTAACGTAAAGGAATGTTAATTGATTTGGGTGGCCTACCATGGTGTTTTGGTAGATTGGGGATTGACCCGTTTATTTTTATGTATTGAAAGGACCCCAACTAGGAGAAGTAATAGATGGTTGAGGATGACTTCGGGAACGTCTACAAAGACAATTTTGATTCCAAAGGGGTGATGATCGGAGTGCTGGGTGGTCTTGAACTAGATCGGAGAACGGTTAAGATGCGTTGGACTGTACCAGATATGTCACGTTCGTTATCATCTAAGTAAGATGAGATAGTTATTGACCTAAATGGACAATAAAAGGTCCCTTCCTTGTAGGGTCGTTAGTAATCTAATCGGGTATATCACCTTGGACTATGGCCTCAAGCTGTGTAAAGATTGGTCTAATCAGGTATATCACCTTGGACTATGGCCTCAAGGTGTGTAAAGATTGGTCAATTGCAACTGAGAGCCTTACTCTAGAGTTGATAAGTAAGACTTGAATTCTCGAGGCAGAGTTCCTAAGACTATCAAATAAAAGATTCATAATGAACTTATGTGTTTATTTTTCGTTGTTTCATATACTCTGATGTAGAAGAGTGTTATCACTCTCACTTTTCTATCTCTGGCATCAATATATGGAGTTCTAGAGGTCCAAATGAGTTAATTCAAATTGGAGATGCAAGATAACGTATTGGCCTATCATTCTACCAAATTTGAGGTCATTTCGAGTCACGTAGCATTCACGCGGTTGTTTGAAGTTCGGGTAAAAAATCTGTCTAAAACAAAAAAGGCCATATATAGAAGTAAAGTTCATCCGAATGGGTCTTTTTTGGACCATCCAGTTGAGATATGTTTTCTACCTAAAAGTGAGATACAGAGATAGTGTTCATCTGGATGGGCCATTTTTGGACCATCCGGTTGAGATGGTAGTCTTCTTCAATGAAAGAGATGTTTCCTCCATTGAAGCACTCCAAACTTATAAACATTCTCTAAAAATTAAAATTGGGTAACAAGGATTGGAAGACTTACTTTTAGGTGATGAAAAAGAATGAATTGGATTGATTACATCCTAGTCAAAACCACCCCGATAGCCAAACGGAGGAAAGAAAGTAGTCCATTACTAAACCATTTGGTTCGGGAAATACCCGAATCGAACTGAATCGTAACCAAATTCGAAAAAAAAAAACTAATAAATAGCAAAATATGTACAAAAAATAACATCTCACAAGATGAACGATCGCCGATCGCAGTTAAAGAGTGGATAATCAGGTCTTTCAAATTCTAAGTCCAAATTTCCCAAACACCATTGCGACGCTTAAATTTAGGTTTGGGTTTAACAGTTATAATTATAATTATATATATATATATAACTATAAAACAGCGTCGCTTTAATTTTGTTTGGGTTCGGGGAACAGTTGGATTCGGAGATCAGTTCGGTTATTGGTCTAAACCATAACCTAACCAAATCCAAACGGGTATTCTTACTATACCCATACCTACGGGGGGAAAGCGGTTACGGTTCGAAAAATATTCAGCGGTTCGGTTCGGTTAACCATCAGTTCGGTCCAAATTGTCGTCCCTGGTGATTAGTAGTGTCAAGCCAACTTTAAAACACAAACAAGAGATTGAGAGTATGGGTAGAAGGATTATCAAACAGGGCCAGTAATCCAAAATCCTCCGGATTA
Organism: Arctostaphylos glauca; assembly: GCA_019985065.2. Taxonomy (NCBI): domain Eukaryota; kingdom Viridiplantae; phylum Streptophyta; class Magnoliopsida; order Ericales; family Ericaceae; genus Arctostaphylos; species Arctostaphylos glauca. The sequence continues at coordinate 21,652,159 of JAHSPW020000012.1, read as the reverse complement.
GGTTGTGACATCTCACTCCAGTTTTATTCAAACTATCCATCTCCAAAACCAAATATCATACAACTCTAACCCGTGATTAGGCAAATGCCAATCCAGTGGCTATCACGAGAAAGGGCACGCCGGCAAACCACCCATAGTCTTCGGGAAAACACAGTATTGAGGCAGCCAGAATTCCGGCGGAACAAGCAATTGCTCCGAACTTTGCCAAAAATCGGGGTGGCAGTCAGCCCTCTATGCCGGAGCGACATTGCAATTAAACAAGCAATAGAACCCGCTGCATTGGCCGCCATAGGAAAAGTAGACGAGCTAGCAAACACAGCCGGAGCAAAGACTGCGAAGACTTTCTCAACGAATTTGTACAATTGATCATCATTTAATTGATGAGTTTGCACAATTGAATTTTGATTACCAGTATCAGTGAAGTCTCCAATGTCAACGACTACATCCGGAGGAGAAGAAAACCCACCAACTGTTTGAGAACATGCTTGAAAGGAGTTATAATTTTGATTACCAGTATCAGTGAAGTCTCCAATGTCAACGACTACATCCGGAGGAGAAGAAAACCCACCAACTGTTTGAGAACATGCTTGAAAGGAGTTATAATTTTGATTACCAGTATCAGTGAAGCCTCCAATGTCAACGACTACATCCGGAGGAGAAGAAGACCCACCAACTGTTTGAGAACATCCTTGAGATGAGTTATAATTTTGAGAGGAATTATAAGCCTGATCGCCGTAGTTTTCCTGGTTCTTCTTCCTGAATTCCGAACACGAATTGATTTGTAAACGCACATCTGGCCATGTTCGAGATATTGCTCTGGTCGAGTTGTGATGGGTCCGAAAAGAAATTATTTTGTTGTGGCATGACTCGCAAAAGTAACGAGTAGAAAACGAGTTGAAGACTGGTTTTATGATCCGCCAGTCACAGTGTGCGCATACCGGAATATCTTTAGCAGGATTGGAACGAGTTATCCACTTCTCTGGCTCCCCAAATAAATGTAGCTCCAGCTGGTGCCTCTCTTTTCTCGCTTCGGACCATTGTGAGGGTGAAGGATCTATGAAAGATCAAAACAGGAAAACAGTTCAGGGGCTGGACACTATATATAGATTCACAGACATCTGAACTCATTTTTTTGGACCAAATTGAACCTTTTTTTTTTGGATTATTTTTTTATCTTTATTTGAAGGCTAAAAGAGCAATGCTATGAATTACTACCCATAGTATTTTTTAAGGATAAAATGCACTGACCTCCCCTAAGGTTTCTGACAAAAGCAAGGACCAGAATTTTGTCTTTCCCGAATTTTTTTGATCTTTCGAATACGAACACAAAATAATTAAAAACACAAAAAAAAAAATTAAGTAACGACAAAAAGAAATGTTCAAATTTTTGCATTTCCGAATATAGGTCAGTGCATTGGAGGTCAGTCCATTATACCCTTATTGAAATTTTTTTTGTAATTTTTTGTTTTGCATCAACTTTTTGTAAATTACTGGTTCAACTAGAAGTTTCATAAAAGTAAAAAAAAATGTGAACCAAATTTGAAATTTTGTAAATTACTGGTTTAACGAGAAGTTCGAGAAAAATAAAAAAAAATGAACCAAATTTTTGAAAATTTAAAAAAGACAAAAATAATTCAAAAAATTTGTCCGTTTTGAATTATTATTATTTTTAGCTATTATATATAATATTTTAATTTTAAAATTCTTCTCGTCAAGAAGAATAAAATAATTCACAAAAATTAGAAGCAAAATTAGCAAATACAAAATAATTAAATAAGAACTTTATACTAAATTGTGCCCAAGCCGGTACAAGTCTTTGCAAATTAAAAAATACGAACGCAAATGAAATCTTATAGCCATGCTACTGACAACCAATTTATATTTATATATTATAGTCGCCTTAAGAACGATAAGTGTTAAAAGTTTCTTGGTTTGTGGTCAAATTTTTAAAATACTACAAGTTATCTTACACTCACAAAAATATTGAATAAATTTTTTTTAAGTTTACATTTTAAAAACTTGCCATGTATATGATATTTTCATTTTCATGACTTTCTCTATTTTCAAATATTTTTTATATAATTAAGCATAATATTTTAAAAAATTACGCAAAGATTAATTTTTAAAATGAACGTACAAATAAATAGACTTATTTTTATATAATTTTTTGTTGGGTAAACAACATTTCTTACAAACAAGTAAATATATAGTCATATCAATTTTCATTATCCAGAAGCTGAATTTTTTTTTAAAAAAGTATCACCACTTTCATTATCCAAGAAGACTCACCAACTCTTTGAGAATATGCTTGAGAGGAATAAGCCTGATCACCATAGTTTCCCACGATCATATTCCTTAATTCCGAGTAGATTTTTTTTTTCTAAATAAAGAACACGAGGCATCATAAGCCTCGATCCTATTTTCTTGGCCGCCTTGCGATGGGCCCAGCAGTGGTGGCATGACTTGCATAAGTAAACAGAACAAGAACAACATGACTTGAAGGCTGGTTTTATGCTCGTCGAGTTGCAATTTGGGATTAGTGAAGTATATGTGAAAGATCAAATATGAAAACAGTTAAGAGGCCGTTGGATTGCGACTCCATCTTAACTCATTTTTGGACCAAGCTGATATGAATCTTTGCACATTAAAAACATCATGTTTTGCAAGGCATAGCCAATCTTATAACCATGCTAGTGACAACCAATTGCGTTGTAAATAGGGTGGGATAATAGATTAAATAACGGGAGTTCCAATGCATTCTTTTCAACATCCAAAGCACTGTTGCACGTTTGAAGTTTTTTCTTTTCTATCTATTAGTAATTCCCATGAATAATAATAACGCGGAGGAATTAATAATTCCCATGAATAATAATATAGGGGAATGACGAAATAATTTAACCAATAATAATACGGGTGAAAGGATAGTTGTTTTACTGGTGATTGGAAGTGGAGAGAGTTTACCAAATCTGGGTCTCTGAACATGGTGGAAGTCTCCAGTCCCCGACATGTCCACGGTCGTGTGGCGGTTCAAGGGTTTGATTGACGGGAAGTGTTGATTCCAAGTCCTGTAGGTGGAGCTGGTAGCGTAGATGCGTTGGGCGTCCACATCCCAAACGCGTTTGGCGTCCACATCACAAAACCGTTGCCCCACAATAACAATGCGAAGCGTGGAACTGGTGGCGTAGGCGGGTAGGGCGTCCACGATTTTTACTATTTGTGAGGAGTATTTCAAGGAAGAGTAGGTCTACATACACACCCTCCCCCACGTGGTCGGTGGGCAAATCGGGGGAGGGGTCACTAATAATAGCCTTTCTGTTTTCATTTCTACCTTTAGACTAGGTCCATTAAAGCTTCAAACATCGGTCTCCGTCCCCTCTCTCCCTCTCTCTCTCTCTCTCTCTCTCTCTCTCTCTCTCTCTCTCTCTCTCTCTCTCTCTCTCTCTCTCTCTCTCCCCCCAAATAAGAGTTAAGCCTTCTCCTTCATTTTCCATCCAGTTTTCCCAAACAAACATGGTAAAGCAGCAGAGTATCGTCAAATTATTCTTAATCGATCGTTCTCGTATGTCTCTACCGCGGCCTTCAACTACTTCATCAACCGAAGAAACAATTTCACTCTCCATCTTATTTCTCACCTCTGATTTGTCCACCTTCCTACAACTAATTCCGTATGATCAAACCCGCAAATATCATGTTCCCAAGTTCTTCTCCAACCGCCAGGCATATTATTTCCAGGCCTCCGTACTATCCGGCATGTTCGCCTTCTCCGGCGCCTTCAACGCGTTACTTCTTCGCAACAGGCCGAAATTGGCGAGATTGTGCCTCTTTTATTCCGTGGTGTCGATGGCTTCCGCCATTGGATTATTGATGTTGGTTGGTTTCTCGTAAAGGTACTATTAGAAGCTGCAAAAGGAGGAGGGATGATTCGATGGTGAAGAAATTTTCCAGAGAGATAAAAAAAAAAAAAGGGGAGTTTCGATTTCTTTGGCTATGGTAAATTGGGTTTCTATACTCTGTAGATGGAAGAATTTATGTTCCCTTTTTTAGATGCATGAATTACTCTGCATTTATATGTGTGGATCTTTGTCCCAATTGGGTTTATTATCAAGAAGTATTGCAGAGTGTTCTAGCTAGTTGTATGTTTCTATCCGATTTAGGGATTCTGCCCTAATTGGAGACAGTTGGATAAGCTAATCTCCATACTAAGAGAATAAAAAAACTGGGACCAAAAGGGTGAAATTTTGCCCTCCTTTGGCTGCCCATTTGTTTGGAAAAATTTGCAAGATTGCACTCTCAACGAATTTCAATAGAAAAAACGTGGATCATTCCCCTTAAAATGGATTATTTACAATTGTTGTATTAGGTTAGTTTTGTGTCACAATTTAATCAATCTCTACCATCTAGTTAATTACATCTATTTTCGGTAGGTCAAATAAAGATTCAACCCTAATTTGTAAAATAAGTTTTCTCCAGAGCTTGTAGGTAGCATATGCCTATAGTTCAGTCTCCTCCTCATTGCGCGATAAGGGGTATCTTTCCTGCGGATCCTAAAAATGAGGTTTGAGAACTAATAAAATCAACCCATTTTCTGACAGAAATTCATCGTCTTGATGAATATCGTGATATCCCAACATGCTACATTGGGATGGGAGTTATGACAATCCAGATGACCCCTTGACGAGAACCAATCGAAGTCACTGTATTTTTGGATCATAGTCATTGTTTTTTCGGAAGAGACCCCAATCGAAGGTCACTGTTAGTCGGTATAAATGTGTGTGAAACATTATGATCACCCTCAGTAATTCCTTATGTGCACTCTTATTGTATTCTTTGTATTCAATTGTGTTGTGTCTCTATGATTGATAGAGATTCCAAGAAAAATTTTTTTGGTTTCCTCACTTTTGGTGCATGGTATGTCCAAAATTCAAATTAAAAGATAAATGCATCTCAATTTTGTAGAAGCGGGAACTTGACTGAAAATTATAGGTACAGAAGAAGATTTCAAAGACGCAAAAGAATGTCTCCACACGCCAATGCCTCTTTGGGCTGGAATGGAATCTTGATGGGCTAAGACTAGGCTTCCAATCCAAATCCTCTAGAACTTTTGTTCATTTTACTCCACTACTTGGTAGTTGGGCCACATCTTTGAGATATCCAGCAAACATAGTGACAACAGTAGCATTGGGAGGCTTGGTTAATCTATGGCCAAGATTGGATACCATGAAGTTTTTGTCCAGTGCGTTGTTGTACTGAGTCATTTTTTTGAGTTGTACATGTATTTGGTGTTATGGAATTGCTCAAAACACATATTCACAATCGCACAAATAAACAATCAAGAAAGAACGCAATCGCAAGTACGACACGTAAATTTTACGTGGTTTTTCAAGAGTGCAATAGGGTACATGCACAGTTCACAGCAGTTCCATTATGTATCGAATGAGTACAAGATACATCGGTTTGTTGCGTGAAGCACATGTTTATAATCTAGGTTTTACATCACCAATTATCATCATACCCTTGTTTAGGTTTCGAGGGGCAATCAAACCCCGTTATAGTCAGCGAAGTGGGAGTCAAAATCAAATCAGGTTTCACAAGCCTAACATTTGGGTGGCGGCAATCATGCATAAAAGCATATTGGAACATGTTTAAAAAATGGAGTTCTAGTCCCTTTGGATTGATGGATTTCAAGAAAAAAGAAAGTAAATTGAGAGAATGAATAATTTTTCTTATGTTTGGATTGGGAAGGAAGTGAGGAATGATGAGAGAAGGTAAGAGAGGGTGAGAATAGAGAACGCCTCAAAACTTCCATTTTAATTCTTATCAATTTTGGTGAGATTTTGTGAGAGAAGAAACTTGGAATAGTTCAATTTTCTATCTTGCTAAGTTTACCCTTTCCTTTTGTAATCTTCTCTTTTGTACCGGTAACGGTAAAGAGTGTTTCGGTAAAATAAGAATGATATTTTCTTTTCTTTTTCCAGGCTAACCAAATAAGATAGCTAAGAAAATTAGAGAAATTACTCTCTTTCTCTCTCTCTCTCTTGTTTTGTCGACCCAAATGAGATGGTGAGAGAGACCATACTATTTTCTTTCTTTTTTTCTCATCAAGAAATCATCCTCCTTTCTTTTCTATTGCCAATAAATAGGAAAATTATAAGTGAACAGAGTGTAGGAAGAAAAGGAGTGAGAGACCGCACTCTAGTGAAGCAACCATTTATTACACAAAAATAGGGTACGAGATATTTTCTTTTTCTTTTTGGATAACTTTCCTGGTTCGTCGCATTTTTTTTTTTTGCAAGTATCAAAGCAGTTGAGAGGGCTTCTTGTGAGGGGGTAATTTCCGATTTCAATTCTTTACAAGTTTATACAAATCGTTTATTTTATTCAGTTCGTCAGTTTGTTGTGTATGTAAAAAACAAAATAAACAGACATTGATGGAGATATGAGCGAAACACACTTGTCCCGAACTTTATTTTCACAATCATACCGATAGTTTTTCATGACAAAAGTATTTCGTTCATATGTCATCCGCTAATATTACAAACCCTTTTCTTTAGTAGAAACTCTGTTTCCAAACCCTTTTTATTTTCAAAATTTATTTTTATAATGGGCCATGTTTAGTAAGTGGGCCTTTTTTTAATTGCCGCCACCACTTACTAGCCTTCACAATTTTGGTTTTTGTTATATCTTAACCTTAATGTATAGAAATTAATATTTAAGGCCACTACTATTTAAATTTTTTCAAAATATTAAGTTGGGGCGAATCACTACTATACATTTGGCCTGTGTAATTATTAAGGTCCATTTGGCCTGTGGTAATTATTGAATTATTGTCTAATTATTTTTTTATCCTTATTTTAAAAAAAATAATTTTTGTTTTGCGTCATCTTTTTATAGTTGTTGGTTCGTCTAGACAATAGATTTAAAAAAAAGTATAAAATTATGTAAAAAAAACTATAAAAAAATTTAAAAAAACCCAAAACAACGTCTATTTTGACTTGTTTTCCGTTTATTGGTTCATCTCGAAGAAAAATAACAAATAATTTTTTTTTGAATAAAGATTAAAAAAAATGAGCATGGAGAGTTTGGTCATTATACATAGGGGAGAGAGGATGAGATTATGAATACCTAGTGAGACTTGGGTATCCGAATCCCCTCTTCACTCATGGGATTAGTAGGGACAGCAACGGGACGGATCGGGACGGTTATTAGGATAATCGTATCCCATCCGCGAATATTACATCCTAGTCAAAACCACCCCGATAGCCAAACGGAGGAAAGAAAGTAGTCCATTACTAAACCATTCGGTTCGGAAAATACCCGAATCGTAACCAAATTCGAAAAAAAAAACTAATAAATAGCAAAATATGTACAAAAAATAACATCTCACAAGATGAACGATCGCCGATCGCAGTTAAAGAGTGGATAATCAGGTCTTTCAAATTCTAAGTCCAAATTTCCCAAACACCATTGCGACGCTTAAATTTAGGTTTGGGTTTAACGGTTATAATTATAATTATATATATATATATAACTATAAAACAGCGTCGCTTTAATTTTGTTTGGGTTCGGGGAACAGTTGGATTCGGAGATCAGTTCGGTTATTGGTCTAAACCATAACCTAACCAAATCCAAACGGGTATTCTTACTATACCCATACCTACGGGGGGAAAGCGGTTACGGTTCGAAAAATATTCAGCGGTTCGGTTCGGTTAACCATCAGTTCGGTCCAAATTGTCGTCCCTGGTGATTAGTAGTGTCAAGCCAACTTTAAAACACAAACAAGAGATTGAGAGTATGGGTAGAAGGATTATCAAACAGGGCCAGTAATCCAAAATCCTCCGGATTAGGTTGTGACATCTCACTCCAGTTTTATTCAAACTATCCATCTCCAAAACCAAATATCATACAACTCTAACCCGTGATTAGGCAAATGCCAATCCAGTGGCTATCACGAGAAAGGGCACGCCGGCAAACCACCCATAGTCTTCGGAAAAACACAGTATTGAGGCAGCCAGAATTCCGGCGGAACAAGCAATTGCTCCGAACTTTGCCAAAAATTGGGTGGCAGTCAGCCCTCTATGCCGGAGCGACATTGCAATTAGACAAGCAATAGAACCCGCTGCATTGGCCGCCATAGGAAAAGTAGACGAGCTAGCAAACACAGCCGGAGCAAAGACTGTGAAGACTTTCTCAACGAATTTGTACAATTGATCATTATTTAATTGATGAGTTTGCACAATTGAATTTTGATTACCAGTATCAGTGAAATCTCCAATGTCAACGACTACATCCGGAGGAGAAGAAAACCCACCAACTGTTTGAGAACATGCTTGAAAGGAGTTATAATTTTGATTACCAGTATCAGTGAAGCCTCCAATGTCAACGACTACATCCGGAGGAGAAGAAGACCCACCAACTGTTTGAGAACATGCTTGAGAGGAGTTATAATTTTGAGAGGAATTATAAGCCTGATCGCCGTAGTTTTCCTGGTTCTTCTTCCTGAATTCTGAACACGAATTGATTTGTAAACGCACATCTGGCCATGTTCGAGATATTGCTCTGGTCGAGTTGTGATGGGTCCGAAAAGAAATTATTTTGTTGTGGCATGACTCGCAAAAGTAACGAGTAGAAAACGAGTTGAAGACTGGTTTTATGATCCACCAGTCACAGTGTGCCCATACCGGAATATCTTTAGCAGGATTGGAACGAGTTATCCACTTCTCTGGCTCCCCAAATAAATGTAGCTCCAGCTGGTGCCTCTCTTTTCTCGCTTCGGACCATTGTGAGGGTGAAGGATCTATGAAAGATCAAAACAGGAAAACAGTTCAGGGGCTGGACACTATATATAGATTCACAGACATCTGAACTCATTTTTTGGACCAAATTGAACCTTTTTTTTTTGGATTATTTTTTTATCTTTATTTGAAGGCTAAAAGAGCAATGCTATGAATTACTACCCATAGTATTTTTTAAGGATAAAATGCACTGACCTCCCCTAAGGTTTCTGACAAAAAGCAAGGACCAGAATTTTGTCTTTCCCGAATTTTTTTGATCTTTCGAATACGAACACAAAATAATTAAAAACACAAAAAAAAAAATTAAGTAACGACAAAAAGAAATGTTCAATCTTATAATCTTTATTGAAGTTTACATATGCTCCCCTTTGTTAAATATACCTAATACACTTAAACTTTTCTTTTTATCGCTACTTAATTTATTTTTTTTGTACTTTTCTATTTTTTTCTTTGAATTATTTTGTATTCATTTTCAAAAGCTTAGAAACATTCAACTAAGACAAAAACAATCTAAAAAAATTATCCCTTTTGAACTATTTTTATCTTTAGAGATTTTTTTTTAACTTGTACATATAAATTTTTAATTTTAAAATTTATTTCATCAAGATGAATTAATAATCTATAAAAATTAAATACAAAATTCACAAATACAAAAAAAATTAAATAAGAATTATAAGATTTTCATATGGTGAGAAAGATGATGTGTAAAATATTCTGGAAGATGAGAGATTATTTTTGAAATTTTAAATTAAAATATGTTAGAATTTAAAAAAAGTTACCTTGAGAGTTGAAATTTTTGCATTTCCGAATATAGGTCAGTGCATTGGAGGTCAGTCCATTATACCCTTATTGAAATTTTTTTTGTAATTTTTTGTTTTGCATCAACTTTTTGTAAATTACTGGTTCAACTAGAAGTTTCATAAAAGTAAAAAAAAATGTGAACCAAATTTGAAATTTTGTAAATTACTGGTTTAACGAGAAGTTCGAGAAAAATAAAAAAAAATGAACCAAATTTTTGAAAATTTAAAAAAGACAAAAATAATTCAAAAAATTTGTCCGTTTTGAATTATTATTATTTTTAGCTATTATATATAATATTTTAATTTTAAAATTCTTCTCGTCAAGAAGAATAAAATAATTCACAAAAATTAGAAGCAAAATTAGCAAATACAAAATAATTAAATAAGAACTTTATACTAAATTGTGCCCAAGCCGGTACAAGTCTTTGCAAATTAAAAAATACGAACGCAAATGAAATCTTATAGCCATGCTACTGACAACCAATTTATATTTATATATTATAGTCGCCTTAAGAACGATAAGTGTTAAAAGTTTCTTGGTTTGTGGTCAAATTTTTAAAATACTACAAGTTATCTTACACTCACAAAAATATTGAATAAATTTTTTTTAAGTTTACATTTTAAAAACTTGCCATGTATATGATATTTTCATTTTCATGACTTTCTCTATTTTCAAATATTTTTTATATAATTAAGCATAATATTTTAAAAAATTACGCAAAGATTAATTTTTAAAATGAACGTACAAATAAATAGACTTATTTTTATATAATTTTTTGTTGGGTAAACAACATTTCTTACAAACAAGTAAATATATAGTCATATCAATTTTCATTATCCAGAAGCTGAATTTTTTTTTAAAAAAGTATCACCACTTTCATTATCCAAGAAGACTCACCAACTCTTTGAGAATATGCTTGAGAGGAATAAGCCTGATCACCATAGTTTCCCACGATCATATTCCTTAATTCCGAGTAGATTTTTTTTTTCTAAATAAAGAACACGAGGCATCATAAGCCTCGATCCTATTTTCTTGGCCGACTTGCGATGGGCCCAGCAGTGGTGGCATGACTTGCATAAGTAAACAGAACAAGAACAACATGACTTGAAGGCTGGTTTTATGCTCGTCGAGTCGCAATTTGGGATTAGTGAAGTATATGTGAAAGATCAAATATGAAAACAGATAAGAGGCCGTTGGATTGCGACTCCATCTTAACTCATTTTTGGACCAAGCTGATATGAATCTTTGCACATTAAAAACATCATGTTTTGCAAGGCATAGCCAATCCTATAACCATGCTAGTGACAACCAATTGTGTTGTAAATAGGGTGGGATAATAGATTAAATAACGGGAGTTCCAATGCATTCTTTTCAACATCCAAAGCACTGTTGCACGTTTGAAGTTTTTTCTTTTCTATCTATTAGTAATTCCCATGAATAATAACAACGCGGAGGAATTAATAATTCCCATGAATAATAATATAGGGGAATGACGAAATAATTTAACCAATAATAATACGGGGGAAAGGATAGTTGTTTTACTGGTGATTGGAAGTTGAGAGAGTTTACCAAATCTGGGTCTCTGAACATGGTGGAAGTCTCCAGTCCCCGACGTGTCCATGGCGGTGTGGCGGTTCAAGGCTTTGATTGACGGGAAGTGTTGATTCCAAGTCCTGTAGGTGGAGCTGGCAGCGTAGCTGCGTTGGGCGTCCACATCCCAAAACCGTTGCCCCACAATAACAATGCGGAGCGTGGAAGCTAGTAGCCTAGGCGGGTAGGGCGTCCACGATTTTTACTATTTGTGAGGAGTATTTCAAGGAAGAGTAGGTCTACATACACACCCTCCCCCACGTGGTCGATGGGCAAATCGGGGGAGGGGTCACTAATAATAGCCTTTCTGTTTTCTTCTCTCTCACTCTCCAACTCAGGATACAACTGAGTGGTGTACATGAACCAAAGAAATCTAGTTATTTACAAGCAAGGAATGGAAATTGATCCACCGAGTGGGAAGAAACCATTAAAATCCAAAGGAGGAGAAACAATAAAGTAGGGGTGAAGGCTTTAGCTGCCATGGATGAAAGTGAAAAGACATCCATAGTAGGTTGAGTTGACGTCTGTCATGGACCAAAGAGTGAAGAACAAGAGTAGGAGTACAAAGGTGAGGTCACGGTGAGGGAAACGTATAAGGTTGATATATACACATATACATATAGCTGGTGATACACACACACACACACGTATATGAAGATGAAAAAAAATATTTTAATAACATAAAAATGCAAAATTTCAAATTAAATTTCTAATATTACTCGATATTGCGATAATTTAAATGGTTTACACGAGTTATGGGTAAAAAATACAGAACATTTATTTTATTATAGATTAATTTAAAACGGATCCTTACAATAAGGTTCTGTCAACAAGTGGGTGAACAAAATTACTCTTAAACAATGTAAAGAATCAAAATAATTAAAAGCCGAGAAACAACATATTCAAATTAAAATTTTGAGTCCTATTTCATGCCCGGTTTACTAATCATAACTTTTTATTTGTAGATTTCATTGAGAACTTTAAACAAGGTGAAGAATCAAATAATTAAAAGCCAAGAAACTAATAATCCATGAGTGTTTATCTTAAAAAGATGTGGATTCTGATCAAATGTATTCAAATTATTTATTTTTAAGTTAAATGTGTTTCAAAATCATATTAATTGGTTACATATCAACATAATCTTTCGTATCATTGAGTTTATCGAGATAGTCCTGATAACCAAAATGGACATGAAATAAGAGTCAAAAGAAAAAACTGGACTAGTCCAGCTTTTTTGAAAACTAGAGAGGATCTATTTCTCTTGAAATAAACTTAGAGTCCTTTCACTTCTCAAGATATTGATCTGAAAAAAAATATTCTAAAAATTATTTTTGAATATAAAATAAAAGAAAAAAAAATCTTTACGTATTCATTAGATAAAAGATTTGTGAGAAAGTTAGTGATTTAATAATGTAAAATTAAAATTCTTACAAAATTTTGCATCTTTCATAGGACAAATTTTGAGAGAAAAAATAACTAATGAGAAAATTAGAGATATTAATTCGAAAATTTTCTTACCACATTAGTCTTGATTAAATACACATTAACAAAGTTCTATTTGGGCTATGGTTTATCAGCTTAAGTTATTACTGGGCGCCCAATAATCCTGCCCACTTGGGCTAACTTATTGATTTTTGTTATCACGTGATCCGTTGCTTTGGATTGGTGAATTGACAAAAGTGTCCCCAACAATAGTCCAAATTGGATTACCTTCAAGACTATTTCCGTCATTGTACCTCAAGAGTGAAATAAAACCTTACATTAAATGCAGTCAAAATGTACCAAAAATAATTTAGTCTAAATAGACTTGACTAGATTAAGTTCCATTTGAAACAACATAGATTAATAATTTAATAATAATTACAGATCAAAAAGATTCATAATATATTAGTTTCCTTTTTTTCTCCAAACAACTGGATGGCATTGGCCTCTATGATGGAGGAAGACAAAGAAAGCATTTTTTTGTTCCATAGATTGGTACTCTCCCAATTTGTCAACATCTTTTTTGGTATATGTTATGTTTTTTTAATTTATTTATTTATTAGTTAGTTACGCATGGGTGTTAGTGTCCATAATTTTGGAAACTTCTATACATATTCTTGATATATAATATAATATATTTTTTAGATCATTAGTTATGCAATTTTTATGGTACTAATTATATATTTTTTCAATTGAAGTTGCGAACAGTAATATACCGTATACTCTAAAATAGTTAAACTATTTTTTTTTATCATTACACATTATTTTGATACTAAATTATGCATTTTTTTATTTTAATTATGCATTTTTATATTCAAAATTTTGATAATTAAAATTTTGCAATGCTATATCATATGCTTCTCCAATTGGAATCCCAATTTTTTTTTTTGGGGGAATTATCTAACTTTGCATTCAACCCAACAAACAAAGGAAAGTATTCCAAACTTGTTTGATTTCATTTTTTCTCAAGTAAAGTGTTTATATGTGGATGCCGCCAAGAAACACTCCAAAGAGGCAGCAATGGTCGGTCCCACTTCTCTCTGGCATGAAACCACAATCTACGTAATCGTCTCCTCCAATAGTAGCATCTCCCCCCACGCTGAAATAGCGTCAAATTTTTTAGAGAGAGAAGGTGTGGGCAGGTGAGGAGGAGAGGGACAGAGAGAGGGGATTTTCGCAAGATCTTCTCGTGTCGATGGTTCAGATCTGTCGCTGGTAAAATTTCATTTGTATCGAATTTGATTTATGGACGAGGTGATTACAGCAGCCGATGGCCAGACGTCGTCGTCGCCGTCTTCTCCAGCGGCCCTCCTCCCTCCAAACCTCCCTCTGCTCTCTGCACTCCTCGCTTTCGCTCTCGCCCAATTCCTCAAGCTCTTCACCACCTGGTCCGTACAATCCCTATCTCTCTCTCTCTCTCTCTCTCTCTAAAAGTTTGTTGCTTTTTCGCGAATTGGTTGAATGTTGTGTTAAGGGCACTGATCTTTATGACTTGAATCGGTAGTGAATATGTAATTATGGTTACCGAATTGGTTGAATGTTGTGTTAAGGGCACTGATTTTATGACTTGAATGGGTAGTGAATATGTAATTATGGAATTCGGTATCAGTTTATTCGATCCGATGCATTTTTAAACAGAGGAAGAAAACATTGGAAAAGTGGTCACAATCATAACTGTCCAGCATTACTCAGCTATTGGTCTTTAAAACCCCAAGAATCACTTGTTTGAGTTCCAAACTTCAGCCCTCGGGCAATTATTGCTGGAGCTTCGTGTAAGGTGTGACTTGTTCAGTGTTGTAATTGCAGCAGTAGAACTGCATTATTAGATCGTTTATCTGAATCACTACTCGGCTCGGAGTTCAATTATGGTTGATTTGCGAATTCTGAGCTTTACATAACTTGTTGATACTGAAGAGCGATACTTCTGGTCTAGTAGTTCATGTTTTAACATCTCTCTCCTAGATGGACAGGTATAAGGAAAATAGATGGGACTCTAAAAGATTGATTGGTTCCGGTGGAATGCCGTCATCGCATTCTGCCACAGTGATTGCTTTGGCAGTTGCTATAGGCCTGCAAGAAGGAACAGGAGGATCAAATTTTGCCATTGCAGTTGTCTTGGCATCTGTTGTACGTACCTTAAAACCAGGTTTTATTCTTTTTATTTGTTTCAGTTTTTCTCATCAGGTATATTCTTGTGTATACTGTGTAGGTTTGTTTACTTGAATCGGTTATTTGCAACTTTCCACATAGTGCTTGAATTGTTTAATTGTCTATTTTTACATTCTTACAACTTTACGTGAGGCGTGATAAGATTCTGAACTTACTGAGAAGTGAGAACCTAAATGAGTAAATGGTTTAGCAGCATAAATGTGGAGAATTCTTAATTTTGTTTCTATGAAAGCATACCGACACTTGGTTTGTTTTTGGGAAGAGAATCCACTGTTAGTAGGAGTCTGGATACAGTTCTGTATGAGCATGAAATGTAATTGCAACTTAACCATTAGTCCAATTTTTCATGAAAGGATTGGTATGTGGCACCACAAATCTAGAATCCCACACTATATGTATGGAAATACAACTGGTCCAGTGCGATACAGTTTTGTCATACTTTGTTTTATTTTTGTATTTGATCAACTTTCCAAAGGAAATGGTTTTCAGTTTGGGATTAATGTGTTGGAAATATGTGCAGGTCATGTATGATGCCTCCGGAGTCAGACTTCATGCTGGTCGACAAGCCGAAGTAAGATTGCTTATCATAATTATAGAAACTGACGCTGTAATTATTATTTTCTTGTAATGAATCAATAATTTGTTTTGAACATAATTTACACCAAAAAAAGTAAGAAGAAAGAGAATGTGAGATTCCCTTTTTCACGAATTATTTATCATCTATCCATGATTCCATACACAAGAGGGTATGGTGGCGTCTATAATAATTTCTGAATGGTTTGCTGTTCTTTCAAGTTCTCAACCACAGTCACCTACCACTCTACATTGATATCCTAAAGTAACAGAAGCAAAACATTAGGAACTTTTTTTATTCTAATTTTTAGCTTCCGTGTAGTTCTTTTTCCAAAGTGAAAGCCTTCTACTTCCATGTGACCAAATCATGCTTCGTCTCCAAATAATTAACTCGACTCTCCTGCATTTTCTCTCTCAACTTCACGTTGCCTTTGTCCCCAACAATTTTACTCGTGTTACAGATAATTCATGTGTGCTATCGCAATCATCATCTCATTTGGTGACATAGTCGTGGCAATTAAATGCAAATAAAATATAGAAAAGGACATGAGAATAAACGTGATGCTGCTATTATGCATTGGGTGCATCAGACAACTTCGAAACTTGAGCTATTTGATCACAGTTTCATGTTTTCTACTGTCTATTTGGTCTGTGGACCATTGTGCACTCTCTCCACCACACCGCTATGGGTTTTTTAATTGCAATTGCAGGCAGCCAGCAAGCATATTCAAAAGTGTTGACTTCCTGCTATTATGCATATCCTGCGGTGACAGGAGATAGTTTTAGTTTTCTACAGCTTCCCCCTTTTCTCTTCTGTATCTCCTACATTATGCTATTGTTGTGCTTAGATTTTGTTCCCACTTCGGAGTTCTTGGTGGTAGTTTGTGTAATGGTATACTGTTTACTATATGCATCCAAGCATTATGCAAGAAGGTAAATATGTAGATGCGGGTGTTGAGCATAAAACCTTTTGCTTTGTTGTAATCTTATGTCCTTTTAACTTCCTTTGCAGTTGTTGAACCAAATTGTATGTGAATTTCCTCCAGAACACCCTTTATCCAATTCCAGACCTCTTCGTGATTCTCTTGGACACACTCCTTTTCAGGTTTGTGAACACTATGTAAATACCTTTATGTTTTTGGGTTAAGCTACAGCGAGCTGATGCCTGTAAAAGTATTTTGATTGGGAATCCATGCTATTAGTTCCTTGAAATGGTAAGACAAGTTTTATTTCATGTGTAAGCTTATGGGTATACTACACTAACTTGACCTGTATGTTTTTGGGTTAAGCTACAAGTTTTATTTCACGTGTAAGCGAATGCCAACTGGAACCTGGCATAATTGTGCCGACAGCCCTCTACGTTTACAGTGTAGGATTATTCATACTCACACAAACGAATGCTTATCCTCTGCCTAAGGTGAAATGGTTATGTTCTGATGACAGTGATGGCTATATACTGAAGCTTGTTCTGCAACCATCTGCATTTGAGTGCTGAACTCATTTTCGTTTCCATTTTCTATTTTCATTGATTACTCAAAATGGCTTATTGCTCTTGGGTTGTGTATTTCAAAACTAATATATAGAAGAATAATATTAACTTTTTGGTACAGGTTCTTGCTGGTGCGATATTGGGATGCATTGTGGCGTATCTGATGAAGTACAGTTAGGGGGCAGACCGCAGTCTCAATGAGACTGATTCATTTATTATGTCACCATGAATATTAACCAGGAAGATTGTTTAGCAATATTTATACAGTATTGCTGTAATTTGGCCAGGAATATTGTTGTTATTTACATTACAGTGTCAATTAAAGGACCATAAATTGGTACATACAGTATTCTTTCTCTCTACAATCTGCTTGTCAGGAAAACATGTGGTATGTGCTTGCAGCTGTCATCCGAAGATAATTTTCTTCATTGTTTTGAGCATCTGTTCTGCAGTTTTCCACTTTTAGGGTCTGTTTGTTAAGGATCAAAAGGAGCTGGATATAACGTCACTCTGATATACAATCTGGTCCCTGCATACCCGTGATTTGGTTGAATTATCACGTCTGGATGTCGTATTCGGGGTACGAAATAATTTCCCTTCACCAGGATAAAATATGGCCTTCCCTTCCTTCGAAAACTTTTTAAAACGTTATTATTGATGATGGAAATGCGTCGAATTATTTGTATCCGTTTTATATCTACCTTCTTAAAATTCTCGTCAAAATTTTGACTGCTAACAAATCCTATACGATTAATCATCCATTTTAGGATAGCTCTCTTTGACAATATTTTCCAAAATTAAGAGATCTTTAATAACTTCGGAACAAGTTTCTTTATGTAACATACAATTTGAATGACGTAGGTGTTTGTCTATGGCTTAAGTACATTATATATTTATCAACGGATGGTTGTTCTTAAGTTTTGTAAAGAAATTATCGTTCAAAATCTTATTTCTAATGTATGTGTGCATGACTAAGGGGTATTTTAGTCTCACTGGTACTTTTTTAAGAATATTCGACCATTTGACTTATGCATATGACAATCACATTTCTTTTACCCTTAAATGTTGAACGAAAAACTAATGGAATAACTATTATAACACATTTCCATAATTGAAGGGGGTAACGAGTAGTCCAAACACACTAAAGGGGATAAAGTGAAAAAGGATAATAGTTGGGGGAATAAAAGTGTAATTAACCATAATATTTTTGTTATTGATAAATATAACGATCTGCTCTCGCCTTGTATAATATTGTTTGCTTTGGCTATCTAAACCCTATGGACTTCCCAATAGGTCACTTATTCATGAATTGCTCTAGGATGAACACACTTAATTGTGAAGTTTTATTTGATTTTGGCGTCCCACGACTTTAAAAAACCTTATACAATGTAGGGACATGAACTTACATCCACTAAGCGATGTGAGACTTTTGACCACTTAACGTCCATCGTGACTCTATCTCCAAGACGTTCGGCCTCACAGTTGGCACCATATCCTAATTGGGGTGTCACAATCTCTTCCACTTAGGAATACATGTCCTCGTGTATAGGCCGAGAATTATCCCTCAATTCTGATTGGTGCATACTTTGATAACATTTGTAACGATATGCTCCTAACTTGTACAATATTATTTGCTTTGGTCACCCAAACTCCATAGACATCCCAATAGGTTATCCATCCTTGGATTACTTCAGGATGAGCATACTTAACTATGAAGTTTCATTTAGTTTTGATGCCCTCACAACTTTAAAACTACCGAACTTTTATCTACCAAACGATGTGAGACTCTTGACCATCCATCCGAATGTCCATCAAGACTATTCCTCCCGAACACTCGGCCTCACAGCTAGCGCCTCAATATTTTCATAACTAATAATGATATTTATGTAAATAAACGAAAAATATAAAAAGAGATAAGATATAGATAAGAAAAATAGTGGAATAATTTTATACCATCAAAAGAATAAGATAATACCTCGAATATTATGTCCAGAGTCCAAAGAACTTTTCTGAATATAACAAATTCGGATAATCAGATATATGGAATAATAATAAGAAGAAGAAAATGTTAACCACCGCCTATTATTTCTGCTAATGTATAAAAAGTGCATCAATACCTGTAAATTATACATTGATATCCATGAATACATATTGATATTCGTAAAATAAGTATTGATTAGTGTTCATTTTGACAATATATATATATTGTTCACCGCCTAGTGGACAATAGTTAGCAAAACCCTTTGATCTAGAAAACACAAACAACACATAAACCAACAACTTATCGGAAACACGCATCAAACTTCACATACCGTCTCCAATTACATAGTTTGCCCCATATATGCTATATCCACAACCATAATATTGCTGAACTATAAGCTGACATATTCCCAATGTAGGGATATGAACTATTATAAATAACACCGAACTTACATCCATCAAGCGATATGAGACTTTTGACCACTTATCCAAACGTTCATCGTGACTCTATCTCCAAGACGTTCGGCCTCACAGTTGGCACCATATCCTAATTGGGGTGTCACAATCTCTTCTACTTAGGAACACATGTCCTCGTGTGTAGGCCGAGAATTATCCCTCAATTATGATTGGTACAGACTTTGATAACATTTTGTAATGATATGCTCCTAACTTGTACAATATTATTTGCTTTGGTCGCCCAAACTCCATAGACTTCGTAATAGGTCATTCATCCTTGAATTGCTCTAGGATGAACATACTTAACTATGAAGTTTCATTTACTTTTGACACCCTCACGACTTTAAAACTACCGAATTTTTATTCACCAAACGATGTGAAACTCTTGACCATCTATCCGAATGTCCATCAAGACTATTCCTCCCAAACACTCGGCCTCACAGTTAGCGCCTCAATATTTTCATAACTAATAATGATATTTATGTAAATAAACGAAAAATATAAAACGAGATAAGATAATACCATCAAAAGAATAAGATAATACCTCGAATATTATATCAAAAGTCCAAAGAACTTCTCTGTTTATGACAAATCCGGATAATCAGATATATGGAATAATAAGAAGAAGAAGAAGAAAATGTTAACCACTGCCTATTATGTCTGCTAATGTATAAAAAGTGCATCAATACCTGTAAATTATACATTGATATCCATGAATATATATTGATATTCGTAAAATAAGTATTGATATTAGTGTTTATTTGACAATATATATATTGTTCACCGCCCAGTGGACAATAGTTAGCAAAACCCTTTGACCTAGAAAACACAAACAACACATAAACCAACAACTTATCGGGAACACGCATCAGGCTTTACATACCGTCTCCAATTACATAGTTTGCCCCATATATGCTATATCCACAACCACAATATTGCTGAACTATAAGCTGACATATTCCCAATTTCCAAAGGTCTTACCAGTCGGACTTCTAACTTAAAAAGAGGAAGGCTGTACGTATTGAAAGGCCACGAAACGAAATGGAGACTTCTACGAGAAAAAAGAACAAGATAAGATGGCTGAGCAAATTCATAAAAACCACTCTCCTTTGAGGTGGGACCATAAATCAGTGCACTGATCTAGTAATTTACGTGGCTTGAAAATTTCCCTGAGACTGCGTGTGAGACTTGGTAGACCCTTCTCTCCATCCTCTCTGGCGAGCCCTTAGCTCCCACATTGCAGTAAATCTCTTCTGGGCCGATAGAGCTGCTTCAGCATTTTCCCTTGCCTCTTCACAAGTTTCCATTCCTGAATTGCATTTGTCTGCCTCCTTTTGATACTGGGATGTTATCTTCTTGGCTTCAAGCAGTGCCATGTCAGCACGCTGCTGGCTTTCCAAAGCTTCACCTTCCCGTAGCTTCAGTTCCTCGGAGAGAAGTTCTGCAAAGTTCTTTTCAGTGTCTTCGCTCACTTCTGGATCGTGTTTTGCACAATCTGCATGAATTTTTTTGCCAACAGAAACCAAAAAAGAAAAAAGGGTGAAATCCCTGAAATCTTACTCAATATGCGAATATCAAATTTTGCCATCCGTCGTATAAAGATTCTGCTAGTTAGATGTTCTAGACATTAGAGCAACCATGGTTACTAAACCTGAGCAGATATGTTACTCAAAGAGCATCATATCTGCATCTCTTGGGTAGAACTGTTTTAACTCAATATGAAAAGCCAGCTCTCATCTGAGGGTACCCTCGCGCTTATACATTGCACCTTCGTTTCATAGCAATGTGGGACATCACTTCACAGTTCACATCCTCCCTCAGACACTACGTCCTCATTTGGCAGCCCATCACATCCAGGCAGGCAAGGAAACATATACTACACATCTTTATACTCTGGCTCTGAAACCATTGTTACACAGTCTGTGATAAAACTTCGCCCCAAAAAGCTACCTATTAAACCTCAACTCATATATTACACATTCCTTTCTTTTCCAGGCGATATTGGACTTTTCTTCACAATTATAACAACATGGAGACCTTGCCAGAGCTCTTCCATAAACAACAATTAATTAATTTCTGGAATGAAGGCAAAATGACAAAAAAGGGGGGGACACAATGATGAGAAACCTCTCAGGAGATAGGGAAGACACTGAAGCTCTCCTAATTACCAATACATCCCCTCTATTTGCTATTTTTTGGTCAGTTAAAAACTTGGGGCAAATAGGAATACGTACCATCTTAAAACATGTCACTAGTTATGACCAACAAGATATCTAGTCATAATAGATCATCAAATGTGATCATGTGCTTTAGTCTGAGGATTATGTGCTTTAGTCTGAGGATTTGTGCATTAAGTCCTCAAAATAGATGCTCTAAGATAAAGTCTTCCAAATAAAATCCAACCACACATGCTAAGATCCCAAGCAAAGAGCCTATAGTAAATTACTCTATAAGAGGCTAACAAAGCCCATTTTAGACCATAAGACCAATGCAAGAACCCTAGCACTGCCCTTGTTTGAGCCTCTTTATTGTTTCCCAAGAAAGCAAAGGAGGCATGTGCAAAGCGAAGTAGGAATTTTGTTCAATTAATGCCATAGCATTGGATCTCTTAGTAATACTTCAAAATGACTACTTTCGGCTACATGGTCTACAAAGTCATCCTTGTTATGGGAAATTTTGTTTTCCAATCATTAAACTTTCACATGTTAAAAATGTTACACATGCTCCTGCAAACAATATATGAAGTCCTCGTTCATTTCCTTGTTACAAGAGAAAACTCAATGTTATTTGCATGCTATTAGCATACCACTAGTGTAAAGTTATCATTTTCATATTTCGTTGGGTATTCCTTTTTCCTTGTATTCTTTTCCCCATTCTAATAGTAAAATCTTTTTCTGTTGCGAGAAAAATAAAAGGGTAAAACAGAACATTAACTGGTTGGAAAACACTGAAGTTGCAAAACCGTTGTTAATTAAGAAGCAGAAAATCCCGACTTGACTCGCAGCCTCCTATGTCAGTGCCCTTAACACTATACAACACAAATGTTGGTCTCTCGAAGAAGAGTGAAAAGAAAATGTTGTCATCATAAATCTCCTTCCGTATAAGAATGAATGTACTGAGTACTCAACTCGAAGGACTGGTATAACCAGAACAAAAAATGTGTGAAACCAATATGGTAAGTGTGGGTGGGGGTAGATTAGAATTAAGCTCTTTACATAATCAAGTGAACAGATTTTCTCAAGTAAAAGTGAGAAACTCACCCGCAAATGAAGCATTCGTCAGTCCTGCAAGAAAGACAGTAGATGAACAAGAATAAGCACATTATTCAGAATATTAAGAGCGCCAAAATCCGAATCTATTCAGTCTAATCAATCACAACATCCAAAGAAACGATGACAAAACAACCTCAGGTTATTGTTGAAACATAGAAGGCCACCGTGAAAAAGAATGCCCATTCAAATTCTATCGAACAATTTAAAAGTAAAAAATCAAAGAGACAGGGCGTTTAATAGTGGTGGGTTTTATGTATTAGCATACACTGTGTCAGGATCGTCTCTTCATTTTAAACGGCATTTGAGACTACAACTGGACAGAAGAAATATGATGCATTACCAGTAAAACGGGAATTTTCCAGTAATACAGTACCAGTGACGCAAATGAGTTGAAAATGATATCAATTATGCCCATGCAATATGAAAGCTTTGCCTGATTCTTCATAAAACTCATCCAGGACAAGCATATTTATCTAACTCCACACCAGGTTAACACCCATGAGTAATGGCTTTAGAAGGTAAGAGCTTTAAAGATACAAGCTTTGCAACATGAACCCTAGATCCTCCAAATTCCTAACCATGCCACTCCAAATGGTATAATGTATATGGAAGTGAACAAAACACCCAAGAATTTGCATTTCCCTAATTTCAAATAACATGGCTAATATCAGATGAATATTTGCATATCATGTCAACCGCAGCAACACTGTTTCACATCAGAACTCTTCATTTGCCTCCACTATACCTTAGTTGTTAAGAGTTGCAAGTTATTCAAGCTCGAGAAACTCATTATCTGGGGAAAAATATTCAATTTACCAATTTTACCAAGCTGGGCATATACACACCTATGCTTTAGCAAATCAGAAGATATAAAAAAAAAACAAAGATCCATGCTAGGCAATTTCCACATGGGGGATCATAAAGCTAAAGTGGTAACATGAAGTAGTAACCTCATGAGTGTGCGCCAGCTAAATCACTAGAGAATTACTATATAAGCCATGAGATCTCTATTCTAGATTAATTCATTTCCCAAATCTAAGCAATCACTAATCGAATTTCCACCGTGAGCGACCGTATTAATCACAATTCTTTCGGAAAAAAAACCCAAATTCCCAAACAATATGTCAGGTTTCCAGCAAATGCTGAAGATTAGCGATTACATCGAGTGTACGGACTTATTAAAAAAAAAACTCTAACGACAAAAAACGAGATCTGGGAGAGGGAAAGGAGTGGCTACCTTGGGGAATGGTGAGGAGAGGCAGAGAAGAGCAATCGCAGAGGCAAGGTGGGCAGGAGGCGTAGGAAGAGGAGCGGCTGACGGCGGCTAAACCTTCCAGAAAGTGCCAGTAAAGAGGCGGTCCCAGAATGTAGCCGGCCAAGCACATCGCCATCACCACCATTGCCGCCTTCAAAACCCTAGGATTGCACGATCCTGGTTGATTCAACGCCATTTATGTCCTCCCTCTGCCTCAAGGATTGAGATATATTGGAGTCTCTCTCTCTAAACTGTACTGGAGTGAGCGAGATCTCGGCAAAAGAGAGAGAGTGATGAGACGCGTAGAAACGGGAAGATGTGGGGACAGGTGGTATGGTAAAAGAAAAACGAAGATCGAAAGAGTTCGGCAAAGAGATTGACTGGTAACTTCGTTTGTTTTAACGACTTTTACAGCCGTGGTAGGCGTGCGTCGGTGGGAGATCTGAAACTCCGGTCTTTTCCCCTGTTCGTCAAATTACACCTTTCACCTTTCACCCTTAAGAGTAAGACCGGAAATAGCGCATTATGGATGAGTTTTGACTATATCAGCTTCATCCATATCTTAAAAAAAAAAAAAAGAGAGAGTCCTAAAGGGACACTACCAAGCCGATTAAAAAAATATGGACACTCACTCTGTGTGCCTATAATTAAAGACACCTCATTTGTCAATGAAAGAGGTATGTGATTCTTGTTAACCAACTGCTTGAGTTTTTCCATACATATTCATCTCGAATTGGTTGATTTTGGCGTCGAACAGGTGTTAACTAACACTACATTTGTGTCTTTAGTATTTTTGTAGGTTAGACGATCAAGAATGCACTAAATCGCTTCGACAATTGGTGTCGTTTGTGGAAAATTGACTAGAACTATCCAAACAATAGAGGCTAGGTAAGACCACCAGCTAGGCGATAACCAACTAGCTAGGTGACAACAGGATCTCTCCCAAGAAAGGGTGGAGGTAGAAGGTGATCGAGAGGATTAACTACGAGAGATGAAGGTCCACCTAAACGGGTTGGCCAAATAAATGAAAGTTAAGATACTAGCCTCTATAAAGGAATTGGTGCAAAAGATGGAGCTCCCCTTCACACCTGAGGTCAGGCAAAAGCATTTGCCCCATAAGTTTCACGTGCCAAGATTAAAAGTTTCAACGGAACTAAGAATCCACGGGATCACTTGGAGACATACAACTCCCTCATGCATCTTCAAGTCATGTCCAACGAAATCATGTGTAGAGCTTTCCCTACCACGTTGAAAGGAGTAGCTCGGTCATGGTTTAACAAACTTAGACCTAGAACGATTGGGACTTTCAAGCAACTAAGTAAGGAATTCGTTTGCTATTTCTGTCAAATAAACACAATTGTAGAATAAATTTCTGATAATTTCATTCATTATAGTCTCACAATAATATAGTACAAACATTTACAAGGAAAGAATCAAGGATATTGACCATATCAAGTCAAATCCTTAATCCTTAATTTTAACACTCCCCCTCAAGTTGGAGCATGGATATCGCACATGCCTAACTTGAATCAAGGAAAGAATCAAGGATATTGACCATATCAAATCAAATCCTTAATCCTTAATTTTAACACTCCCCCTCAAGTTGGAGCATGGATATCGCACATGCCTAACTTGTCTAAAGAGACATCAAAAACATTGCTGACTGCTTTTTACTCCTCCAAGTCACAAGATTTCCCCCTACAAAAGTAAAATATCCTGATGTAGATCTTCATTAGCTGAACCAGCCCAATCTGCATCAATGTAACCTTCACAAGATTTTCCCCTACAAAAGTAAAATATCCTGATGTAGATCTTCATTAGCTGAACCAGCCCAATCTGCATCAGTGTAACCTTTTACCTTCAAGTGATTATTCTTGGTGAACAATAACCCTTTACCTGAAGCACGCTCCTTAGAGAGGGGAGAGCCATTTATTTAGCAGAAGTAAAATATCCTGATGTAGATCTTCATTAGCTGAACCAGCCCAATCTGCATCAGTGTAACCTTCTACCTTCAAGTGATTATTCTTGGTGAACAATAACCCTTTACCTGGAGTACGCTCTTTAGAGAGGGGAGAGCCATTTATTTATAGATGAGATTAGGGTTAACCTAATCTATCCTACATAACAACTAACACCCTCCCTCAAACTGGTGCATATACATCAATCATGCCCAGTTTGTTACATATATATGAAATCTGATTCCCAACTAGTGGATATTTTAACCAGAAATCATCAAGTCACGAAAAAGTGACCAAATTGTATCAACCACAACAACCCGAACAAATGCACCCGACAGAAGACAACCTTCTAGATCATCAACAAGTCACCAAACAGTGACCAAACTGTAGTTTACAACCACAGCAAACCGAACAAATGCACCGGACAGAAGACAACCTTCTAGATCATCAACAAGTCACCAAACAGTGACCAAACTGTAGTTTACAATCACAGCAAACCGAACAAATGAACTAAAAATCATGTCAGGCCATATCCAACCCAAAGCAGCAGTCAAGACAGCAACAGTAGCGGAGGAGAGAGGCGGCAATAGTGGAATGAAAAAAAAGGGGCAGCGGTAGCGGCGACAGAGGAGAGGGAGAGACAGCGGCGGATAGCAGCTGTCAGGAGAGAGACAACAGCGGCGATTACTGAGAAGGCAACACCGCCTTTTTGCCCTTTGGATGCCAATCTGGATATCCATGGAGTCGAAAGCACGTATCCACCGTATGACCAATACCATTACAATGAGTACACTTCCGATCCTTCTGTGAAGTAGGAGTTTTCAGAGAGGCCATTACAGCCCCTTCGCAGCGGAATGGTATGAACAGAAAGAACAATTGTGAATACAGGACCAAACTTCAATTCCTAGGGTAAAGAAGAGGATATTGAAGAAGGCTCTGATACCATGTCAAATAAACACAATTGTAAAATAAATTTCTGATAATTTCATTCATTGTAGTCTCACAATAATATAGTACAAACATTTACAAGGAAAGAATCAAGGATATTGACCATATCAAATCAAATCCTTAATCCTTAATTTTAACACTCCCCCTCAAGTTGGAGCATGGATATCGCACATGTCTAACTTGAATCAAGGAAAGAATCAAGGATATTGATCATATCAAATCAAATCCTTAATCCTTAATTTTAACAATTTCATAGTCGAATAGAGGTATAGAAGGCCGACTTGCTAAATATCAAGTAGATTAACTGGTAGAGTCTACGCGATTTTGTCGCTCGTTTCAATGAGAAGTCCATGTAAGTGGAAAGCATGTATGATAAAGTCTTAATAACTATATATATGGTTGTGTTATGTTCTAGCCCGCTCTTGTTCTTTATCCTTGGAACCTCCGTCGAGTATGGTTGAGCTGATACTACATGCAAAGAGGCATATGAACACCGAAGATGCGCTTAGCGCTCGACATAGCCAAGAAGAGCAAGCCCATAGCCAATGAGGAGGAGGTCAGGAAGGGGGCAATTCAAGAAGAGAATGAGGGAGCATGGGCAATCATGACAAGGAGGTGGAGACTCCAGAAATAAAAAATTAATTAAAAACACTCCCCAAGCAAAGAAGGTTGAGAAGCTCTAAATGGCCAGTTTTATCTGAGATATCTACTTACCCAGATTGACTAGCCAACGTTGTTATGGTAAAAAAATCCAATGCAAAATGGCAAAGTGCGTGGACTTTACCAATCTAATATAAGTTTTCATAAATAATAGCTTCTTTTTTTTTTTTGCGCCGAATAGACCTATTTGTAGATTCCACTACAAGTCACGAACTACTCAACTTTATAGACACGGTTTTAGCTTAGGGGTCAGGACCATATCGAATAGAAATATCATGACATTGATTTATGATTTTAACTTACAAGCAACACTTGTGTTGATCCAACATTTTGAAAAGTTGAAATTAATTTTGACACACACAATTTTTGTCAAACACATTTGTCAGGAACTTAGAAATTGGTCAGAGAGGTTGACTTAGAGAAATATCATCTATGTCATACTTTGATTAAATTTTCACACTTACTTGTTTAGTGCTTGTGCTTATTATTATCTGTTCGTGACATGACCATGCATGATGTGGTTTATTGCATAAATTAGATTACGAGTCGAACTTATTTACCGAGCTTTATCACTCATGATGTAATTGTCTTGCCTTGCCCTTTGATGCCAAGTGTCGAAGACAGAGTGTACGAACTCTCCTTCTAGGACACCGAGAACAACTTACCCGAGCAAAACCAGATTGCACTCTGGTTTATCTAACTTTATATTTAGCTCTGAATTTCT
This sequence comes from Arctostaphylos glauca, assembly GCA_019985065.2. NCBI lineage: Eukaryota > Viridiplantae > Streptophyta > Magnoliopsida > Ericales > Ericaceae > Arctostaphylos > Arctostaphylos glauca. Next base: position 21,624,010 of record JAHSPW020000012.1, on the reverse strand, counting down.
CAAAATTTAAATGTAATTTCTTTTTATTTCGATAATTGTAATCTAACTCTTATTTTATTATAGTAATTGAAATTATTTTAGCCGTTTTTTTTAATTAACGTCTCTGAAACTTCGGGTCATTACACTACAACTCTCACATGTTCTATATCTTTCTAGAATTTTCTGAAATTCTCTAGCTCCATCTGCAACATTTTAAACTCTTTTTAAATTATTTATGCTGGATTAGAACATTTCGAACTCTTCCACAACATCCTAAAACCTCCTACAAACTTTCATCTATTTCTAAGAACTTCTAGTGTCACGTAAATTGAATGTTCATAACATTAGACAAGGGTAGACTATTATTATCCCAGGGCTTGTTTTATTGGAGAGATATGATTACATGAGATTATAGTGAAGGGATTATTAGTCCAGGGACTAAATAGTCTTAGGACTATTAGTAAAATAGTCTCTCTTATCCTATGTTTGTTTATATATGAGATTACATGATGGACAAGTTGTATCTAATTAATTCCATGTTTGTTTTGAAGACTTCTGGATAAGGATTAATATCTAAATTAACTATCTTACCCTTATTGCAATGTGTTTTACCTCAGCTAAGTGTAACTTCTTTCTCTATATATTGTTTTATGTTTTTCTCTCATTAATTTTAAAAACAAGAAATGATAAAGATAAACAAGAAATAATAATCCAATCGAATTTCAGTTTGTTTAATTTCTAACTTTTTTTGTTCTTCTCCACAAAATGTCCAAAACAAATACATTTGATTTTACTAATGAAGGAGACAAAAACTTGATTCTCATATAAACTCTCACTACAAGGGTCCAAAACAGAAAATATTATTTTCCAATGGAAAACATAGATGTATCATCAGAATGGATCAATAGTGAAGAAAAAAAAATTGAAAAACAGAAGGGAAAAAAAGTTAGAGTTAGAGGTGTAATCGGTCCGATTTGGAGGGAAAACTTGAATCAAACCAAAAATTTTGATTTAGGATTTTCAAATCGAAACTGAACCGAATTATTTCAGTTTGATTTTTTCAATTTCGGTCCGATTCGGTTCGATTTTCAATTTAGTTGTATCAAGTAGGGGTGTAAATATAAATCGGTAAACTGAACCAAACTGACAGTTCGGTCTGATTTTTGGCTCCGATCGGTCTAGTCCAGTTTAAGTTTTTAAAAAATTTTGGCTTGATTTTCGATTTTTAACATTTGGGAGCCGGAACAAACCGGATCAGATCGGTTCTGTAAATGTTAATCCTAAAAACAAAATTATATTTTTTGTCGATTGTAATTTATACTCCAGGTTGTAATTATTTCTTGGTTTACACTTTGCATGAGAGTATTGTTGAGACCGTAACTTTATTGACTTGGTTTGCACACTATTTTGAATTGGATACAATTATTTTTTATTATGATTGCGATGCCATTATTCTTAATTGTTTAATATTATTCTTGATTACTTAAAATTCTTACAATTTTTTTTGTTACAATTAGACTTTCTTTATTTTTTATATATTTTTTAAAATATGGACTTTGACCCACCCAAATAAAAAATCGGACCAAATCGGCTAAACCAAACCGGACCAAACTAATAGACTTCGGTCTGATTTTCGATTTCTCATTATCTCAAACCGGACAACCGGTTTGGTCCGAGTTTATTGGCCAAATTGGATCAAATTAGATTGGTTACAACCCTAGTATCAAGTCAAATGTTAAAGAAGTGAGTTTTTTTTATTAAAACATGATTATTTGAGCTATTAAATAGTTATGCCCAGCATAAGAATTGCATATTAAAGAAAACTAAGAGAATACTGATTAAAAAAATAAGGATTATCTGTGACACCCCAGTCAGGCCGTGGTGCCAGCTGTGAGGCCGGCGTCCGAGAGATGGAGTCTCAGTGGGACGTCCGGATGGATGGTCAAGGGTCCCACATCGCTTGGTGGATGTAAGTTCGGTGGTATTTATAAGATTATGAACCTTCCTTGTACAAGGCCTTTTAAAGCCGTGATGACGCCAACACTAAATGGAACTTCACAGTTAAGCATGCTCACTCTAGAGCAATTCAGGGATGGGTGACCTACTGGGAAGTCCATAAGGTTTGGGCGACAAAAGCGGACAGTATTGTACAAGGCGGGGGCGGGTCATTACAAATGGTATCAGAGCTTGCACCAATCGGAAATGTGAGAAATCTCGGCCCCACACGAGGACGTGTGTTCCTTAGTGGGGGAGATTGTGACACCCCAGCCAGGTCGTGGTGCCAGCTGTGAGGCCGGTGTCCGAGAGATGGGGTCTCAGTGGGACGTCCGGATGGATGGTCAAGGGTCCCACATCGCTTGGTGGATGTAAGTTCGGTGGTATTTATAAGATTATGAACCTTCCTTGTACATAGCCTTTTAAAGCCGTGATGGCGCTAACACCAAATGGAACTTCACAGTTAAGCGTGCTCACTCTGGAGTAATTCAGGGATGGGTGACCTACTGGGAAGTCCATAGGGTTTGGGCGACAAAAGCGGACAGTATTGTACAAGGCGGGGGCGGGTCGTTACATTATCAAACAAATATATATGACAAAATAAATATAACTTAAAAAAATATAAATCATAACCAAAAAAATAGATTTTTTTAGTCCTGCCCGGTTCAGTTTTTTCGGTGTTTAGAACTAGAAAATCAAAATCAAACTGAATTTTTTTTACAAAAAATTAGACCGAACCAGACTGACTGAGTTCAAAAATCAAACCAAACTGTCAGTTCGGTTTAACCTTTTTGGCACAGAGAAAGAACAACAGGGGTCTGTTTTTTCTCCTTCCACAAAGTTATATATCATCTTTTTAGAAGATGTGTGAATATTTTAGATAAATTTTTAATTATTCTAGAACTGTTCATAATCCTGGGATTATTAATCTTTCCAGGATTGAATTGTCCTTCATTGAAAGGATATTTAGTCCGATTATAACTAATAGTCGAGGAATAAAAATATACATAAACATGAGATTAAAAAGAGTGAATGAATTATTAGTCTAATTTCACTTCTAATTCTTCCAATCAAACAAGATGGTATTATCACCCTTCTCATCTAATGTTAAAAAATAATCTAACATCTTTTTATTTCATACATGCTCTATCTTTATCTTATTTTACCCAAACCTTATATAACTAGTTTCAGTGTTTATATATAATGTCATTCATTATCCTGCGTACCTTACATGTTCGTTCTATCCACAACCTTTCAAGATTTTTAAAAAAATTTTGTGTTTTGAATGAAAACTAATCTTACTAAAAGACTTAAATATAAGTTGGGTTTGATCTGATTTGATTATTTAATTATTTTTTCGTTCTTATGTAATTTTTTAAATTTTTTATCTTTTATTAATTTTTATGAATTATTAGTTCGTCTCAACGGGAGATTTTAAAAAAATTATAAATAATAAAAGAAATTTGAAAAAAGTTGAAAGTAGACAAAAATAATAATAAAAAATTTGTTTATTAGCTGTCTTTAATGATTTTTTTTAATTCTTAGATATAATTTTATATTCTTTAAATTTGTTTCATCGACACAGATCTAATAATTCACAAAAATTTGATATCTAAATAAGAATGTGAAACAAATGGAATAAAACAAAACGTGCTTAAAAATAATCTAACTCTTTTTTGCTGTTTTTGATATTTCTGCAATTTATTTTTCCTTCTAAACGAGCCCTGGATGAGAAGTCACTTCCGTCTCCGAGAAATCACTTCCGTCACCCGAAAAACACAAGCTTCTCATCACTTAACAGAAGATCAGATAGACATACAGAGTGATACTTGGATAGAGAGAGGAAAGGTGCGGGTAGATGTAATCAGATGCGATGGATTCGAAAACACCAACGGATCTGATCCGTCAAGTCCAGCTCTCGCTCCGGAAAGAAGCCGGACTCTCCTCCTACGACCCGGACGATCCGACCCTGCCGGCCCTCCCATCGTTCCGGGGATCCGTCGCCGGGTTCGACCCGTCGCCGCCGTACCTCCGGTGCAAGCATTGCCAGGGAAGGCTTCTCAGAGGTCTGCAATCGGTGATTTGCGTCTACTGTGGTAAACGCCAGCCGAAGGACGTTACTCCGGATCCCATCGCCTTCAAATCGACCTTTGGATATCAATGGTTACTTCAGTCCTTGGACTTGGGTGGATCGGTTAGTGTCTTCTCTATGTCGTGTTATGCTAATTTACGAACATAAGTGTAAGTGGGTTGATTTAGAAAATCGGGACGGAAAGCTAGAGACTCACTATCCAGCCGAAATGGTGCTTCTCTCAGTATGTGTACCTGTGATCTGCAAAAGAATAATCTGTCAAAGAGTCCTCTGCCGCTGTGGCAGGAGAACACTCCGATGATTAAGTCAGGCACAATCTCACAGGGAAAAGGTTAACTGTAAGCTGATATTCTCTATCAGCGAATGAAAACTCTGGAGTATTTAGGCATACCTCAAATTCGTCATCTGAGGGTGTATTTATAGATTTCCCTGGTGCCCTAACTCTATCTGGACTTTCTTGGGCCCCAATCCTCTTTGGGCCTCCAGTCATGCCCTAATTCTCTTAGGGCTCCACTCTGGCAGAGTGTCCTCTGATGGGACGTGGGAGTCACATCTGTAACTGAATCCGACAAGATCCCACAGGATCCTACCCCATCCATGATTCTGTTTCCTTTTTGGAAATACGGTTATCAGTCGCTTTCTTGGGCTGCCCGTAATCCTGACCGCCTTTCTCAGGTCGGCAATACTTGAGTCCGCCTTTCTCAGGTCGGCATCCCTGTACTTGATTCTGTTACCTAAATATGGGCGTGATCGGCACTTCTCGTGTCGGCCATTACCTCACGTGATCGGCGCGTGCCTCTGGAAATGTAATTCGGTCTCGGCCGAACTCTGAAATTAACCTGGCGAGTTAAAGGTAATTTCTCAATTACATTTTACTCCCGTCAATTGCCCCCTAGCTTCGGCTGCTTTGAACCGACTCGGCGAAGTGGTCGAGGCTACGTACTGCTCTCGTGGCGTCCTCTGCTATTCTTGATCGGACGGTTTCTGAACCGTCATGCGTAAGCCTCTGGTGTCGCATTAAAGTCTGATGGGGCATGCAGCAGGCTTTGCGGCTTTTGAGGTCACGCGCCTCCTGCGAGTGTCACATACGTGGAGCGTTTTCACTGGGGGAGGCTTAGGGTCTTATCTGTTCGACTCCCTTCCCTATAAATGCTCGAATCTTCTCATTTTTTCACTTTTCTTCTGCATACTTCCGCCGTCTTCACATCAGAGAAAGAACTCACCTGTTGTCGTAAGTTCTATTTTATCAGAACCTTAGGTTTTCCCTCTTTTTCTTGACCTTTCGTCCCTTTCTGCTGTCTGTAATGGGGATTTTTAGGAGTCTAGTTGACACACCGGAAGGAATGGCAAATTTCCGGCGACGGTACAACATCCCCAACGATGTTGCCGTCGAACTTAATAAGCCGGATACCGCCCGGGATGGGAACGATCCTGACGTCCTTCACGTCCCATTGATGGCGGTTCTGGAGGGCGGGGTTCGGTTTCCACTCAATCGCCTTCTCCGTGAAGTGCTCTGTGGATACCGGCTCCACCCGATGCAGATCTCCGTCAATACATATAGGATTGTCCATAGTATTGTAGAATTAAATAGACTGAACCGAACCAGCGTAGGACTTCGGGAGATCCAATTCTGCTATGACATGGTCAGGAAAAGCCCTAACACCTACTACTTGAAGAACAGACCAAATGAGGAGAGGATCGTTACCTATTTGACGGACTCCAGCCGTGGTAACGACGATGATTTCCTCATCGTTGCTGGCAACTGGGAGATCGGCCGAGATGAGCCTGAGAAACCCAAGTTCCATATCCCGACCCGGTTTGGAGTCATCCGTTAGTACCCCGACCTTGTCTTTCAATTCCATATCTTTTTCTATCTGATGCCGAACATCTTTCGATACTGACTGTTTTTCCCGTCTTATCATGCAGCCACCAACGCCAATAAGTTCCGAAACAGACAGGCGATAAAGCTTGACGAGATAAGGAAGGTCGCCCGATACACAGGATCCTTCGGCAGCAGCTGGGCCCGATCACCCGAAGTGCTTCTCGGATACATTGGGAGCTACCGGGGATACAGCAAAAAGTCCATCCCGGACGCCGACGTCGCTGGTGCCGATCTTCAGAACTACATTCCGCCTTCCGAGGTTCGGCTATTGGAACCGGCGACAGTAGCTGACGTCGGGAACTTTCCGATCTCGTTTGACTCCGCCCACAGCTCTTTCGATTCGCCTTGTAACCGGGACTCAAGAGACGACCAGGAAGTCGACCAAATTCCCGACTCAATGGCACGAGATCCCAATATTCCGAATTTGCGTGAAATGATTCGGGAACAGAAGAAGAAAAACCCCCAGGTAGGCCCGAGCTCGCAGAGGATGCCGCCGACCTCAGCATCTGGCGAGGCTTCAGATGATGTTCCGCTCATTCTGAAGCGGAAATCAAGGGACCCTCCTCAGGAAGTTCCAGCTGCAACGAACTTGCCGAAAAAGAGCAAGACGGCCGAGAAGGCAAAAGCTGTTGAGGAGGCTGCCCCATGGCGCCCTTCCTTGCTGGTGAATGGGGTTGATCCCGTCACTGTCGCCGACTCGGCGCAAGACCTCGCCGTCACGCAAACCCTGGCGGGTGCGTTGATGTTGCCCAAAGATATCGAGCCTTACGTAGGCACCGATCTCCCGACTTTGATGCGTTCTGTGATGGCCCACGAAGTTTTCGTAAGTATTTTGTCTTGGTTGTTCTTCGGTTGCCTTTACTTGCGATTTCATATCTGCCTTCTGACTTCCCGATCTTGTTACAGGCTGCGCAAAAATCTATGCTGTGTCTGAGCCGCTTCCAGGATTTGGAGACTCGGTATGCCACTATGGAGTCGGAGCTGAAGAATACCAATGCTTTGTGCTTCAGACTTCAAGGGAGAGCGGCCTCTTCCCGGCAGAAGATTAAGGACGCCGATCTCAAGCTTAAAGATGTTCAGGCCCAGCTTGACGCAGAGAAGATGAGGTCTTCCCAACTGGAGGATCGGATAGCCGATCTTCAAAATCGGCATGCAACCGAGCTGAAGACTTCTTATTCCAAGGGCATGATGGATGCTGCAGCCGACTTCTTGGCGAACCAGTTGCCCGAGCTCCAGGCCGATCTCGTCAAGAAATGCTGGAAAGCTGCCCTGGAAGCCGCCCTGGTTCCGGCTGATTCTTCTGTGTACTCCAGGGTTCCGTCTGTTACCCAACTGGAGGCTATGGTGCCCGAAACCGAAGAAGAGGGCCAGGCTGCAGCTGGTGAAGGAGAGGCGGGCCAGATTGCCCTTGCTGGTGTCCCTGCTGCTCAACCTCAGTCTGCCGATGAGGATGTAGTTATAGTTCAGGCTGCCGATGTTGCGCCTTAGGATTTTGTTTATTTCTTTCTTTTCTGTAACTCGAGTTTTTGCAACTCATATGTAACCCGACTTTATGAATTAAATGAAACTGTTGTGACTCCTTTTATCTCTATCTGTTCCACATACTTTTCTCAAGTAGTAAATTATTTAAATCAATTTCATACTTTTCTCAAGTGATGACTCTTTTCTAACTTTTCTCAAGTGTGTTCGGGTGTTCTAACTTTTCTCAAGTGTCGAACCGGCTCTGACCTTTCTCAAGTCATGTTGGCTGTTTAACCTGTAGCTAGGCTTAAACACATACTTTTCTCAAGCATTTTCTGGAGTCCAAACTTTTCTCAAGTATTGAACCTTTCTCAAACCTTTCTCAAGTCTGTTTGGCACGATTGTAAACTTTTCTCAAGTATGTTCGGCACGATTGTAAACTTTTCTCAAGTGTTGAATCTTCTCAGACTTTTCTCAAATCTTTTCGGCACGATTGTAAACTTTTCTCAAGTCTGTTCGGCACGATTGTAAACTTTTCTCAAGTGTTGAATCTTCTCAGACTTTTCTCAAATATGTTCGGCACGATTGTAAACTTTTCTCAAGTCTGTTCGGCACGATTGTAAACTTTTCTCAAGTGTTGAATCTTCTCAGACTTTTCTCAAATCTGTTCGGCGATTGTAAACTTTTCTCAAGTCTGTTCGGCACGATTGTAAACTTTTCTCAAGTGTTGAATCTTCTCAGACTTTTCTCAAATCTGTTCGGCATGATTGCGAACTTTTCTCAAGTGTTGAATCTTCTCAGACTTTTCTCAAATCTGTTCGGCATGATTGTAAACTTTTCTCAAGTGTTGAATCTTCTCAGACTTTTCTCAAATCTGTTCGGCTGGACTCCTCTTGCCCCCTAGCTTCGGTTATTTCGATCCGACGTGGCAGAGTAGCCGAAGCTATAAAGCATATTCATGATGAGCTTTGTTTCGATATAGGGGATTTCCATCCGTGTTTGGCACGCTTTGGGGGCGTGCTCTGTCCGCCATAAATGCGACGTGACCGTTGGTGCTTCAGTAACTCGGACGTGCCTTTTATAAGAACGACGCGCCTTTTCTCAGACGCGCGTGTTTTGACGTGGTGCTTCAGCATCTCAGACGCGCTTCAATGATTGGTCCAGGAGTAATGGATCCGACGGTTGGGGTTTAAAGCGTGCGACGCTTCGGATTTACCCACGCAGAACCCTATAAATCCCTAACTTCGTCTTCTTCATTTCTTTCCTTGCTCTACTGTTCTTCTTCCACCTTTTGTAAGTTGTCCCTTGTAGAACTCTTCTTTTTGTCTCTCTTGTTCATTTTTCTTCCCCGCTCATTCTCTGAGTATGGGGATCTTTCGTAAACACTTCGCCTCTCCGGCGAGGATAGCAGAGTTCCGTAGGCATTACCAAATTCCAGACGACGTTTATGTAGAGATTAACAAGCCTGAGACTCATCCTGAGATTCGGGATGAGGACTCCATCCACATCCCTCTCATGGCTGTTATTGAGGGTGGAGTTAGGTTCCCCCTCCACCCTTTACTGCGTAGGGTTCTGTCCTACTATAGGCTGAATCCTATGCAGATATCTATAAACTCATACCGTATAGTCATGGGCATAGTTCGTTTGAACGAGCTGTGCCAAACGAACTTAGATCTCTGGGACATAAACGATAATTATGATATGGTGTACAAAAAAGATGAGAGATGGTATCTGAAGTCGCGTAGAGGCCGAGAGAAGATAGTGACCAATCTCCCTGACTCGAACAGGGGGAACGACGATGACTTCCTCATCGTCTCGGGAAACTGGGAATTTTCTGCCGATGAACCCGAGCGCAAGAGGCTCCCTGTTCCCCGCAGATTCGGGAAACCCCGTTAGTCCCCCATTCTCTTTTGTTTTGATTTCTTCAGCTTTGCCGATCTCATGTTTCTAACTGTGTCGGTTTATTCGTGTGCAGCTTCAAACGCAAATCGCTGTCGGACTTCGCAAGCTACACATCCAGAGGATCTGAAAAAAGTTCTTCGGTACAAAGGCGTTGAAGGCCAAGCCGAACCGAGAGCTGCCGAAGTACTGCTGCGATATAACCCGTCTTACAAGGGTTATATCAAAGAGAAGAAGTTCGTTGCCGAGGTGGTAGCTGAGACGTCTTCGGTTGCGGTCCCTGAAGGTGTTCCCTTGCCGTATCTCCGGGAGCCCAGCCGAGTCACGGTTGCTGCTGTGGCCGAATCATCCTCATCTTCATCCTCATCCTCATCCTTATCCTCATCTTCTTCTGAAAGGACGCAGTCTCCGCTTCGGATTACTCTGGTTCCCGAAGAAGAGAGAAACACAGACGCCGAAGCCATGTCTTCAAACCCCGACATGCCGAATCTGAAGGATATGATAAGGCTGAAGAAGACCGCTGCCGCGTCGGAAAAGAAGGTTTCTGGGGTCGTGCCGACTCCCACCGACGCAAAGAAGGTGCCGATTCCCCTGCAGATGAAGAAACCTTCTGGGATCGTCCTGGCTAAGAGGAAGCCAGACGAGGGTGAGAAGCTGCCGAGTCTCCCTCCCTCCGATGCCGAAACCGCCAACGCCGACCGGAAGAGGCGGAAACTGGTGAAGGCACATCAGGCCGGTCCCTCCGAGGAGAAGGGCAAATCAACGGTTCCCGAGAAAGCCGGGACCTGGCCTCCTCCTTTGCTGATAAATGGTACGACCCCTATCACGGCCGCTGACACGGTCCGAGATCTGGGAACTACTATGGCTCTGGCCGAAGCCCTGATGCTGCCGAAGGACATAGAGCCTTACGCCGATGAAGAAGACCATGCCGTGCTTCGGCTGACGATCGCGCACAATATTTTTGTAAGTTTCTTATCTCGGTAATAAATTCTGCAAATTCCTTTGTGCTTGTTATAACTCTGATGTTAATGCTGCAGGCGATCCAGAAATCCATGCTTGGCATGAAGAAAGCTCAGGATCGGGCAGAAAAACTTGACAAGGCTGAGGCCGAAGTGAGGGAGTTCAAACTGAAGTTCTCCACTGCTCAGGATCAGGCCGACAATTTCAAGAAGGAGGCCCGAGAGATGGCCAAGCAGGCTAAATCCTCGGAGTATTTCCTATCTGAAGAGAGGAAGAAGACTGCCGATCTTGTAGCCGAACTCACTGCTGTCAAGGCTAAGCATGCCGACGAGATGGCAGAAGAAAAGAAGAGGGCCACCGATCTCGCGGCAAAGCATGCCGAAGAAGCAAAAGAGGCTCGTAAGCTCGGGATGAAAGAAGCTGCTGAGGACATCCTCAACAATCAGATCCCCGAGCTGCAAGAGGAGTTCCTGGCGTTGGGTTGGAAAGCAGCGCTCAGGGCTTGCAATGTGGCCGCTGACTCGGCCCTGTTCAAGGAGATTCCCCACTCCTCTGATCTTCCCGATGAAGAAGAGCCCCTCCCCGATACCAAGACCAATGAAGCCGACCTCACCGTCGAGGACTATGAAGTCGACGTTGTCGGGGGGGACCCTGCTGCTGAAGAGGGCCGAGCTCAAGATGACCAAGTGGAGATCGTCTGAAGGATTTCCACATCTTCTTTTTGTTTTCTTTAAGTCTTTTTTATGTCCACTTTTGTATTCTCCTCTTGTAATCCATATGAGTGAATGAAATTCGAACTTCTTTTCAGCATCTCTAGTCTTAATACAAACCTGAGCTCTTCTCTTAAAACATGAACTTTTCTCAAGTATGTTTGGTAATTCAGAACTTTTCTCAAGTATTGAATTTTTCTCAGGTATTGAGCCGAACAAATTTTTCTCAAAAATGCTGGATTCTAATACTTTTCTCGAGCGCGGGGCCGATCAAACTTTTCTCAAGTCTGTTCGGCTGAACACATACTTTTCTCAAGCATGTTCAGAAGTTCAAACTTTTCTCAAGTATTGAACACTAACATCTAGGATAACATAAAACCAAAATTGCTGAATATCTGATTTGAACATTGACACTAGAACTTTCATTTACTGAGAAAATGAATACAAGTGTTGAAATAAAGAAATTACTGATAATATTTCTTAAGGTTGGAGACATTCCAAGTTCTTGGTATTTCTTTATCCCCCAGATCCTGCAACTTGTAGGCACCCTTCCCGAGTCGGCCGATAACTCTGTATGGACCCTCCCAATTGGCCCCGAGCTTGCCATCAGTTGGATTTTTCGTGTTTCCCATGACCTTGCGTAGGACTAGGTCGCCGAGATTGAATTCCCTCTGATGGACCTTCTTGTTGTATGTTCTTGACAGAGTTGACTGATAGGCGGCGAGTCTGATCATGGCCCTATCTCGCTTTTCTTCGGCAAAATCGAGTTCTATTGCCAATGCTTGATCATTGCCACCTTGCTCCATTACTTCTGTTCGGAGAGTCGGGATGCCGATCTCAAGAGGAATGACAGCCTCAGTGCCATAAGCAAGCGAATATGGAGTAACACCTGTAGATCGGCGAGGAGTGGTCCTGTATGCCCATAAAACGAGTGGCAATTCTTCTACCCACTTTCCTTTGGCTTTCTCTAGTCGTTTTTTCATTCCTCCCAATATCGTCTTGTTTGAAGCTTCAGCCTGCCCATTGCATTGCGGATACGCCACTGAGGCGTAATAGTTTTTGATCTGATACTGTGAGCAGAAAGCTTTGAACTTGTCCTGGAACTGGGTTCCGTTGTCCGAGACGATGGCGTAGGGGATGCCGAACCTGGTGATTATGTTCTGCCAGACGAATCGCTCGACATTCTTCTCGGTGATTTTAGCCAGTGGTTCGGCCTCTATCCATTTGGTAAAGTAATCTGTGGCAACCAACAGATACTTCCTCTCCCCAGTTGCTTTGGGTAGCGGGCCGACGATATCCATTCCCCATTGAGCAAAGGGCCATGGACTGGTGAGTGGTGCCAGATCGGCTGCAGGTTGATGTGAGATCGGGGCGAATTTCTGGCATTTTTCGCACACTTGGACATATTTCTTCGCGTCCTCTTGCATATATGGCCACCAATATCCCTGTGATATAGCACGATGGGCTATGGACCTTCCCCCAGCGTGACTCCCACATACCCCCTCATGAATCTCATACAGGAATTTCTGAACCAGAGTTGGGTGTACGCATTTTAAATAGGGACCGGTGTAAGACTTACGATACAGTTCCTGCTTCGGTGATAGCCAGAAACGTGTTGCTTTGATACGCAGCTTGTGGGCTTCTTTTTTGTCTTCGGGGACGGTTCCCCCAGTGAGGTAGGAGACGATGGGATCCATCCAACTTGGGCCGAGATCGATTTCCAAAGCCTTCTCGGCGATGGGGACGTCGATGCTCGGGTACTCGATGGAATCCACGTATATGGTCCTGAATTTATCTCTGGGTATCGCCGAAGCCAAACATGCCAAGGCGTCTGCGTGGTCGTTCTGTCTTGAGCTGATGTGCGTCATCACCGTTTTCTTGAACTTTGATAACTCCGCTTTAGCCCTCTCTGCATAGGCGGCCATCCTCTCATCTCGGGTGGCATATTCACCACTGAGCTGGTTGAGAACCAGTTGTGAATCACAGAAGACCTCCACATGCTCTGCCCCCAGATTGTGTGCGCACTTAAGTCCGAGTATCAGTGCCTCATACTCGGCGACATTGTTGGAGGCGCTAAAATTCAATCGGAAGGACTGCTCAAAATAACACCCATCTGGTTCTTCTATCACGATGCCGACCCCAGATCCCCTTGAACATGATGACCCATCGACATACAACCTCCAGTATGGCGTTTGATCGGGAACTATTTCCCCCTGTTCGGGCATTTCCTCCTCTGAGATTGAGGCGACGATTTCCTCTGGTTCGTGGGAGAATTCCGCAACAAAATCTGCCAGGACCTGTCCTTTTATTGCTGTCCTCGGGAGGAAATTGATGTCATATTCTCCGAGCTCCACGGACCAAGTTGCCACCCTTCCCGACAGTTCCGCTCTTCTCAAGACAGTGCTGATGGGATGTTTGGTCGGCACTTCTATCGTATGGGCCAGGAAATAGTGCTGCAACTTTCTAGACGCCACCACAAGGGATAGGATCAGTTTCTCCAAGGGGAGATATCTCGTCTCCGAATCCAGGAGCGTCTTGCTCACATAATAGACCGGCGTCTGCTCACCATCTTTGTTTTTTAATAGAACCGCACTGACCGCATGCTCGGATACGGCCAGATAGAGTGTCAACACATCTCCCTTCTCGGGAGTTATGATTAGCGGGGGGTTCGCCAAGTAGTTCTTCATTTCTTGGAAAGCCTTTTCGCATTCTTCCCCCCATGCATACTTGGACTGTTTTCTCAACAGCTGGAAGAATGGCCGACATCGATCGGAAGATCGGCTGATAAACCTGTTGAGGGCTGCCACCATCCCGGTTAGTCTTTGAACTTCTTTCACAGTCCGGGGACTCTGTAAATTCTGCAAGGCGACAATCTGATCGGGATTAGCTTCTATCCCCCTCCGTGTAACCAGATGTCCCAAAAACTTCCCCGAGCTGACTCCGAAGGCGCACTTCGATGCGTTGAGCTTGAGCTGGTATTTTCTCAATACCTGGAATGTTTTGCCGAGGTCGCTTATGTGGGATTCTGCCTCCTCGGTTTTGATCACCATGTCATCGATGTAGACCTCCATGCTCTTCCCGAGCAACTCTTTGAACATGAGGGTTGCCAAACGCTGATAAGTTGCCCCTGCATTTCTTAAGCCGAATGGCATCACTTTATAGCAGAAGAGTCCGCGGGGAGTGATGAACGACGTTTTTTCTTGGTCCGGCGCGTGCATAGCTATCTGGTGATATCCCCGATATGCATCCAGGAAACTCATTCGCCGATACCCCGCTGTGGCATCCACCAGCTGATCTATCTTGGGCAGTGGAAAACTGTCTTTGGGGCAGGCTTTGTTGAGGCTGGTGAAATCCACGCAAACCCTCCACTTGCCATTCTTTTTCTTGACCACCACAGTGTTGGATAACCACTCGGGGTAGTGCACCTCTCTGATGGCGTCGGCCTCTAGCAGCCGATCTACTTCCTCTGTTACGGCATCCACATGTTGGATTGCCGGTCTCCTCCTTTTTTGCATCACCGGTTTGTGGGCTGGATCCACGTTCAGATGATGGCATATGATGTCCGGGCTCACCCCAGGCATCTCCTGTGGCGTCCAAGCGAACACATCTATATGCTCCTTGAGAAATGCGACCAGGGCCTCCTCGTCCCGCTCTGATAGTTCTGCCCCGATCAAAAAATACCGCTCTAGATCTGTCTCGTGAGCCGGTACTTGCTTCAGTTCTTCCACAACGCGATCGGCCGGGTTGCGCCCGATATCCTCTATCGTTGGCCGATCTGGGACTTCGATGGACTTCACATGTTCGGCCTTAGGTTTGTGCTTGATGGACGTGACATAGCAGCTTCTCGCTGTTGTCTGATTTCCCCGAACACATTCTATCCCCTTCTTCCCCGGGAACTTCAGCATCTGATGGTAGGTGGAAGGAATTGCCCCCAACCTGTGGAGCCAAGTTCTCCCCATGATGGCGTTGTAAGCAGACGGTACGTCCACCACCAAGAAATCCATATCCAATGTTACTTTTCCTGCTCGGACAGGGATGGTAATGGATCCCAAGGGCCAGACGGCATCGGCACTGAAACCGATGAGCGGTATGTCGGCCTTCTTCAAATCCGCCTTGTCCAGCTGGAGTTTCTTGAAGGCATCGTAGTACAGGATCTCCGTCGAGCTGCCTTGGTCAACCAGGATTCTCTCCGTGTTGAAGGTGCCAAGGAGCAGTGTAATTACCAACGCATCGTTGTGGGGATGTGTTACCCCTTCTAAATCCTTTTCCGAAAAGGAAATGACTGTTTCTTTTTGCGTCTCGGGCTCTTTCCTCTTCTGCCCGAGATGTTGTATATGATGTTCGTGCCCGTCTCGGCGGCGTTGGAGCCGAACTTCCCTCTCATCCAGTACTGGGGTTGCAGCGTGTATGACGTGCACAGTCCCAGTTACCATCACCTCTTCCTCAGAGGATTCGGCATCCATCGGCTCCGGTTGAACCACTTGTTGCCTTTGTTCGGCCACAAAACGTCGGAGATGCCCGGCTTCAACTAGTTCCTCTAGGAACTGTTTAAGAGCCTTGCATCTTTCTGTCATATGGCCGTTTCTCCGGTGATAACTGCACCAATCTATGCTCGGGTCACGCTTCACCATCTCTCCCGACCCAGCTGGCCACTTCCAAAAAGGCTCGTTCTTCAAAGGGTAAATCATCCGGTAGATCGGGGTGTTGAAAACCGTGCGTATGGCTTTATACGCCTGAGCTCCCGGCGGCTTTCGCTCCTTTGGTGCTCGTGACACTTCGGCCACCTCAACTCTAGGCCTCTTGGCCTCGGGCACCATCACCGCATTCCGATGCGCCTTTGCTGCTGGCCGCTCTTTGTCCCGGCGGATTTCATCTTCAAACTTGGCGTATTTCTCGACTCTGCTCATCAAGTCGGCAATGGTGCTCGGGGGATCAATGGTGAGAGACTCCCTGAGCCGATCTCGGTAAGATAGTCCCAATCGGAAGGATTCCACGGCATAGGCCTCTGTGCAGTCCCCGATCTCATTGTAGGTGGCCCAATACTTGCTGGCGTACTGCCTGAGGTCCTCTTCTGGTCCTTTTCTCAAGGCCAGAAGCGTGTTTACGTATTTTTTCTGTGCTCGGTTAGCCACAAATCTTTTGAGGAACTGATCCGCCAGTTGCCTCCAGCTTGTGATTGATCTCGGCGGCAGAGCCTGAAACCAATTTAGGGCTATTTCTCCCAAACTCAGTGAAAACACCTTGCAGTAGAGGCTGTCTTGGCCCACATAGATCATCATGGAATTCACGAATCCTTTGATGTGAGTCATCGGATCCGTTCGTCCATTGTAAATTGTGAATTTCGGAGGGACAAACTTTCTGGGTAAGTCCTCCGTTTCTATCTGAACTGACAGTGGCGATATTGCCAGCTGCTGTAGTTCTTTGTGGTTTGCGTCGTCCTCTGGACGGTTGAGTCCCAGCTGCTGATTCAGCCAAGCTCTCATGTCGGTCGGTGGAACTAATGGCGGCAGAGGCTGGTTTGGAAGCTTCTGCTGGGCGTCTGGGGCTGATTCTGCCCTCTGATTCAGCCATTCCCTCATGTCGGGAAGCGGCCGCTCCTGAGGCGGTCCGCCTCTGTGCGATGAAGCCCCCACCTGCCTTTCTCCTCCTCGAGGCCTTTTGCTGGCTTCATGTCGACTGCCCTGCCGAGATGGCCCAGTCTCAGAGCGCTCGTCGTATCTAGATACCGACTGGCGGACTGAATCTCTGTGTTTACGGAGAGTTTGGTTTTCTCTCTCCATGCGTCGTATGTAGCGGCGCATGTCTTCTACTTCTTGATCCCTCCTTCGGATCCGATCGGCATTATCACGTTCTTCGTCTCGGCGGGATCGTTCATGAGTTCGGGATTCTCTCCCTCCCTCATTCCGGGATTGAGTCTGGGATCTGTCCCTGTTTTTTGACCGTTCCGCTTCTCGCGGACGATCTGGGCGTTGCTCCAGATGCAACGGCGTGGGTAGCGCAGGAGCTCCCGACGTATTGGCGGATAGCGGAATGGTGGGAAGCAACACCTGTTCTCCAGGTTGCTCCCCTACTATTTTTGGTGGAGGGACCCTCGGAATCTCCCTTCTAGGGCCCTTTGTTTTGTGTGGAACTGGAGGGGGGGACCTTGATCTCCCCTTCACGTCACGTTCCTTCCCCTGGTCTTTTCTCGACATCTCAGCCATGAATCTTTAACTTTCCCACAGACGGCGCCAATTGTAAGTGGGTTGATTTAGAAAATCGGGACGGAAAGCTAGAGACTCACTATCCAGCCGAAATGGTGCTTCTCTCAGTATGTGTACCTGTGATCTGCAAAAGAATAATCTGTCAAAGAGTCCTCTGCCGCTGTGGCAGGAGAACACTCCGATGATTAAGTCAGGCACAATCTCACAGGGAAAAGGTTAACTGTAAGCTGATATTCTCTATCAGCGAATGAAAACTCTGGAGTATTTAGGCATACCTCAAATTCGTCATCTGAGGGTGTATTTATAGATTTCCCTGGTGCCCTAACTCTATCTGGACTTTCTTGGGCCCCAATCCTCTTTGGGCCTCCAGTCATGCCCTAATTCTCTTAGGGCTCCACTCTGGCAGAGTGTCCTCTGATGGGACGTGGGAGTCACATCTGTAACTGAATCCGACAAGATCCCACAGGATCCTACCCCATCCATGATTCTGTTTCCTTTTTGGAAATACGGTTATCAGTCGCTTTCTTGGGCTGCCCGTAATCCTGACCGCCTTTCTCAGGTCGGCAATACTTGAGTCCGCCTTTCTCAGGTCGGCATCCCTGTACTTGATTCTGTTACCTAAATATGGGCGTGATCGGCACTTCTCGTGTCGGCCATTACCTCACGTGATCGGCGCGTGCCTCTGGAAATGTAATTCGGTCTCGGCCGAACTCTGAAATTAACCTGGCGAGTTAAAGGTAATTTCTCAATTACATTTTACTCCCGTCAATAAGCATACGTAAATGTATACATCTGTACACACCTATATCTATAGTGGCAATGCGGAATGTAAAAGATTGGTTAGAAAGGCGGTTTTGAAGTGGTAAATTTAGGTGAAGAGGGATACCAGGGTGAAAAACGAGAGAGAAGAGAGAGTGACTTTTGATTTATATTTGTCGTGAAATATAGAATGGGGCTTTTAGCAAAACTGGGCTACTTTGCAGTACTTATTTTTTGCTAAAAAATCGAAAATGGTGAGGGTTTTGATTCACTTCGATGGGCACATCTACAACTTTATGGGGGGTAAACGAAAAACACCTTTCTTAGTACCATTTAAGTACCAGTGCAGGTATCCAAAATTGAGAAGAGGCAGATGCCCCTAGTTATTTACAGGAAATGGATATGCTGTTGAATATGTAATTAGCTGGCTGCCTGGCTGGCTTTAGCGTATATGTATATGGGTACAGTATGTTCATTAGATACAAACGCGGTAGCCATACTATGTATGGGGGCACTGGAACTCATTATCGTTTTACGAACTAGGATTTAACCTCAATGTTGATATCCTATTATAACGTAAGTTAATTTTATACTTTAGTTTAGAAGTATCGATTGAAATCTTGAAGCTATAAATTCATAGTACTACCCAATTTGGAGAAATTTTAGAAGAGTAAAGAGGGAGAGAGAGAAATGAATGTGGCAGTTTTCTTTGGAAAAAGATAGAGGTGACACATGGACTACATGCTCTTAGTATATTGTATAGTATGGATAGATAGATGTATCCATATATACGAAACTAAGAGAAGTGGACAATCCATAGTGTCTCATTATGGCTAAGGTTGTATCTTTCTTTATCAGGAGATCTGCAGTTTGGGTTCGTTCCAGGCTGTAACTATGAAGAGGGTAACCAAATATTTGAAAATTTGTCATTGCAGGGTTAAAGAGAGGTTGTACTTTTCATATTTTGTGGTATCTACTAGTTGGAACGAACTTGGTTTGAAATTTCAAAGTTGGTTGATTGTTGGTTCGAACTTCTAGGAAATATTTTTCTTTGAGGTTGAGTTCTCACAATGTTATTTTCACATCGGCTAACTGTGATGAATATAGCTATTGTGGCCTAATGCCTGGGGATGATCGTAGTTGCATATACTGCACGCTCTTCTGTGGATGGTGAAATGCAATTCAAGAGTGGCACTTTTAACTTGACTTGGCTTTTTGGGCCTTTCCATTATGACTACGTATTTTTTTTTCTCTTTTCTTTCATGATAGGATATCGTACGGGGAGCTAATTTCTGTAATAAAGTATGCCTTATTCACAACGAGGATGAGTAACAGCTTCCTGCAAAACAAGAAGTCTTAGTGTTGCCCAGCTGCAGACCACTGATGCCTAAGTCAGTATGTGATTCGGGGGAAGCTAGAAATAGAGTGCAAGTGCAGTTTGTTGCCTACCTTCACCCTTGGCCTTGGGGATGTGGGCTTCTTGGCCACTTAGGTGAAGGCTTCTAGACCACTTAGGAAACCCTTGTCATAGTAAATTCTCCTATCCATAACCCCTTTGCATTATCAAGGTATGCACCATGGGTCCTCCTTCATTCGAAGCATCTTTGCCTCCTTTACTATGCTGACCACCCACGCCTGTTTGGCTGCAGTGTGTCCCTCATTCAGCTAATCACACGCTCCACTTGTCCTGTGTGTGATGTTTTTTTTCCCTTTCATGTATATATTTTAAAATGCTGGAACTTATTGTTGAATTATTGGACATCTTTGTCTGCTGAAACAGGAGACTGTTGGACCAGCCATTGAAGAAAATGAACTAAACAGAGGACGTAGTACACTAAAAGAAGAAATTTTATTATCTGATCTCTTGAACTTAGAAATACCATGGCCAGCTGAATCAGAGATAACTGAGCATAGTCTAGCAAACAAAGAACTGGTACAGAGAAAAAGTTCTTTGAACTTGGCTGGAGTTGATCTTGACAACTTTTTCACTGAATCGAAGATGGGCCTTGATTCTCATTCAGTGGAAGAACATACAGCAACTAACAATCTGAGAGAGAATGTTGAAATAACTGCATTCTCCAACCAAGAAAATGTTGGTTTATCTCAGAATGTTCATCATTCTTCGACAGCAGTCGACTCATCTGAAGTGAAGGATAATGATGGTTTCTCTGGTTGGGAAGCAGATTTTCAGTTTGCTGATTCTGGAAATCAGCGTGAGGTTTCAAGATCAGTTGATACATTTGCAGGTTCGGCGGTTGATCTTTCTGCCCACTTGGATTCAGTCTTTGGGTCTGGAAAAGACTTGGAAGAGGAAAAATCAAAGCATGCTGCATCTCCTTTGGAGTCGGCAAGTAATGACCGGATTCAAGATGACTTGTGGAATGATGTCAACATTTTGGCACCTCACCAGGGTGAAGAGGTTGATGTAACAACCAAAAGTAAAGGTGTCATAGCAGCAGATGTTGTGTACTCTCATCCTTCTACGAGTATTGATTGGGTGCCAGATGATAAGTGGCAAACCAGCGGAGTGATTGCGCCTCAGAGTATGACAATGAGAGAAGATGATGATTCATTTGACATTTGGAATGATTTTACTAGCTCTACAACTGTGCAAGATTCTTCTAAGAATTCTTTGATACAAAGTAGTGACCAGATTGCTTCTGTTGGTGAGCAGATATCTGATATAGCTTTAAATATCTCAACCAACAACTTTCAGGACATGGATTTTGGTTCTTTATTGCAACCAGATCTCTTCTCTGGACCTTTTAGCAGTCAAACTGGTCCAGTAGAAACGAACATTATACAGTCAGAAGTCCCTGCGACGGACAGGTGCGTTCTCTCAGAATTCCTGTTTTCTTTAAATGACTTTTTTTTAATTCTTCCTGTCTAGAAATCATTCCAAGGGCTTTTTAGAAGGGATCACGCTGGTTAGAAATGGCCTAATTTGCATATGATATTTGTTTTCTCTGTGGTTCTGTTCTTGACAACTATTGTGGGGAAACAATATTAACCATGCTTATATGTCAAATTCTTTTACAGAGTTCCGCTATTAAATTTTGCATTCAACTACTACGAGAAATAGTTCTTTCTACGACTTGAGTTCTCAGTCAGTGATCCGTGCGTTGCAACTTGGACTTGTATGCTTATGATGTATTTACTACATCTGGTTATCAGTATCTGTTGCCATAAATTATGAAGTGTTGGATGTTTGTTGAACATGATGTCTCGATATATGTGCCAATCAAATGTTATAATGCCTTTTTTTTTTTTTTAAAAGAAAAACTTGCGTTATTCAATTGGATTGCAACTTGGAGATACTAGGAATCTCTGTTGTTTCTTGGTACCATGTCAAATCGTTCAATCTCACTTAGCGGTTCCTTAATTGTTTCGGCTGATGTCAAATTGACTTAGTACTTACTTCACAGCTTTATGGTTTGGACGTGGGAGTGCTCTAACTGATACTTCCTTGGACTTTATTTTTCAAGGATTCTCATTGTGTAATGAGAAAGATCTTGACTAGAAGGAAACAATTAACCTCTTAGTAATCTTAAGATGATGCAATAAATAGAAAATTACTGAGCCTTGGTGGAAGTTGAATTTAGTATAAATGATGGTTGAAGTGGCATTCGACCTTCATATAGTTTGGGCAAGCTTGCCCGTGTGCACATACCACTGTTTTTGTTTCTTATTTTGAAGGTTAATCTGTTTTCCGATATGATATTTTGCATGCACTTTAGATAATTCAATCTCAGAGAGTGGCTTCTCTGTTTTGCCTTCATTGACTCCTGATTTCTCTGGCAATTGATGGAATAACCTTAACATTTGTATGCAGCAACCTTGGATTATGACTCTACTGACGCCCCTACTGAAATTGGGACTGCTTTTTGAACTACATGTGCCTATATTGTATCGTCTAAAATCGTTCCTATGAGCAAAGGTTTATGTTAGACTTCCACTGAGAGTAGCTGGATCTATATGATTCTACGGGCGCCCTTTTCATAACTAGCCATGTATGGGAACCCACCATTCAGAGTGTGTTGAAGTTTCTTAACAGCAGCTTCTTGTTTTTTGAAGGCCAAGTTTTTTCCCTTCATCTTTGGTTACTTAAGCTTTGTTTTCCATTCATGTCCGGCATCTAAGTAATAACTGTTTACATCAAACAGTAAAATCACAAAGCACAGATTTGCCTTCTGAATAACATTTCGATGCTATTATATGTCAATTGTGTTTGTCCTTATCGAAATATGTACTCATGCATGTTTAGGTTGGCTGATGTTAAAGTCGAAGCGGGAGGGAATGTTGTACAAGCTGCTAGCGATGGAGATGCTTCCGGTTCAGCCATACAGTCTGACCACGACGTAGAGAATGTATTATCACAGATGCATGATCTTTCTTTCATGCTCAAGAGTGATCTTTCAGTTCCCTCCAAGTAAGAAGATCAAAGTTCTTTTTCACAAGATTTAAAGACTCCATTCTTAGTTATTTGAGCTTGTATTATCCATATTCACTATATTTTTTTTTGTACTTTAGTTCCACTAGTTTAAAATATCTGCTTTCAGTAACAATCGAAATGGTCATTGGGCTTTGAGTTTTATCAAAAAAGTATTCCAATGGTTTTGCAGCCACTTGTACAAGTATCTATTCACTGAATTGCAAAGGAAGAATGAAATGGGGATGGTTGTTTCTGATTTTGAACCAAGCAGTGTTATGTGGTAAGTAATGGTCCCGTTCATTGTAAAAGGTTGAAGCTTAATATATCTATGCTATATGGTATTGCATGGTTATTTTTCGTGCGAATGGTTTTACAAGTGACTAAGTGATAGAATATTCGACCTAGATTATTTTCAGTACACAATGATTTTATAACCTTCTTTTTTATAGATATTTTATCCTTCCGGTATTTCGCACAACCGTCTTCAATTATAATACAATTGGTTGTTCTTTATTTTTTTCCCTCTAAATGCTACCACCTATCTTCCTCATTGAGACCATAACACTACTATTTTCACGAGGTTAATTTACTTATATAACTTTGTGTATTAGTGAGAAGAATTCAAAAGTAAAAAGAATTGGACCAATTGGCAAATAATAATTTATATTTTGAATTCCTGATTGAAACTTTTATATACTTATTAATTAGGTTTTCATGTAGGTCTTTTATTATTTCTTTTCAACTAATTTAAGTCGAACTAATAACTATCACGTATTTTACTAATCGCAAATGTATATGAATGGATTGAACTAATTTTTGAGATTTGAAGTTGTAGGTAGACAAATATTACTAATAGCATTAACTTATGTGTTTTGTTAAACTTCTATTTGTTTTGTTACTCTATTGAAAATAAAATATGAGTCTTTTGTCATGGGATAGAGTGATTGGGGATTAGATAATCTTTTTATTTCAAAAGTTATTTTTAGATTCAAACTATTATCGTTGCTTGAATTTTGGTATTTTATTTCAAGTTTATTAGAATTGGAATTGAATAAATACTCGATATAATTAATTTGAATATTTCACTCCAGAACAAATTAGAATAAAATATGAAAGATATTATAAATTGCACATACTATGAAAATTAACTCATTTGCATTAGATTATTACAGTAGCTATTCATTATTACAGTACCAATTTATCATAACAATTAATGAATAACTTTTATAAAATAAGTGATTCTTTTTCCTTTTCATTTTCAGGGACATTAATGTAAATTACTTTCTTCAAATTTGAGTTCAAATAGTCGCCTTATGTTAAAATAATAATTTCTTCTCTAATCTAGTGGCTCCACCAAAAAGTTATGATTTCTACATTTTGTTCTATTTGGCATATCAACATAAAAAAATTTAACGAAAAATAATACAAAAAATTATGAAACATCAAATAGTTATTATCTTGTAACAAAGAATAATTTAGTCTAAAAACTGCAATTTATTCAAGAGAGTTTACTTGGAGTCCCATGTCCATTTTTTAATTCGCATTTCTTCTTTTTCTGAAATATTTTTTTCCCCTCAATTTTCATCATAAAAAATCTCAACCCACTGATTTCCATCTGCTCAAGTGCACAAACAGCAATGCCAAAGCCCCTGACTTGTATATAATGGACAATGGAATCCTATATTAACGAGCCGAGCCGAGCCGAGCCGAGCCGAGTGTTCGAGCTCGGCTCGTTAACTAAACGTGCCAAAAAATCGAGCTCGAGCTCGGCTTGTTTGTAAACGAGCCGAGCCGAGCCGAGTTGCACTAAGCTCATTTACCTAAACAAGCCTCTTTAAACGAGCCGAACCTCTAAAACGAGCCGAGCCGAGCCGAGCTTTCGAAACTCGAGCTCGGCTCGTTTACGAAACGAGCCTAAAATTCGAGCTCGAGCTCGGCTTGTTAACTGAACGAGCCGAGCCGAATCGAGCCCTTATCAAGCCGAGCCGAGCCGAGCTCGCGAACAGTTCGATTCGTTTGCAGCCCTACATATTTCCCTTTACCAATTAGCCCTTTCAAGAACGCTCACAAGCACACCACGACACACAAACTCCATGTAACCTCGCCTATTTGAAACCCATCTCCGTCACGAACTGCCTTTCGGAACCCTAAAGTTCCGATAAACAGCGCGATCAGATTTACCAGCAAAACAGTGGTGGCGGAGATGAAAATTGGCGACTCATCGAACGTCAACCTTCCGACGTTAGCCTTACCTTCATCGTCGCCATTGGTTGATGATTGTTCCTTTTGTCTTACTTCGAAAACAGTTTCCGATAGTCCTAAGAGCTTCAATACAACACTGAAAAATCCGAACAAGCATGCTGTCATGGTTTTAATCCTCCCCATTCTCTGGTTGTTCCACCATGCTCGGACTGAGAGGCCGTATCGGAGGTAGTCTGAGAGGGTGTATAAGTTATATATAATGAAAATGGCAATTGGGACTAATATGGCTGATTCTCCAACCTTGGGCAAGAAGCGTGAGCCGGAGATAATACAATAGGCGGGCAGAGTAGCGTAACAAAGCTCAGGAACAGCCGAACAGACCGTAGGCTCCACAGTAGAATCCAGAGGTAGGAGAGGCATTGCCTGAACTGGAGCTTCCCTTTGAGAGTGAGAATGATTGGGCTTTTCCGGGTGAAAAAGATTTCGAGAAGCCCAGTAGCCCACCTCTTCTGTTGGGTCATCGTTGCAGGCCCACCGGAGGGGGCACAGCCCAGAAATGCAGGTGGTGATGGTGAACAAAACTTTGATTTCCAACCTCTGCCGTGGATTGTAAGTCCGGTGAGCACGTCCTCTGTTGTAGATCCATAAATCCAAACCACCTGCATTAATGGTCCAGTTCCTATAAGTAATTAAAATTTCGTATTATTTTCGTAATGCATAAAAATTTCGTATTGTTTTTTTCTCCACATTTTATGTTCCAGTAATTTTATGCATGAAAAATAAATATAGAAATGGGTCTAACCTCTCTGCCCCATTGGGTACCGTACTCATAGGCGCAAGCAGCAACTTGATTGGCTGCCTCGACGGAACTTAACGAATCATGTGGACTGTTTGTACTCTTCAATCCTGATAAGATCTCAGCCGCTGATTTTGTAAATTCCATTGAACTTCCTAAAGCCTTTTCTTGATTTTCAATGCTTAAGTTTCCTGACAATAAAAAAGACAAAAGACTACAATTTACGAAAATATTTTCGAATTCAAAATTAATGTAGTGCATTTATTGGGAATTGGATGCACTACACACTCACGTGAATTTAATCCATCAATTTTGAATTCAGGTATGTTTTTTGGTAAATTTTTTCAGGCACCAAAGAATTTCCCATACCAAAAACTTAGTATATTTTCCCATACCAAAAACTTAGTATATTCTCCCTTTTAAGAAGGACTTAAATTTAAGTAATATAAGATATGATACAATAGGCAGAACAAAAAAAATGATAATATTTCACCATAAAAAGCTCTACCCAAAAAAAAAAAAAAGAAGCGATAAACAGAACGAAGGAGGCATTGTGGGTAGGTTTTGTACATATATATCTGTCTGTCTTACCATTGCAAGAGGCGTTGTGGGTAGATTTTGTACTCAACTTGGTTCCATTTGGTGTTGACAATGAGAACCCATTGAAAAGCAAACCACGACTCACACAGAAAAGCCAAGAGCCAAACGAATCCATGTTCACCCAAAGAAAGAAGCCGATAAACGAGGAGAGAGAGGAGGAGAGAGAGGTTGGTGAGCTCGACCGCCCGAGCTATGGTGGTTTTTCGAGTGACTTTTTCGTAGAGAGGTAGACAAGTATCAAGGTTGGCCATTGGGAGAAAAAGGAGGAGGAGATGCAGTGGTTGTGTCGGGGTGTGTGTTCCCCCCTTTTATATTGATTATTTACGGTCCGTTTGGATGTGACATATAGGTGTCTTAGGTCTAATTTGGCCTAACTTGATTAATTATAATCAAATTTTGTTTTTATTTAAAAAAATTTGTATTTGTTGTTTTGGTTTTAATTTTTTTTATGGATTATTGGTTCGTCTCCATGAGAAGAATTTAAAAAGTATAAAAATATGTCCAAAAGCTAAAAAAAGTCACCAAAGACGATAAATAAGCACAAAAACCTTATTTTTGGATTATTTTTGTCTTTTCTATTTTTTTTAAAATTTGGTCCATTATTTATAACTTTTCTGAAAGCTCTCATTGAAACGAACCAATAATTCACAAAAAGTTGACGAAAAACAAAAAAATGCAATTTTTTTTTCAAATAAGAACAAAACAATAATCAAATAATTAAGCTCTGGTCAAACCTAATCTTATTAACAGAGATTTTAGTCAAGACACCATGTCTTACATATTTCGTATATATTTGGTATTTGACTATTTGTGTAGCAAATAGGAAATGTCTTAATATAGCATTTTGAATTGAATAAGACCAATGCGTGGGTCTTATAGTTAAAAACAGTACTCCAATCAATAGCAACAAGTTCTGTTTGAAGAGGCTCATATACGAAACATCTTGAAATAATACTTGGAGCAGGAGATTTAATTAACCGAGATGAAGAAGCTGAAACTGAACCTTGAATAAAATGTGGCCAATCAGCAACCGGCACCACTAAACTCTTTGTTGTTCTCTTACTTTTTTAGCTTGCCCTGTGGAGGTCTCTCGGGTGTCTACGACAGATTCGATCAGTCTCGTGATGAAGAGAAGTCTTTTCCGATCTTCCACTAAGAAAGGTATCGTCACGACAACTAAATTTGTCTAGTAAACTACTCGGGGCTCCCCATAGTTTAGTAAAAGGGAGGGAGAATTTCTCTTCATCCAGGGGCGAATGTCATTTATTATGAACTTAAAAGTGTAAGGCAGATTAGTGAGGTCTTAAAACTGAATATAATGAATGATCGGCCATTCTATTTGTGCTTTCAGCAAGTAGGCGACGCGAATCTATGCTGGCGTTATTTTGTTGGCTAGGCAAAAAGAACTATGATGTATTGAATAGAATTATGTGTACATCACCGATTACATCACTGATTGATTTTGTAGAATAACTAGGCATCACAACAAAGACGATGAATTTTAACAAAGTTGGCACCCACCAACCCAACAATCATACACCGCACAAAACCAAACAAATTACATACAACTCTCAGTAAAAATGGGACTGGTTGGTAAGGGATCAACCGGAGTAAAAAAGAGTAATAATGTTAAGAACATATGTCCGAACCGCTAGATGCATGTGAGGCCCTGAATAAATTGTGTACCCCACATACATTTAACTATTTCGAATGCATATGTGTCTGAATGTGTCCGAAACACCTGTGTTCATAAACTTTTCCGGTAAAAAGAGGACAATATCATGAGGTTAAAATGTAAGGAATTCCAAAACTAATAAACCCCGGCGGTGTTGTTGATTAAGAACTTTTGACAATGGACCAAAATGCCCCCAAATTAAGGGCTATTTAAGTCCATGATTTTGGAACTAATTTGGTAACCCCTTCATTGTATTACCTTTAGTCAAAATAATAGTTTAAATACTGTAAAAATCCATCTCATCCTCGCCAAAGATAGTATATGAGTAATTTTTCCTTCTCATCTTTTCTAGAAATTGACAATTATGTAAATCCCAAGTGATTAACTATTCGTCAAATCCCTCATTTTTTACTCTATCAAATTATATAACAATAAATATGATATAATATATAGATGAAATACAAGGACAATAAAGTTTTTTTAACTCAATATTTTCTTCTCACCCACTTTTATTCACCCACATAAACTACCAACAGAACTAAATATAAGATAATCCCTCACTCTTATTAAAAATTTAAACCAAACACCTTATTCTTTATTCTCCCTTTTTAATCTCCCTCCTCCTACTATATCCATCCTCTTACTTATGACGGCTAAAATCACGTCCCTATCCCAATGAGCCGTTGTAGTCGATTTTTTACCACCCTTAATTTACTTCTTGGATTCAAAGTCGGATGTCACAAGGATTATAGGTCTATTCACTTGCCCCAAAAGATAATTAATAAAATAAGGCCTCATTTGACCTGACTGAATTATTAAATTACCAAGTTATTAAACTTTTATAGAAAATAATTTAGTATAGTCCAAAGTATTTGTGCAATGTGTTGACCAATAATTGATGCATGTTTTCTTTTGACTTGGAAAAAATTTATAATAAAAAGACAAATTTACCCCTGAATGCAAAAATAACATATACCCACAGTTGAATTATAAAAGGACATTTCCGTTTTTCCCCATCTAGCCCCAATCAAAACCCATTCAGTCTTGGGCCTGGTTGAACCTTACTTGGAGTAGCCTTTCCTCCCAATTATTTAGTCCAAGGGTATGCATGAGATTATTGGCTCTTGAAGTTAAAAGAATAATATTACTAGAACCTCAGGCCAATAGGCCCTAAATTAAGTCAGTTTAAACTCCTATAGATACTGGTACTATATATTATGGATCCGATTTAGAGATGACAATTGGGAGGATCAAAGACTGATTTGATAATCTATGTCCCTGATTCTCGAATTTGAAATTTATCTCCATCTCCGTCTTATTTCCTGAACAAGGAATGAACTCCACATTTCATCTCTACCCTGAACATCGTCTTATTAGATTTGTTTTCAATTAACCAAGAATTGAATCGAGTTTACAAATTTAACCTTACAAATCCTACTTATCCGGAGATCAAAGCCAGCATACATGCAAGATTGCATCAAGCTTCGAATCCCCACCAACTTCCTCCCCAAACAACTTCATCATAAAAAATCTCAACCCACTGATTTCCATCTGCTCAAGTGCACAAAAAGCAATGCCAAAGCCCCTGACTTGTATATAATGGATAAGGGAATCCCATATTTCCCTTTCCCAAACAGCCCCTTCAAGAAATCCGACAAACAGAGGACGACGCACAAACTCCATAGAATCTCGCCTATCTGCAACCCATCTCCGTGGTTCGCCTTTCGGAGCCCTAAAGTTCCGAGAAACAGTGCGGTCAGATTTACCAGTAAAACTATGGTGGCGGAGATGAAAATTGGCGACTCATTGAACGTGAACCTTCCGGCGTTAGCATTAGCGTCGTCGTCGCCATTGGTGGAGGATTGTTCCTTTTGTGTTACTTCAAAAACAGTTTCTGATAGTCCTAAGAGCTTCAATATAACGCTGAAAACTCCGAACAACCACGCTGTCATGGTGTTAATCCTCCACATTCTCTGGTTGTTCCACCATGCTCGGATTGAGAGGCCGGCTCGGAAGTACTCTGACAGGGTATATAGATTATATATGATGAAAAGGGCAATTGGTAATAGTAGGGCTGGTTCTCCAACCTGCATGCGAACACTCAAGATGTTGTAAAAAGTTCAACCAAACGATGAAGGCCTAAAACATTGATGGAATTGGTTTGAGTTTGTCGTTACCTTGGGCAAGAAGTGTGAGCCGGAGATGATACAATAGGCTGGCAGAGTAGCGTAACAAAGCTCAGGAACAGACCGTAGGCTCCACGTTAGAATCCAGAGGTAGGCGAGGCATTGTCTGAACTGGAGCTTTCCGTTGAGAGTGAGAATGATTGGGCTTTTCCGGGTGAAAAAGATTTCGAGAAGCCCAGTGGCCCACCTCTTTTGTTGGGTCATTGTTGCAGGCCCACCAGGGGGGGCACAACCCAGAAATGCGGGTGGAGATGGTGAACAAAACGTTGATTTCCAACCTCTGCCGTGGATTGTAAGTCCGGTCAGCACGTCCTCTGTTGTAGATCCGTAAATCCAACCCACCTGCAATTTATAAATTTATTATTATTCCTATTTCATGAAAAACACAAGTTTTTTGTTTTGTTTATTTCTATTTTTCAACAAAAAATAAAAAATAAAAAACCCAAAGTTGATGCAAAACAAAAAATTAAATAAAGACAAAAAATATACGTAGGAAAACTTCTTTAGCTACCATTTTTAGTTATATAATTTTATATTGATTAGGGTTATTTACTATTTTCCAGTAATTTTATGCATGAAGAAAAATATAGAAATGGGAAACTCACCTCTCTACCCCATTGGGTACCATATTCATAGCCGCAAGCAGCAACTTGATTGGCTGCCTCGACGGATCTTAACAAATCATGTGGACTGCTTGTACTCTTCAATCCTGACACGATCTCAGCCGCTGATTTTTTGAATTCCAGTGAACTTCCAAAAGTCTTTTCTTGGTTCTCAATTGTAAATTTTCCTGACAGGAACAAAAACTTGGTATAAGTTTGAGTTTCGCTCAAGTTAAATAAATAAACTTTTTCTTTTCTTTTCTTTTCTTTTTTTAAATTCAATTATTTGTCAGTTAATTTTTGATGAGAAAAATTCAAAAGTACTGGTGAAGGTGGTGATAGTAGTGGTGGTGAAGGACTGGAGAATATATATAATATTAACAAATTTAGTTAGAATGAAGTAAACATTAAGCCATTTTAACTCTTAGAAAATGTATAACCTCCCAAGAAGGACTTAAATTTAAGTAATACAAATACAATTATTAAACCTATTTAATTACTAATTACTAATATATTTAAGTATAAATACAGAATTTAATTATCAAATAATTCACTTACTTACCATTACTATCGCCATTTGGTGATAACCCGTAGATAACTTTTCGCCTATGAAAACAACCAGTTCCTCCATAGAAGGGTCCTTGAAGCCCTACTATTCCATGTCCTAAATACTGTAATTTACAAAATATGATAAAATATCAGATAATCTACAAGTCATTTTGTATGAATAATAGCGAAAGTTATTTTACACATTGTTTATATTAGGTTTATGCAAGGAATGGAAAAAACAAAAACACAAAATAAATATACATGTATATAACACTCATCTATGTTATAAATATTAATTCTGTGGTTTCCATTTCGGCTCATTTCTCATTTTCTTTACCGAATTAAACAATTGACAAAATTTGATCTGTCCATTTAATTTTTTTATAAATAATTCGACGTGGTCCCTACAAATGCTCAAAATTTTAAACCAAAAAAGCTATTCTAACGCAGAATTACCGATATAACCAATGACCTTTTTTTAAGTAAAAGGTATCTTCCCATGTGTTTTGCTATAAAAGTCCACAATATGTTAAATGTTTTTAAAAATATCACCGACAAATCATTTTATATGAAATTCTTCATGTAACAATAATTCGATTACATATAATAATATTCTTCATATAAATCTTTTCCTACCAAAACATGATATCTATCAAGAATACAACCTTATGCTAAAGAATCATGCTACTATATATGTAGTGACTCAACTCATTATAGGGGTGTAGTGAGCCCATGACCGTCCATCTCGGCAACGAATTATTCAGATTTAAATCAAATTATTCGTGCAAATATATATCAATTCAAGCAAATAAATACTGAATCGAATCTGAACCGTCTGCTGTCGAGATAGACGGCCAGATGGCCTTTCTACTCCCCGGATCCGCTACTATGATCACGTGACATTGACCATAATAATTAACAGATCCAAGAGAAAATGCATTATAGCCCATATGTTCAAACTGAGTACGCATGCGAATGTAGTAACGATAATATATATTGGTGTGTGGTAAAGAGAGATTCAATATTTATACGTACTTTGTATAAAACCACCAGCTGATTTCCAAAAGGGTCGTCTTTTAATCCATCATAGAAGTATTGGGGAGATTGAACGAATGCGCAGTCCCTTTCGTTGTTGACACCCAGCATCAAGCACATTGCATGACGAAATATTTGGGGATTATTTACATACATGTCGCAATCAACGTTCATCATAAAAGGAGCATTTGTCATCACTCCCGATACCCTTGCCTGTACAATCATACACAGAAGATTGTGTGAAGAATAGCAATCTAATTTAATATATATATATATATATATATATATATATATATATATATATGTATTAGTTATTTCAGTGTCGTCTAGTACTTTGGTTTTTTGTAGTATTGTTTATCTAAGAAAAACAGATCATTCGCATAAACATAAGAGGTGCTAAGAAGACATACGCAACTGTTTTATATATCACCCGTTCCCTGTCACTACTGGAGAAAAAATATTTTATTCCTTTTGTCTATACGTGGGAGATATTGACAATACCAATTATTAGTACTCAAAAAATATTCTTTAAAAAAAAAAATTAAAGTGTGTGGACTAATATACATGCAACTCGACTAATTTCTAAAGGGTCAATCTTACAGTCCACTAGCGAGAGCCCAGTTAAAGATAGTGCAAAGTCCTGTATAAACTTGTAACGACCCGCTCCCGCCTTGTAGAATATTATCCGCTTTTGTCGCCCAAACCCCATGGACTTCCTAATAAGTCACCTCATCCTTAGATTGCTCCAGGGTGAGCACGTTTAACTGTGAAATTTCATTTGGTGTTGGTGCCATCACGGCTTTAAAAGGCCTTGTACAAGGGAGGTTTGTAATCTTATAAATACAATCGAACTTACATCCACCAAGCGATATGGGACCCCTGACCACCCATCCGGATGTCCTACTGAGACTCCATCTCCTGGACGCCGGCCTCACAGCTGGTACTATAGCTTGATTGGGTGTCACAAAACTAGTTGCATAAAAGCTAATAATATCTTAAAAATTTGAATCTAAAATAAAAGGTGAACAAATTCTTAAATTTCGGTTATGAGGTTAATCTGATGAGGAATACTTAAGCTGATAAAAAAACCAAATATGAATATTTAATTAGGAAAAGTATGGGCGGGTTGACAAAGTCTACGGTTTAATTTGGCATAACTTGCTTATTATTAAACAAATTTTATTTCTATTCAATTTTTTTTTTTGCATTTGTTATTTTGGTTTCAAAATTTTGTGGATTATTAGTCTGTCTGATTGAGAAGAATAAAAAAATAATAAAATTATATTTAAAAGTTAAAAAAAAGTCACTAAAGACGACGAATAAACACAAAAAAACTCTGTTATTAGATTATTTTTGTTTTTGTTGAATTTTTTTTAAATTTAGTCTATTATTTATAACTTTACTAAAATCTCCCAGCGAGACGACTTAATAATCTAAAAAAAATTGATGAAAGAAAAAAATTTGCAAAAACAATTTATATAAGGACGAAAAAATAATCAAATAATCAAGTCAGGCCAAACCCAGCCTAAGTATGGTACCAATTTCTTGAATTTTTTAATTGAATTACATAATTTGAGTAAAGGAAATTTTTACCAGGACATTCATGGCGCCAGCTTTGAAATGATGTGGATGCTTTGGACGCTTCTCTCTAGATAGGTAGACAAGATTCGGCACTCCATGTGAATTATCTTCCTTGTTCTCCCATATCACCTTTCAAAATAATTAAATAAATCAAGTCAATTATAATTTTCTTCTCACTTCTTTGAATTTTCAAGTACCAAATATTAAATCATTAATTCACCAATTAAAAATACTAAGTTTCATGCGGTGACAATTAAAAAGCTACTACTTCTCCCTCTTCACACTCGAAGAAAGAGAAAGTAGTATATATGTGTGTGTACACGAGCGCACGCAGCAGCTTGATTACCTTGACTATAGTAGAATGGTTTTTGGGTTGGACATTAAAAAAATCTGCA
Organism: Arctostaphylos glauca; assembly: GCA_019985065.2. Taxonomy (NCBI): domain Eukaryota; kingdom Viridiplantae; phylum Streptophyta; class Magnoliopsida; order Ericales; family Ericaceae; genus Arctostaphylos; species Arctostaphylos glauca. The sequence continues at coordinate 21,590,017 of JAHSPW020000012.1, read as the reverse complement.
AATTCGCCAGTAAATTCGCAAGGTGTGGGCCTTTTGGCTGCATCTTCAATCTTCTGGCTAAGTTGTTCGTATTCATCCTGCAATCAGTGATAAAGACAAAGATCGGGATTGAAGCATCATCGTTATCAACATGACGATCCTCTGCTACAATTTTTTTTTTTTGTATTTTTATGTGTACAATTAGCACAGTCTACGCAACGGTACTATCACCAATTCAGATAACTTTTCTCACGTGGATATAAATGAGACTTCAAAAGTGATTATAAATATATAAGATGTATATTTATTTATATAAAATAATTGTTAGGCGCAAAAAGCCAGGCTCGTTAGAAATAAGGATTACCTTCATCGTCTTCCACTCTTGGTGGAACTGGGGCGAGATATCTTGAGATGAGACGGTCTCACCGGCGAAGTACCGGAACGGAGCTCGGACTTGAACGTTATATTTTTTACAGAAAGGGACCCAAAGCTTGGCGAATTTGGAGGCTTCGACAAGAGAGTAGAAGGTGAGAGGGGAACAGCCGTCGTCGGAAACGTAACAAGCTAGCTTATCAGCTGGGTAATCAACTGCTAACAAAGATAGTACGGTGTTCACCGTTAGGATAGGCGGTTCCAGCACAGCATCTGCTGTTGTAACAAACATGTCCACTTTTGGCAACTCCGGCTCGGGTTTCCTAATAATAGTCAAAACAAAAAAAAAAATGATAATATTTCAACCACAAAAAAAGAAGCAATAAACAGAACGAAAGAGGCATTGTGGGTAGGTTTTGTACATATATATCTGTCTGTCTTACCATTGCAAGAGGCGTTGTGGGTAGGTTTTGTACTCAACTTGGTTCCATTTGGTGTTGACAATGAGAACCCATTGAAAAGCAAACCACGACTCACATAGAAAAGCCAAGATCCAAACGAATCCATGTTCACCGAACGAAAGAAGCCGATAAACGAGGAGAGAGAGGAGGAGAGAGAGGATGATGAGCTCGACCGCCCGAGCTATGGTGGTTTTTCGAGTGACTCTCTCATAGAGAGGTAGACAAGTATCAGGGTTGGCCATCGGGGAAAAAATGAGGAGGAGATGGAGTCGTAGTTCTCTGTGTGTGTTCGCCCCTTGGGACGTCATTTATAGTCCATTTTTTAGCCCTTCTTAATTTTCTTCTCGGATTCAATATTGGATGTCCGGAGGATTATGTCACTCGTGATGCGAGGAAATGATATCCATTAAAATTATTAATCGGATAAGGTCCCATCTAATCCAATTACAAAAAGGTTGTATTTGATCTGACTACATAATTATTAGATTATCACATAATTAATTCTGTTACAAAAAATAATTGGTCATTTGGACTGTGGTATTTATTAAATTTTTTTTGTCCTTATGTGAAATTTTTTTATAATTTATTTTTCATCGATTTTTTGTGGTTTATTAGTTTATCTTGACAAGAACTATCAAAAAAGTTATAAATAATAGGCTAAAATTTGAAAAAATTCAGAAAAGATAAAAATAAATAAATAATAGAGTTTTTTTAATTTATTCGTCGTTTTTAGTGATATTTTTTTAACTTTTGGACATAATTTTATACTTTTTAGATTTTTTTGATCAAGACGGACCAACAAACCATAAAACATTAAAGTCAAAATAATAAATGCGAAAAAAAGAATAGAGACAAAAAATAAATTAGTTAGGCTAAATTGGGCCCAGTCTATTTAGACTAGTTTATTTGTGAAGTCTGTTTGTCAATAATTAATGTGTAACGCCTTGCTTTCGTCTAGTGCAATATTCTCCACTTCGACCGCCCAAATCACACATAGACTTTTTAGTAGGTTGCCTAGGTCTGAATTGTTCTACAACAAGCACGCTTAATTGTGAAATTTTTAAAAAGTCTTTTACAAGGTAGAGTCGTGATCTATTATAAATAATATTGAACTTATCATTTACTAATCGATGTGAGACCATTGACTACCCATCCGAACGTCCACCGAGACTTTTCTTCCCGAACATTCAGCCTAATCCTTTGCCGAAGCGAGAAAAATCAGAGCTTGAAGGATGCGGAAGAAATCGAAACAGAGAAGCCTTAGGAGATCTCAATGGAGCTATAGGGCTTGGTAGGTGGAACCTTTTACTAGTCTGTAACCAAATATGGGTGATGGGGTAAATATAATAGCCTTTATCCACTCCACGTACGTGTAGTGAGGAGAAGGTGGTGGTATGTCTAGGTGGCGTCTTCTCGGTCCTTAGCCAACTAATATTGCTAGCTTTGTACATTTCCAATTCTAATTTAAATGAAATCCTTTCATTTTGTTGTTTAAAAAAAAAAAGTTGGCACCACAACTTGACTAGGGTGTCACATAATGTATATTTGGAATTGACTTGGAAAAAAAATTGCTATAGAGAAGTTAGTACCGCCCGTGAATGCAGAAATGGAGAATCAGGCGCCATGTAGTAAGGGAACTCACTACATGAGTGTAGTGAGGAGAATAATTAGTAAATACTAATTTGAATATAAATCATTCATTGTTGAGATAGACGGCTGAATAAACCCACTACACTCTTATAGTGAGTCTCAGTATAGGGACCCCGACACCCGAAAATGGCATATGCTTGATTACTCATAGCTAATTGTAAAAGGAAATTTCCACTTTTTTGCATTTGGCCCCAATCAGAATTCACCAAGCCTTGAGCCGTGTTAAACCTTACTCGGAGTTGTCTTTATACTCAATAAGGTTTAACTCGGAGTTGTCTTTATACTCTATAATTTAGTTCAACTCCTTGCGATTATTGACCAAACAAGTGTGCAATAACGTCACTATAATCTCTGGCCAAGTAAGCCCTACCTAAATCAAAGTTGAGATTCTTGTACGTGTAGCGGACACACAATCATAATCATTGACTTCTTGGCCGGCTGAATTAATGGTTTTTTTTACTTAAGTTTGAAAAATAAGTTGGCCCTATGTGGCTTAAATTAAGAGATCTCAACTTATTTTTTAAAGGTTTATTTTTTCTCATACGGCTCATTTGGTGTTGACCAAAATACCCCTCAACTTGTGCTTAAAATAAAATTATTTTTTTGTGTGCTTCGTGAACACACCGTTTTGTCAAAATTTTAAAATTTGGGATTAATCTCGAAATATTCTTTTAAGTTAACGATGAATTTTTGTGAAAATAAAATTCAAATCACACGACCAAAAAAGGTTCAAATGAATGGCGACGATCCCTTTTTTTTAATCTATCGATGATAAAATGGGCATATTTCCACCACTGCATTAGAAAAAGCGATCGATACCGTTCATTTGAACCCCTTTTGGCCATATTCTCTGAATTTTATTTTCAAAAAAATTTAAAAAATTTACCATTGACTTAAAAGAATATTTCGAGATAAATCAAAAACTCAAAATTTTGTTAAGAAGGTATGTGCACAAAGCATACCAAAAAAATATTTTAAGTACAAAATTGTGCCCTTTTTAATCACAGCTTGCACCCTTCTCACACTTGGAGATGTCAACCCAACCATTTTCGATTCTATATGACAAAACAAATAATGACAAAAAAATAAAAAATTTCATTACTAAAATAGATTTGATGGAAAAAAAATCAAAACCAAAATATGTTTACAAAACTGAAAAAAAATAATGATGACAAAAAACTCCACCAGATTAAAAAAAATGAGAGCATCGCTCGCCATTCTAACATTTAAACAATACGTATTTGATGAACACCTTCAATCAAATATTTAAGGGTACTTTAGTCATTCTCACACATAAGTCAAACAAAATACACCATTAATTGTGGTCAACATAAACCACAAATAATTTAGTCCAAACGGCTTTGGGGTAGATTATGTTATACTAAGGCCAACATAATCCAATAAGTCAATAATTACTACAGGCCAAATGGACCAACTTATATACAGGAGTTGAGATTCTTGCATTTGATCATTATCTTCCATGGTAATTTACCTTTAAAATTGGCTGGGAATTCAGATTATTTCAAATATTTATTTGGAATGCTGTAAGGTATTCATTTGACCTAATTAGATTAATATTGAATTATTAGATTATGTAGGCAGAAGTATAATTTAATCCATTTGAACTAAATTATTCATGTCATTTTTTGACCGCATTAAATGAAGATGTTTGTTTGACTCCGGATGCGTAAAGTCTAAAATATCCTTTGTTTGACTCGGGATGTTTATTTGTTGTTGAAAGTCAATGTATTTGTTGAGGGCATTTCTATAATTTTGGGTCCATTTGGCTTGGCTGAATTATTGAATTATTCACTGTTTAGTTTTTTGTCCTTATTTGAAATTTTTTTTTAATTTTTTATTTTTCATCAATTTTTTGATGATTGTTGGTTCGTCTCGACAAGAGCTTTCAGAAAAGTTATCAATCATCGGCTAAATTTGAAAAAACTTCAGAAAAGACAAAAAATAAGCCAAAAAAAGCGTCCGTGTTGGCTTATTTTCGTTTTTAGTGACTTTTTTAACTTTTAGACATAATTTTATACTTTTTAGATTCCTTTCGTCGATACGAACCAATAATTCACGAAAAAATGACATAAAAATAACAAATACAAAAAAAATTTGAATAAAGACAAAAAAAATCGGATAATCTAGCCTAGATAATTTTAACCAAATGAAGCCTTTATATACCATTTTTTATCCTAAAAATAAAAGATAAATCTAAACTACCATGAATAGTAAGAATCTATTTAGTCCAAATGTTAAAAACAAATATTATTAATCTACAAATAATCTAATAATTTAGTTAATCCAAATAGAGCCAAGGTTGTATGTGTCCCGAAAATTGGCTAAAGAGGAAGCACGAAAATTTAATCTTTAGACTTTATAGCTTCAATATCCTTTTTTTTCTCAATTTTTTTATTAGAAAACAATTTTGTTCACGCAGATTACCGCACGTATTAGGAGAAGCAAGCTAATAAAAAAATGACAAAATAATTATAATTTTAAAGAAGTATATTTCAACTAAGGTCTCATTTGCCTTAACTTGATTATTCATAATCAAGTTTTTTTGTCTTTATTCAAATTTTTTTCGCATTTGTTATTTTTGCCTCAATTTTTTTGTAAATTATTGGTCCGTCTCGATGAGACGAATATAAAAAGTATAAAATTATGTCTAAAAACTAAAAAAAATCACTAAAGACGATAAATAAGCACAAAAAAATTATAATTTTGAATTATTTTCGTCTTTTCTAAACTTTTTTCAAATTTGGTCTATGATTTATAAATTTTTTGAAAACTTTCATCGAGACGAACTAATAATTTACAAAAAATTGACGAAATATAAAAAAATATAAAAAATTTCAAATAAGAATGAAATAATAATCAAATAATCAACTACCTAGCCTAAATTAGCACATGGTGCCTTATATATTAATCATATTTCATCTAACCCAATGTAATTGATAAGACATCGAATATAAAAAGTGTATAAGAAGTACAACATGACATGCAACAAGTTGGACCCACACCCATGGTAAGGTCTCGCTCAAAATCTACATCTTCTATTATTTTTTAATTTTATTTTGGGTTGAAATTGGTGTCAATTATTATTGCAGAATAATGGAGTTGTGTTTGGTTTTGAGTTCCTATGTCCATACAAAATTCAAACTGAAGACCAACAAAACTTACGCTCCAAGTTCTGACACATGGGGCCAAGGAGGTACAAGAGACCAAAAAAGAAATTTTTTTTAGACATTGGACAATTCTTTGTAAGACTAAACTTTGAACTATTCTGAGTAAGGCTAACTTAAATTTTTTTAATTATTTTTATAATCGACGTAGTTACTGGGTTTTGAAATTATTCTCAATCTAATGCCAATTAGTACTCGAAATTCTGAAGATAACGACTGTGCATAACTCTCAGTGGCTCCAAATTAATGAGTAGTTCTGGTAAAAATAGACCTCGTGACCTTGAGAGTAAAAACCTTATATAGTCACCCACTTTCTTTCCACTAAACTAACATGTTGGGGTTAAGGCTAAGCTTAAAATAGTATTATGAGATGCAATATATTGTGCATAGCACATATATCACTAATGGTTTAATAAAAAATGCATATTTTGTGAATATTTTTATGTAGTTGGCAAATAAATGAAGTGGTTTACAAGTTTTTATTTTGATGGGAAGAACATTGCAGTTTAATAAAGAAACTGCTTTGCTATCTGCTTAGGAAAAAACGTCTCGTCTTCATGTTCAAATGATACTAATAACTAGAAAAGAAAGTACAAATTTGCTTTCAACTGGAGAACAATACTTTTTGTAAAATCAATAGAATCTTTATTAATTATGAGGTTGCTCAAGTTTTGCACAAATAAATCTAGATAAATCCATTAATATGTTAATTAAAATTTGCTTTAATGGATCTGCCTAATAGGTATAGGATAACTTCAAAATAAGTGTAAAGTTTTTATCTCAAAATTTCTATTTCCATCATGGAAAGTTTATAATTGTAAAGTTGAATTTCTATTTACACTTCTCTTTTATAAATGATTTCATTGTAATCCTCATCAGTGATTAATATTGGACCAAGGGTGGAATTAGAAATTTAATTTACCCTGAGCTAATGTATTGAATCTCAAGTAATAGAATGGACTAAAAATTCTTGCACTAAAATTTTACATATAAAAAAAAAGAAACAAAAATTTTCACCAACTTCCACCTGAGCTCTTGAGCCCCTTGACGATCCACACTATGACACCTTGAACTCCTTTTAAAACCAATGGACAATAAGAACCTATCAATTCTACTTTGGATAGGGTCATCCTCACGGATGAACCAAGTGTATTTCCCTCCATGCATTGGAATGTCCATTAACTCCACATCAAAGATGAATGCCTTGAAGTCTCTCATTCCTCTATTGGTTTGATTGTGTGGTGAGCTGAATTATCGAACTGACTTGACAAGAAGACCGTTGGCAAATTATAGGTTAGGCTCAGGACGATTTAGACCGTGTCGATAGTGCGGAGCTCCGATTGATATATTGCCAAATGGGCCAAGTGGGCCCGGCGCATGACTTGTGGATCATATATACTAGTAGCATGGACTTCGACCAACATATTGCTGAACGGACTAAGTGAAGACCGACCGAAGATTGGGGGCTCGATGCATGAGATGTCATTGAGCTGAGCAACCGACCTAATGTTTGATCACGCGGTCAAAACCTTCTAGATTCGGAAGGAGCCTGAATAGGAAAGCACATTCTTTTGGGCTATTCCTATTTAGGAAACTCACTATGCTACAACGTAATGACCATATTTGGCAATGTGCATAATGTAAAGTATATTATATTACTAAACTAAGAAACTTGATGGATTATAAATAGGATCAGAAAACAAAATCAAGTACGCTATTAATTATAAGTACAATTATTTTTTGTAATTTCATCTTATGTGGTTTAACTTAAGCATTGGAGTGTCTTTCGGCTAACAACGACTGAGTGAAACTAACTTGTTATTCCCAGAATAGGTTACACGAACGAATTGGATCAAGGATATGAATTGAATTAGGATTGGAGGATCTTCACAACTCCACAATTGGCGACTTTACTAGGGACGATAATCTGTGCAAGTCGACGTTCCTGATATGAAAGTGAAAGTGGAGTGAAAGCCGGCCCTAAGCAGGATCCAAAGACTTTCAATCTGGATATAAAAGTGAATTTCAATTGTTGAAAGTGATATCTCTTTTAGTCCGGTCTTCTTTTCTCTTTTGAGTCAGGTTCTTAAGACATGACAGGAAATCGGGTTTTCTGAATATCTCTCTTCCGGCTTATGTTGTAAGTTAGTTCGAGATCGAAACTGGACCTGAGAGAGACTAGACTTATAGTAACAGTAGGTGCGCCTTCCGTTGAGGAGAGTTGTTCACAAGAAGTGGTTATGAGCTCTTTCTTGTTTCGGTTCATAAGAGGTAATTCCTTCAGTTGCACTAGTGGATTGAACAACCTTTTTATTATTTTCTGATAGGTACAATGACAAAATCTCCATTGAGACCAAAAGTTTGGACGACGCAACTTAATGGTAAGGATTTGATGGGGGCACCTACTGCTAGAGGAAAGGAAATAGCAGTTGAAGGCAATGGGTCAAGGGATCCATCATCACGGGAAAGGATTCCTTGATTGACCTCACGAGATTACATAATAAGTTGGAGTGAGATTTTGAGAAGAGGTATTAAGCACTCGACAGTTTATGCCTGGAAGTCCTTCAAATTAGGACTAAGGCGCAGAAAAACCATATTGAGACAGTCAGTTGGACTCGAAAAGGAAAGCATACTAGAGCCAAGACCCCTCCTAGCAAAGAGCGGTATGGGTGCGTACTTGTGGCCCACATGCTGGGTTCAAAAGTTGGTGCTAACCGTCGCGATGGTGGGAACAAAGCGGGGCATACATGAACTCCATCACTAGAGAAACAATTGGGAAGATACAAAGATGGTCCCAAGGTCTCGGCATTACAGAGGCTGGGAGACCATGAAGTAAACAACAGTTCGATGCTTGGTCTAGCCGTCGGAGGAGCAAGTAAACGGTACCGGGAAAACATAAGGAACATATTGGACTGAGCAAAAAGGGTTGATGTTCGACGGGTTGCACGTGGGGCTGTGCCAGCTCGGTCAAGGTCAGAAGTCGCTCATGAGCTGTTCATCTCTTCTTCATTAACCTCTGAGATCGAGTCAGTCTGACCCCTACTTGGCTTCACTCAACCAAAATCAATAAATATGAGCTGAAGACTGATTCGTATACACATCTCGTTCATTAAAAGCAAATGATGTCTCTCAACTACATGAATGATGCCTTGATGTACAAGATGTTCTGTCTAGCCTCGGGGAGCTCAGCTTGTTATGGTTTAATAAACTTGCTAAGGGCCCTTTTCGTGCTGGAAGGATTTGTACATGGCGTTTTTGGCCCAGTTCATCACCAACATCAATGTTAAAAAGGAGATCAATGTCGTGCTCCGTAGGGCTACAAATGACTCGAGTCGAGCCGAGTTTTGAAGTGCTTGAACTCAGCTTGTTAACTAAACGAGTTAAAAATTCGAGTTCAAGCTTGGCCCAGGTATTAATTGATAAGGAATGTAGAACAAGAATCATTCTTCAAGTAGTTGAACAAAATGATGGGTAAGTGAATTCAGGAATCAACGAATTAAGTGTTCTAATCATAATGATCGTATTTGACCATGAACTGCCAATAGTTCAAATGCCACTTAGAAGAGTTGGTATGTGTTGAGAATTTGAACGAATCCATCGATGAAAAAAAATACAAGGGTAGGGTACGTACAAACCAAACCAAACTGAGCCTTATGTCCCAAATCAATTGGGGTCGGCTACATGAATCATTTTCCTCCAAAGAGTTCTGTCAAATGCGACTTGCTCACTTAGCCCTAGTAGACTTAAATCCTTGCGCACTACCGCATCTAATGTCAATTTGGGTCTTCCCCTCCCCGGAGCATTGCTATGCAAAGCTATCCTATCCGCTCTCTTAACTATTGCATCCGTAGGTCTACGATAGACATGCCCAATATGGAAGAAAAGAATTGCAAATACATGAAAATATTTAAAGATTATCAAGTACAGAGGAAAAGAACCTTTTGAGACTCTTTTACCCTTATACGGTGGAACAAGTCAATTTAGCATTGGGAGAATAATGACTGAGTAAGCAATATGGAAGAAGCATGTACAATCCACATGATCCGTGATATGGTGAATCAGGCTGCTACAAGAAAAGAGGTAATGAGTATAGAACCGGCTCCCAAGAAGAGTCAAGCCAAGTTAGAATGGGTGATCTTGTTCACTTGAAAAGATTTGGAGAGAATTTGACATCCACACAGCGACGCTCTAGTAATCAAACTAAAATTCGATATTGTCAAGCAAGTGTTGGTTGATCTCGACAACTCAATCGAAGTGAGTGGATGTTTCAGCATCGTATCCATTGTCGATAGTGAATGGATACACAAGATTATGAGAGTAGACTCAACCTATCATCAGGGCGTGATGTTTAATTCACAAGGAGGCTCAAGTCCTACATAGTTTCAATTGTGGTTACCACTTGTTATATATTCTTTATCTATTGAAAAATGATAGAACAAAATTTACAGGTGCAAACTCCAAGCTAGTTCTTTTGACATTGCATTTTTAGTACATCACAACTGGATAACCTTGGTGCATTTTTATATAATGTTTGTTTTATTTTCTTCGTCCTTAAAATATTATACAAAACAAAATATATTCTTTCTATAGTTCTTTCAATTGGTGGTCAAAATTAATATGCAAGAATCTCACGAAATAATGTATTATCAGATGATCCAATTAAAAGCGTGACTATAAATAAAGAACACACAAATAAAATGGGATAGAAAGGATTTGGCGTAATTTAATTTTTCTGCTGTATAATTTCATATATATTAAGTGAAATATATACGAATGAGGACATTCGTTTGTCTCTAGAATTAAGAAGTTATTTTCATAAATTTAAATGGTTAATTAGTGGAGTATCTTTTGTAGTGTACAACAGGTTATAAAATGTTGTCCATGCAATGAGAGAGAGAGATCTAGAGAGACCGAGAGGGGATTGAGACAGAGAGGGGATTGAGACAGAGAAAGAGAGAGACGGAGAGAGACACTATAAACTACTGTCCATGCAATAAAATATAGGAAAAATTTCAGAAAAATTGAAAGAATAAAAAATTTTAAATTAGTGGAAGGAAGAATATTCGAAATTGCAAATACATGAAAATATTTAAAGATTATCAAGTACAGAGGAAAAGAACCTTTTGAGACTCTTTTACCCTTATACGGTGGAACAAGTCAATTTAGCATTGGGAGCATCCAGTTTAGATTTAGAAGTAAGTTTTTTTTAGTATTAGGAACAACTTTTTTAAGCCATGTGAAGCAAGTCAGTTACCCAGTGGAACAAGTCCTTTTAGTCTTGGGAACAAATCATTTATTTAGTCTCGAGAAAAAGTTATTATATCTTCTGGAGTAGATCATTTTGGTTTTAGGAGCAAATCTTTTAAAATTGAGAGCAACTCATTTAAGTTCTGTGGAACAATTCAATTTACTCCTAGGAGCAAGTGAGTCTGGGCCGTGGGAGCAACTCATTTAAGCTTAGGAGGAAGTCAATTAACCCTTAGGAGAAAGTCATTTGAACCATGTCGAGCAACCTTAGAATTTTAAGTTAATGAGAGATTTAGGTCATTTGACGTAAGGATTTTGTGACCGTGACATGCCTAAGCATGAAAATTCATGTTTCAAGATATTTTAACACTTTTTTTTCACTGATTTGAAGTACTATTTTATGATCCTTTCTATTTTGTTTTTTGAATTTTTCCTAAAATATACCACGTCCACATGTGTTCAGTTAGCATTAATTGGATATGGTCCATATGGACCACTTCCAAAATTCTCTCCGGGGCTTCCATGGACCATGGCCATGGAAAAAGCTTGCACGCCACATGCCTGTTCCAAGTTGAGAAGAGAATCTTGGAACAAATCTCTGGTAAAGAACATGAAAGAGCAGCTTTTCTGCGGTCCTGATTTTTACAATTCTTAATTGTTATCTTAGAAGTCCATTAGCGTTTATATTAGTATCAAAATTAGTACTAGAAAAAGTCTTTATCTATTAAAATTATTTATCCCATAAGAATTCTTAACAGTTTTAAACTAATAATTATGGAGATGAATGATTTGACCCGTTTAAATTAGATCTACAGAATTGGTCAATATGAGACCCGTTTAAATCTAGACTGACACGCTTACCCGTGTTTTACCAGCAGTCTCCTCTTGGAATCCCTTCGAAGTTTGAACCAGACCCCGTGCAAAGATTCTCAATTTTCTCAATAAACAATAACATCAGATTAGTTATCTTTTGGCTATCCAAATAATGGGTAAATTGCACTGACCTTCCCTGTTGTTTCTGATAAACTCATTGATCTCTGCTGAGGTTTTGACAAATGACTAAAATGTCTCTCTTTGTCTTTTTACCTCCTTTTTAAAAAAAATTATTTAGTCTATTTATGTATCCGTATAACATATATATATATATATGTATATGTATATGTGTATATATAAATAATATAAAAATAGTTTGTAAGATTTGATGTGCTTATTATTTAAGAAAAAAATTAAGTTCACTGAAGATCGAATACTATTAGACCAAAGCTTTCTACTAGAGAAATAAATGGTTAGACTCTGACGATTAATATCTCTTGTAGCATATATGAGTCGTTGATCTTTATCGAGATTTGATCATTTTAAAATATTTTAGGATGAATATTAATGAACACATCACTGACCCTCTTTCCAATCACGTCTCAGTTAAATGTTTTTTAATTGATTTCTTTACAGGCAGCATACAACATGATCTCGAAGATCACTTCTCGGCTTTTCCCACTGTTTAAAGTTTAAAATAGGTAGCAGTTGCATTGAGCTCAAGGATGTCTATTATTTTCAGGTTGTATAGTTCCTCAAGTGTTTATGATGAGCTTATTTTCATGTTTAATCTTGGCTTTGGGTTTTCTATTTCTTGGCATTTGTAGTTTTGGGTTGGCTTCTTGCTAACTAATTGGTGTATCGGGATTTCTGGCGGTATATGAATGTTGGCTTCTCGGGTACCAACATAGTTGAAATGCAAGCTCAGTCGTTGTGATGCCTAATGCTTGCATGGCTCCCCTTTTATCATTCTAATTTTTATTTGTCTTAGTATTAAATAATTTATTGAATAACTTATTAGTAAACAAATATCGAGATTGTTTCTTATTAATTTTATAGAAGTATTCTTAGAATTAAGCATTTTATGTATCCATCATAGTTTTTATAGCTCTAAATATGCCAAAAAAAGGTTACAAAATTAGAGCTTAGACTCACTTTTTTAGATCAAATTGATAAAAATAAAAAAAGTTTAATAAATGATTATTAATCATAGTTCTTACCAATATCAGTTGTTAACTTTGTTAAAACAAATAAATTAAATGAATTGACTAATAAGTACTAAAAAACAAGCTCAATGCCTTGTGCCTATAAAATTAAAAAGTTCAAGTATATTCATAAAATGGAGTCATGATAAATTTTCCTTTGGCTCATTCAAAAGAGATGACAGATGGTTTTTGGATTTATTATATTGAGCCGTGATTCAAAAGGAACGCCAAACCATGGACAATGCACAAACAAAAGATTTCTTATGTCAGCTTGGGTCAAAAGAAAAATGAGAGACGACAAAGACTAATTCAATTACCAATTGGAGAAAATCCTAAAAGATAGTAACATGTATCTATTAATATATATATATATATATATATATATATATATATATATATAGCAGACCTAGCTAGTTCATGTGATGTCTCTAGAGATATCAAATGCACCGTTCGTGTTGATTTCATCCGTTTATTTTTATTTCTAATGTGTTTTACACCGTGGCCAACTTGACTTATTTATTAAACATGTCGTATTTGATCATATCATGTTAAGATACTCTAAGTTTCGCCAAATCCATGGGCACGCCACAAGCCAGGCCATGTCGTATCCATGTCATGCTTTTGCTTGTGTTGCGCTCCGTGCCCACACCCGTGTTGTATTGAATCTTGTGAAGCCAAAAGGAAAGAAAAGATAAATAGACAATATTTTGTGACATTGAATCCAAATTTTTTTCACTGTAATTACATTTATAACACGATAAATTAAAGAAAATTACATACACGATAAATTAAAGAAAATTACATATTCTATTGATAAGTACAAAATTATAATATATCAAAACAAATAGGTAAAAATGGCGTCACCGTAATCTAAGTATATCTCGATTATCTTTCATTTGTATTGCTTAGAATTTATAAGTTAAAAGATTACAAAAAATAACACAAGACAAGAAAATACGTCTCTCAGTCATTTGAGCTCCTTGTTAGTTAGATTTATTATATGTAATTACGGAAATATACAGTAATGAGATTTGGGGAATACCCGAACCCCGTTTGGTTCGGTTATGGAGCACCCCCTCTTCCTCCATTCGGGTATCGGGGCGGGTTCGGTTCGGATATTCCATTCGGGTATCGGGGCGGTTATCCGGATAACCGCCCCGAACCGCCCCGTTGCCATCCCTAAGTATCAGCCACACTTCCAGATGCTCATCATAGAACCTATATATACCATCTGATCATGTCTTGCATGATATTCTAAGCAAAATAGGGAATTGAACAAATAAAATGATGCAAAAATAATAAATACGAAAAAAATAAAAAATAAAAAAAATAAAAAAAAAATTTGAATAAAAATAAAAATAATTAATTTACGTAAGTTAAGTACGCCAAATGAAGACAAAAAAAAAAATTTAGTGTGTTTCTTTATTTGGCCTAACTTACGTAGATCACTTATTTTTGTCTTTATTCTAAAAAAATTATATTTTTTTATAGTTTATTGGTTTCTCTCGACGAAAAGAATTAAAAAATTAATTTTCAAAATTAGAAAAATTCACTAAATACGAAAAATAAGTGTAAATGTTGTTTTGATTTATTTTTTATTTTCTGAAATCTTTTTAGTTTTCCAAAATCTTTTTATATATTTTTGAAATATCTTGGCAAGATAAATTAATAATCATAAAAAAATTAATGCAAAAACAAAAATTAAACAAAATTCAAATAAGGACAAAACAAAATCAAACAATAGTTCATTAATTACCGCGGCCTAAATAGACTTGAAAATTCTCAAGTTTGCATAACGTTTTCATGTGGATTTTTTCCCACTCAAAACGACGTTATTTAATACTAAACTACGTCGTATCCAACGAAAGCTGTTCCCTCAATAAGTCATTGGCGGCTCCAACTATTGGTGATTGACAAGTTTAATTTTCACCAAATTCCATTGAAGCTAATAAATTAATGGAATTCTATAATATTTTGATGTCAATGTTTTGAAAATTTGAAAACGTAACATAATCCGATTGGCATCGTTGATTTCGTTTTTTTAATCACATATGACCCCATTGCATAATAATCTTATTATTAAAATATATTTTATATATTTCTCTTCATGATAATGTAACCAATCAACTATCGTAAAATATAAAATAAGTAGGTGATCTCTTTGAATAATAATCTTACTAATAATAATATATTTTATATTTCTTTTCGTACTGCAAAAAAGCAACTATTTTGAAATATAAAATTAGTAGGCGGTCGCTTATGCCATAGATTAATTCAATTGATTTCGACTTAACTATTAAATAATTCAGTTGATTTGAACTTAATTATTCTTTCTCATGGCATGCTCGGCTCACCCTCAACCCGGCCCAAAAGTTGTTGGGTCGTAATTACTGAAGGTTTTAAATTACTTAATTGCCATTGTACCCAAAGATCGTCTTTTCATATTTAGGACGGAATCGACTTTTTTATTACATTTTCTTTTCAAGTCAAAGAGAGTCAAACATTATTTGTTGTTCAACACAGTATGCTTTTCAAATAATTTAGCCCAAATAGAACAGACTAAATTCTAATAATATAGTCGTTAGTATTTGCTTAAACAAAGAGCGCTAGACATAGATTTTTGAACGTATAATAAACACCATAACAATGGGGGAATTTATTAATTATTTTTCCAAGAATAGTAAAAATTGTATGTTAAACAACAAATACCATATGGTTTAGTTCTGCGATTTCATTTTAGGGACGAGGCAAATTAAGTCTGGAAACCCCAACCAAAAAACATTGTCGAATAATGATAAGTATAGTCGATGATAAAACGTAATCAAACCAAAACTGCAAGAAATCAACAGCAAATTGCAACCCAAAAACAGCAACAAATGTTTTTAAATGTACATTAGTACATATAATTAAGGAAGAAGAAGAAGAGAAAACCAACTTTCTCTCTTGTTTTGTCAAGTTATAAGACAGTAAATCATAACCATTTGCCTTAACTTGATTATTCATAATTAAGTTTTGTCTCTATTCAAATTTTTTTCGCATTTGTTGTTTTGGCCTCAATTTTTGATGAATTATTGGTCCGTCTCGATGAGACGAATCTAAAAAGTATAAAATTATGTCCAAAAGCTAAAAAAAATCATTAAAGATAACGAATAAGCACAAAAAATCCTATTTTTGGATTATTTTTGTCTTTTTTGAATTTTTTTCAAATTTGGTCCATGATTTATAACTTTTCTGAAAGCTCTCGTCTACATTCAAAGAATCTACACTTTATCCATGCATATACACCATGAGCAAAAGAAAGTAGAAAGGATGGGATGTTTTTCTATTTATTTCAAGACTTTGAACTTTGTCATTATAGACGAAACATATATACCCATTAAATCAAAGTTTTTCAATTTTTGGTAATCCCATTTTTCTTTAATTGGTAATTCATGAAACTATTTAATATTCTAATCTAATAGCCACACTAATCTCAACATCCAAAGGAGCTTCTTCATGGTTGAACGCCATCCCATTCCGGTGTCCTTTATTGGGATCTGATATCTTCATACTCATATTGAGAGGTAACATTTAAAGTAATTTATTAAGCAATCCAAAATTGAAGGTGACGAAAATGGGTCGAACACGTAATTTTAATTACCGTTAAAGGTCAAAACAAAAATTAACTAGAGTTTAGGGATGGGTAATTTCCAATTTTTTCTGCTGAAGCTTCATCCAAACTTAACGATATGGTGACTAGTTATTTGTTATCTATACTATATATTATTGTAAGGTAACTCTTCGCATGAATTGCTTTGAGAGAAGCAAATGGCATAAATTGATTAGTCATTTATTAAAAATTTTAAAGAAACACATGTGAGATATTTTGTTACGCATATCTAATAAATCTTTTTTGAATTTCATATCTTGTTACAATTTTTTGTTTCCATAATGAGATTGAGAATCTTTAAAATTGATATGCATATTTATATAAGAATAAGAATAAGAATAAGAATAAAAAAATCTAATTAATTTCGTTATAATTAATTTTATACAAAGTCAAACCACTACACTACCAGGGACGAATATTGTATCCATTTTTTTTTTAATATTTTTAGTTTTTGAAATATTTTTAAGTACAAATGATAAGAAATTCATATTGTATTTTTTGTTGGAATAGATTAATCTATCGATTATGTATCTATCTATACCATTTATCTATACTATATTGTATCAAATCGGGTATTTTAACGAGAAAAAAACTCCAAGAGCAACAAGTGACATCATGTGATATTTTTGAAAAAAAAAGTTAAGTTATCTAACTATTTTATAATCGAATAATACGTCAAGTAAAATAATAAGAGAATTTAGAATTCAAAATTTTTTTGAAAGAACCTTCCTCATTTACATGATCCATTACTTATGATATTTGTCGTATATATTCATATCCTCAAAATCTCATTCTCTTTTCTTTATTGTTTATTTTTTACATATTTTAAAAAAATAGATAACATCTCATTTATAAGTCTGCAAGCTATCTATAGTATATAGTATTGCAGGGGTAATTTACTGAGAAATTAAGGCTTTGAGAGTGAGAAGCAACATCACTTTATATTTTTGGAAAAAAATAATTTATAACTATTTTATTTTTGAATTCCTCAATCAAAACAATAAGAGAATTTAGAAGTTAAACTTTTTAAATTTGAAATACAATGTGAAATACTAAGTTAAGAGGTACACTAAAACTAATTTTAGAGATAAAAATTCAAAAGTTTTACGACGTTCTAAAGAGATCTTATTGAGAAAATTTAGACATGCAGCTGATCCTAATTAATTAAAACTTAATGCTCAATTTGATTTAATTATTTTCAATTTTGAATCCAGCAAATTAATACTCCATTTTTTATGCATATTTTCTAACATGCTCGGATCACCCTCAACTTGGCCCAAAAGTTGTTGGGTCGTAATTACTGAAGGTTTTAAATTACTTAATTGCCATTGTTCAACACAATACCCTTCTCAAATAATTTAGTCTAAATAGACTGGACTAAATGAAGTTTTACAAAAGCTAATTAATTCAACTTGCATGAATTGGGGTCCATTAACTCCACTACATTCAAAGAATCTACACTTTATCCATGCATATACGCTATGAGTAGAAGAAAGTAGAAATTAGGATGGGATGTTTTTCTATTTATTTCAAGACTTTGCACTTTGTCATTATAGATGAAACATATATACCCCTGTTCTTAAGTGATGTGTGGCGAGTGCATGTGGGTATATTTTTAACTATTTACCCTCTAGTTGGGCCCTATTCCCAATTTGGCTGTTTTGCAAAACTACCAGCTATTTTGGAGAAATCCAAGTATGGTGTCATTTGGTTAGCAGAATGAGAGGGGTAATTTTGGAATCAGGGAGGTTGTAGTGTGCGTGTAGTGCGAGTGGTATTTTACTGAGTAAGGTTTTGAGAGTGAGAAGCGGCATCACTTTACATTTTTAAAAAAATGCAATTTATAACTATTTTATATATATTCGAATTCCTGAATTAAAACAATAATAAAATTTAGAAGTTAAACTTTTTAAATTTGAAATACAATGTGAAATACTAAGTTAAGAGGTACACTAAAACTAATTTTAGAGACAGTAATTTAAAAGTTTTACATCACTCTAGAGAGATTTTATTGAGAAAATTTGTACATGCAGCTGATCCTAATTAATCAAAATTTAATGCTCGATTTGGTTTAATCATTTTAAATTTTGAATCCAACAATTTAATATTTTTATGCATATTTTCTAACTTGGACCTACCAAGCTTGGACCATTTAACGGGCACAGTGTTTAACAAATTAAGGAGTGCTATGGTCCCATAAATTTTTTCTCGAAAATATTTTCGAATTCAAAATAAAGGGCTAGGATTCATTTGGATTTAGAAACGTACACATCCAAGTAAATCTAGTCTATTTATTGTGAATTATCTTAAAAAAATTTATGAGACCAAAAACTTTTCCTAACAAATTTGGTGGCCCGGTGATGGTGGTGGACTACAAGAGTGATGAAATGACAGATGAGTTGTGTACGGGTGGTGGACTACAACATTGATATTTTTTTATGGGCCACCCTGAACTCTTTCAACGCTCGTGTTTGGAAAGAAATTGTGGTGCGGACAAGAAATTTTTGTTCTCTTTGCGCAACTGGTCGTTCAAAAAATTGAAACTCCCTTATTAATTCGAACCACAATTTTTTTTCCTCCAAGCGTGAAAAAATAATTGTGGTTCAAGTAAGCCAGTTTTGATTTTTGGAACCACTCATGCACGAGAAGACAGTGTAAATTTTTTTATGGTGTTAAATAATTAGTAACTTTCGTTTATATCAGAATCTAAAACTATGATAATTTTATAAAATAAAACATTGAGCAAAAATTAAATAATCAAGATCGATCTATTCGAATCCATGAACATGATCGATATATCTAATTCCATACCTGAGGCACTTGAACGACTCCATGAATTAATTAAAAACATTCATGATTTTACTTTGCTTTTATCTTCATCTCTCTTTCATTTTCACTATTTACCTTTTGACCTTTCCTGCTTTTGTTTTTGTGTTGTGTGGGATGGGTGGGGCTTGCCGCTTGTGTGATATATCTTCCACTGTTGGGTAGATTTTTAGGGATAGGGTCTTTTTCTATCTGATTTGTTCATCGTTCAATTTCATGAACCTCCATTATTCGTTTTTTAATGTCTGATACATTCTTTTTGTCCGTGACTCAATTATATTTACTTCCATTATTTATTTTCCAACATTTGTTACATTTTTCCTTGGCATGGCTCATTTCATAAATCTACGGGATTCATTTTTTCATGACCTGATTCATTGCACTTTTGAGAAAGGTTAATACAATAATTTATTCATTAAATCAAACCATGCTGTTATTAAACTTGGAAGACTTGAGAGTTCCCGATATTTGAGAATAGAAAAACAGTGTGCAACAATCAAAATTTAACAAATGTTCGGTTTGATCTTTTTCATATGAATTGCACAAGCCAAGACCCTACGCTCACATTTTCTTGTTTAATCTTACTGTAAATATAGTTTTATTTTTTTTTACCAAAGGTAATTTTAGAAAAAAATTGATAGGGCCCAAACAATGAAAACCACTAAATCTAAAGACTCTTAACCCAGCTAACCTAGTGCCCAGTCCAGTAAAGCACTTATTCAGATATGGGCCACCCTAAGGCCCAATTGAGTTTGGGCATCGAATGTGACTCGTGGACAACCTCCAACCTTAAGAACTGTGTTTGAAGGCCGTGTGGGACTAATGGCATCTTTTCAGAGGGCCTGACAAGAAAAGTATCGAACTGTCCAGAGCATATTGTACGACGTCGTCTGTCTCATTCGGACAAAGACTGAACAGCGGCCCAAAATTGGAGCGAGAGAGAGAGAGAGTGGGTCTGGGGAAGCAAATTAATGATGGGCATTTGTTCGAGAACCTTCACCAGAACCCTCTTCTTCAAGGCTGCGACCTCAGGCCTCTCGAGGACGCTTTCTCCCTACCTTTCTCGGCTTCAGGTTCGTTCGGTGACGATGGCAGACTCTTCGTTCAAGAAGATTCAAATTCAGAGAGACGACACCGTGAGTCTATCTCTCTCTCCCCGATAATTGTTGCTCACCTCAAGCAGTTCATACTATTGGAGTTTTCCCGCATTTTTCGTTGATTCTGTTACTGGTTGCATACATTACGGTGAAGGTGTTATGTGAACGGCTTTGAGAGTGCTTTTGGTGTAGATGTTTAGTATTTGGGATTCTTGCTTATTTTCAACTGATTTGTCCTGTTAGTGGATTGATGGAACTTAGTGTTTGAGTAGGAGTTAATTTCTCTCTTCTGTCGTCTATCTGACGAGAAAGGCATATTCAGAAAGAACAAGAGAAAAGTCAGCATTTGAGGGTGCGTGTAGTTTACCAGTTGGGGAGGAGGGGGTTGTAGTGTGTTGTGGTTTGGTCTGTTGAAAGACCGATTAAATCTTGAATTGTACGAATTTCTGAACCTTGAATAAAGAAAAGGAATACGTAGCAGCTTGATTAATTCTGTAGTAGTTACTTCAAACTTTTTTCCATTTATCATTTTTGTTACTTCAGAATCCGACCCATGATTTGCTGATAAATAAGTAGTGAATTTCTTGATGATTTATTGATTATTCCCTATTTCCCCTTTGGGAAATTCAACCAGGCATTTGATGCATATGTGGTCGGCAAAGAAGATGCTCCTGGAATCGTTGTGCTTCAGGAGTGGTGGGGTGTTGACTTTGAGATTAAGAATCATGCTTTGAAAATTTCGCAATTTGATTCTGGCTACAAAGCACTTATCCCCGAGTAAGATATTCTCGCTTTATACAATTGCAGAAAGTGTTACATTACAAACTTAGATAATTGATTTGGGCGTTTTTTTTATGTGTAATTATAATGTCTTGCGTTTCAGTTTGTATCGGGGAAAAGTTGGCCTAGATGTTGCTGAGGCACAGCATTTGATGGATGGTCTTGATTGGCAAGGTGCTGTGAAGGATATCCGTGCTTCAGTTAACTGGCTCAAAGCCAATGGTTCACAGAAGGTTTGTCATTCATCACCCTAGAGAAGTAGTGAAAAACTATGTGACCTTGGTTCCAATTTATGAAGCAGCACTTTGACTAATGTTCTAAATGCCAAGCTTCGACTAGCTCATTCTGCATGCTTATCTACTATATGTATTGTATGGATATGCATGAGCATGGTTGTATGCATAATGTATACCATTACGTATATACAATATTATATCCGCATCATGTATGTATGTATAATGTATATGCGGTATGTAATTATAATATGTGATATGCATAAATGTATGGAATGAAATTTAATTTGCAAAATAATTTAAAACACCAGAAAAATTAATTTTCTAAATATGAAAATTCAATTATTAATGATTTAAAATTTTGGGTCTTCACAATAGCGGCTAAGTCCGACTGCCAATCCACGGAAACAGAAATGGCCGAGTTGCGATTAGTCCACTTATTTTCTAAATTAATTGATTGAACAAGAAATTCGTTTGATTGTTTGGATTGTAAAATACTTAAACTAAAGAAAGTTAGAAATTAAATTGAGTGAAATCTAGTGATAAAACATCAAAACTTAACGCCAAGAGGTGTCGTCGGCATCATCCTTAGCGACACCAAACATTCACATCTTCTTGGGGAGTTGCTCTTGGGAGTGACATTCATTAGTTGGTAGGCCTGAACATACCCCCTTTGAAAGCTTCTATTTTGTAGATTGCCTAGCTGATCAAGATAACTCTCAAAGAGATACTTTTTCTGTTGTTCCAGCCGGGGATCAATACCCTCAACCTCCTCCTTTAGCCTCTTTCCGACCAATTTGAGACTTGTTTTACTATTGATAATGTAATCATAGGTTGTGGAATTCATGATTCCTTTTGCTCCACCTTGAGTAACAAAAAGATATACATTGCTAAGAGATTATTTGTGCTTGACTACAAGGCCATTTACCCTATGCACTCATGACTTGCGAGGCTTATGTTTCATACCTTGACACTTCTCTGCTTTTTGAAATGTTGGCATCACAAAAATGATACCAAAATATTCCAATATCCTTGTAATTTACTTTTGATTCACACACTTGGAAAATATAGTACTGTTCCAAAAAAGTGAATCTAGTGCTCCAAAGTAATCCCAAAAATATTGCCTTTGTCTTTTCTTGAAATTTTTCGTTGGAGTGAGGGTTAATTTACTAAATCAAAGTGACACCTGAGTGACTTTGGAAGCAAGCTGGATTAATTGGAAGAATGATAAGAACGTTTTGTTAAATGGTTGGTTATTACAAGGAAGTTTCTCTTACACCTAGGAGTACCTTGAATTTCTTTTAGTGTGACCTAAATAAACCTGGAACTATGTTTCCGCATTTTAGAGCATGTGGTGGCTTACTGTGTTCCCATTCCTTATCTGTACTAGATTGGTGTATGCTTAAGGCACCTTAGCCATAGCCCATGGGTGAATGTAGGGTGGGGGCCAATGATTGTAATTGGGGCTTAAATGTATTGAATTTAACTTCTTCTAGCTCAATTGATGGACAATGTAGTTATTCTAGTTTAAATGTTGCTTCTGTCTCTTCTTGTATAGTTATTCTCGAGGAAAATTTAGCACTAAGAATAAGTCCAAAAGTTGAAATCCTTAAGGCCCCGTTTGATTCAGAGACTAAAATAGAAAGGATTAAAGAGTCTCGGGTTTAGTAGTATTGATTTATTTGTCCTGTTACTAATTTAGTCATGAATCCTACACAATTCTCTGTTTGATTCGCGCAAGATTAATATTGAAATATCTCATGCTTAGGCCAACCCCATGTTTGGTTCTCTTACGAAAATTTGGGATTAGTTTTAGCCTTTAGGTCTCTCTCTCTCTCTCTCTCTCTCACCCATTTTTTGTCACCTTGACCCTAAAGAACTGGGGCGAACAAGATCTGTGAAGAGATCGGGCAAAAAGGGTGGACAATGTTAGGGTTAACTTGCATACCGGAGGAATGAAGTTTGGGATCGAAAAACTGCAAAACGCCAAAAAAAAAAAAAATAGTGTGAAATTATTAATCGAAGTCACCTTGTTCGATTTTGGGGCAGAATTGTGAAGTGAGTTCTTGAAAACGCCTCAAGAGGTCTGGTGTTGAGAGAGAGGGAGAGGCGAAGAGCGAAGAGTTGAGGAGAAGAAATAGGTTTGCTCTAGAGTTTTTATTTTAGTGGTAATTTGCAATTAATTAGCTAGTGTTTTCCACGTTTTTTTTAATCCTGGATTAACAGTCCCCCCATGAGATAATATAATACCCCATATAGGGATTATAATAGTCCTTTATTATTAATCTCGGACCACAAAACGGGAACCAAACGAAGGAAAACACGGGATTAGGTGCCTTTAGTCCAATCCCAGGCGCCTAATCCCCGAATCAAACGAGGCCTAAATGCATTCTTTGTTGTGAAATAGTCCTGAATTAAGTGTTGAAACTGGGATCTATTTGTGGTTTTCTATGGTATGTGGACTCTTCTAAGGCTCCAGCTAGTTTTCAAGATTTTTGTGCGAGAAAGTTATTCCCGTGTAAACTGTAATGAATAGAAGAAAAATAAACCTATTTTCCTGTATGCATATTTCAAAGATCAATTTTTTTTAGAGGAAAGAATTTAGTATGGTTGTTCGTTTTCTCAGGTAACTAGCTTCGGAAAAACTTTCCAGAATATTTTTTAAACTCTGTGGAAAAAGATTTGAGGGAAAACCAACTATACCAGAAAGTTAAGACAGTTCAACAAGTTTCCTGCTAACTGAACGAACAGCTTAGGCAGAAAGCTTAGATTGTTCAGTACTTACCACTCCTTTCGTGACAAGTAAATGCAGTCTTTATAAGGCCACAAGGTGCATATCCCTATGCAGACAAGCACCCATGAAGTATGCGTCAGTAGTCAAGTTTGAAACGTATATATGCATAAATGCTCTCATTTTATGCATAAAAGGCCTTATGCTTTTTTAACACCATTTTAAGCAATAAAAAGCCAACAAGTAAGTAAGTACACGAAATCTAGTCATGTCCTGATATTTATGGACATTAGAGGTAAATGAATCTGATGTTTACGTACATACTTGGAAGCCACACCCTGTCTATGTAAGATAGCTGGTTTCATGGTTCTGGAAGTCTTTTTTACTAAAAGGAGTAGTTATGAGGTTGTCCGAGTTTATCTTTCAGAAATAAAGTTGGGAAACACATTGCATTATTGTTTTTACATTTATTTGAATACACACATGCAGTATCTGAAAATGAACCTCAAGTTTGAAGTTTTAAGATGGCATAGAGGGTAAGTTGACTAAAGTCTCTTGTTGATTGTATCAGATATGGATTGACCCCTACTTTCAACACATGTGAGGGGATTATGGGCAAGCGGAGCGCTAAACCCTGTGGTGGTGTATGCGGCTACCGTTGAACCTAATTTTAGATATTTGGAACCCTTCGAGTTTAGTGGGAAAAGTTTATATCAAATCTTCCATGAAGACCCTGCCACTTTTTCTCTTTAGTTCTATACGGTACTCTTTTATTGCTATTTAATCCTAATTATGCATACTTGGTTGATCGCGAAAAGCTTGAGTTCTCAAGCATGCAATGTAGTTTTGAGCTTGAGGGTGGCGACTTTATTTTTGAGGTTCAGCAAAATATATTTGTTAGAATGTTCTGCTCTGGGTTCTGTTTTATTTTACTTTTCATATGACCCGTGGAAATTTGCTTTTACATTATTTTTCTCTGCAAACTTGCAATAGGTTGGCGTGACTGGATTCTGCATGGGTGGTGCTCTCTCTATTGCGAGCTCTGTTTTAGTCCCTGAGGTTGATGCTGTTGTAGCATTCTATGGAGTTCCCTCATCAGAGCTTGCAGATCCTGCACATGCTAAGGCACCTGTCCAGGCTCATTTTGGCGAGCAAGATAGTTTTGTTGGCTTTTCAGATGTGACGGTATGCTTATGTGATTCTAATTGTTACTACCACTACTAGCATCTAGCTCTTATTTTATCACCTTTTTTTTTTGTTTTTTGTTTTCTTCCATTTGACTGTATTTCTTGTCTTGCTTTTTTTATTTTGGTCTTTTAAAATTTGAACATGCCTATCCATCAGATGTTTGCTCAACCCACTTATGTGACCACCACAAGTCTCAAGTCATGAGCTAGTTTGTGTTAGCCACAGTGCTGATAAAAAGATGCTATAATATGGGACCGAACTTAGCTTAAACCTAGTTTTAAGTGATTTCTGAAACAGTAGTTGAAGAAACATGAAGACCGAACTTAGCTCAAACAAGTAGGCTGCAGATTGTTTTTTTGGGTGAATATCCTACAAATCGTGTCTATACTTAATACGGTGGATGTGATTAAAGGTAAAAGAATCTTGAGCATGTCGAGTTTGGCGTAAAATATGGATAATGCTTATGTTGATATTGCATTTTGAAGTGATTTGATCATCTCCAATCTCAAAGTAAATTCGAATTTGCTTTCGTTGACGATATACTGGCTTTTCAGGCTGCTAAAGCTTTGGAAGAAAAGCTCAAGGCATCAGGAGTTCCATATGAGGTACACATTTATCCAGGCAGCGCTCATGCTTTTATGAATAGGTCTCCAGAGGGTGTGGAGAGGAGGAAAGTTATGGGCATGGCTGATGAAGATGAAGCTGCAGTGGAGCTGGCCTGGTCTCGCTTCCATTCATGGATGAGTCGCTTCTTATCTCCCTAAGCACTATGTGTTGCACACTAATCACATATTGCTTTCCACCTTAATATAATAATGTTGATTACCATATAAGAGAGATATTAGGACTGCTTTATGCTGTTCTTACTTTTTTCATCGCCGCTACGATAATGGTTACTCCTGTGAATTTTGTTCTGTGACTTGTTAATGTAAATGTTTGTTTTCTTAACAATCTAACTATTCTTGTGTGAAAAATTGCTTAAAAACGAGCACGCGCTAAAGCCTGCCTTGGGCTGGCGTTGAGTGGTACCATACATCATCTCCTTATAATAGCAAAACAAATTGAATGGGTTTGAAAATTGTATGTGATTGGATTCAGATAAGGACTTGGATGAAGACCACTTTGGATTTGGCATACACACGTACAGAATGATTTTTAAGCAAGAAGTAAAGAGCGCATGCAGAGAGATAGACATAGTTCTTGAATTGGATAATCAATTACAGTTATGGTTCACACTAGTTATCTATTGTGGATTGAATGAAAATATAGATTGCATCATTGTTGAGCAAAACATAATATATATACATTACAAAATCTCATAGTATTCCTGTTCAGGTTTTAGGGGTACTGTCTTCGATCTTTTGCTGAGGGCATTGTACCTGGCAGGTGGAATCTTTTCATAGTCAGTAAAGCGATAAATCGAATTGAATTAGATTTCCTAATCCAAGTATGTGATTTGTCCAAGTAAAAAGCCAAAATGTTGGAAAAAAAGGCATTTAGACATTATCAGAAACTCAGGAAACTAAGAAAATTGGGAAGGATTTTTAAGAAATTTCATGAAACGTGGCTGTCTTTGATAACAGCTTATTGGCGAGTCATCTTCACTCGAGAGAATTTTGGCTGGTCTTATTGCACCCAATGTGTATTCCTCGAGGTGTTTAGTCTCTATTGCATTTGTTGTCACATTGTCAATTCAGTGGCTTGTGTTTTTCTCTCTCTGTCTCTCTGTAGGTCAAGAATACCACAAACATCTGAACGCATTTGTGGTCAGCGCATCCATTATTGCCGTGGAAATTCTCATCTTCTTGATGGTGAAGGTGGACAATTTCTAACCCTTGTAAATTTCCTTGTCTCATCATTTGTAGAAAACTTGGTTTCCTTATCGTTTCATAAGGGGGAGGAAGATTAATAATCCTTGCTGACCAAATTTTGGCAGGCATCTAGAATGCATGTATGAACTTGATATTAATTACTAGGGATAGGAACAGTACAAACCAAGTTTTGTTGACGTATCATCTCTATCCTTTGAATTTCCATGCACCACAAGGTTGTGTTGGGATGGCTGCAAGTGGTTTCATGGTGATTGCATTTCAACCATGATTGTCAATATGGCTATAACTAAGCAGTATTGTGATGCATTGACTTTACATAATACTTGTGGATTCATTTCCGTAATCCAAGGCCCGTTTGATTTTCGAACTAAAATAAGAGATTAGAGATGGGGGACATGTTTTGACTTTACGTATTTCCCTTCGGTTGGTTAGGTGTTTGCTGCAACGGAATAGTCTCCGAATTAGCTACAGTGTTGGACTATATCAGCACATTAGTCCCCTCTACGAAGGATTAGTTAATACACGTCGGGTGGTATTTGCCCGTTCGTATGATCTACAAAATTTGTTTAATTATTTTTTATGTGCCCCTCAAACGTATGTCCAAAATTTTTGATTTCCCCAAGCCTCCAAACTAGGTATTGGATGAATGTCAAGATCTTATCTTGAATATTATTTGTTAGCTTCAAATTCCATGCGTTATTTGCATATTGATTTCGATTCAGTCGATCCTTTAGTACTAGCATATATGGGTAGATTTGGATGTTGAATTAGGTAGACAAAATGGTTTGTCCGGTGAATGAGTTATTCTCTTTTCACGTGATGAATGGTTTCGTTAAAGTTATTCTCTTCACCTTATCCTGCCAAATTGTTTTTTATAAAGAAAATTGAAAATAGAAAGAGTTACTTTCATCAAATTTTCCTTGAATTTATCATTGATATACGAGAATATTCAAGTTGGTATGAGTACTTTTTTTAAATCGGTTTACACTTATGCAATATTCGAATTATCCTTCTAACTGCTAGAGTTTTTTTTTTTCCTTTCATGTTTCAACTTTATTGGGATTTTCTTCATGATTATGTAAAATTCGAATTGTACACGCATCGGGTGTTTCTAACCGCTATTTTGTGTGTGTTTATATACTATATAACTCTGTGTATATATATACTATATGACTATACATTTTTTTGTCTTCATTAAATTTTGTTTTTAGTTCTGCCGTTGTCTATTATAATATATGTATACTGAGTACAATAATACATGAAGTTTGCATATGGTCAAAACGCAAATAAAAATAATTGCTTTTCAAATTTGCGTAGTAAAATATTTTATTAACCGGAGTACAAATTTATGGATCTTCATAGTGCTGTTTGCTAGACTTGATTTGTTATTGCGACGTACCAATAATTGATTAAGTCCCTGTAATTAAATTCAACATAATATAAATAAATAAAACAAAAATTCAAAGAAATTGTCCAAGTAAGTAACGTCTTTGGACTGCTTACAACTAACTTTTTAGTTGGATCCAGCCTCTCCATAGTTCAAATTCATGTCAAAATCAATGTCCGCCCCACCTACTTTTGAAATTTTATCAAACTATTTCCCACTTGAAATGGTTAGCTTGTGTAGTCGTGTGACATAGTTGACTACAGCAAGTTTCACTCTCTCTGTGTATGTGTGTGTGTGTGTGAGAGAGAGAGAGAGAGAGAGAGAGATCTCACAGGTTTCAGGAGTACTCTAATGGTCTTTATGATCTGAAAAAAATAAGAGAGAGAAATCACAAGACGATTTAGAAAAGCCGTGTTTAATAATTTTATTATAACTCAAGATATTTCGCTCAGTTTATTGTAGATTGACACCAATCTCACGTCAATTAGCAAGGAGCCCAATAACAATCGGATGGACGAGAGGTTCACAGTTGTGATATAAATTTTCTAAATTCCAGGCGGCCTTTGACCACTAACACTTAAACAATGACCATTAATGTCTATTTTCAATAACTGAGTAGACTATAAACAAACCTGAGAAGTACTTCCTATACTATTATTTTACAAAAAATAAAATTGCATACGACAGTTGTGCAATAGTCTCATTATCGATATTATTACACTCTCTTTTTTTAGAGTGACCAAAATAGTTCATCCATCGATCTTTCCGTATTATCTAATCAACAAATCGTCTCTCCATTGAAGTGCCCAGTAATATCTTAAATGCCAATGCAACAGATATTCGTGTAGTTATGTGTTTGTTGATCTCGTATAAATAATTCACATTTTTGTAATTCAGAGTGTTTGAATCAGTTTACACGTATCTCGACTAATTTGAAGAGGACCAATCTTACCGTGCACTAAAAATGACTCAAAATCCCTCCCCAAAAAAAAGAAGAAGACATTTTATAAGCCCTTGTCGGGCTTATTTTTATGATCGATACATTTTATTTTTTAAAGTTCGTCACAAATATTAATTATGTTAAAAATTATATTGATTGATATATATCAATCAATATTGGCATACTGAATCGAAACTCATTAACTAAATAAAATACATTGCGATCATGTATTAATCGATACTCTAGTAATATGATTTTGCAAGTAGTTGATCACTGGATATCTATCCCCACACCTTAGGCGTATATGGGGAAATTAAAATACAATAATTAAAATTTAACTCATATTAAAAAAATATTCCTTTTTTTTTAATTTATTATCTATCTTTCTCCGTAAGTTCTTCCTATTCTCCTTTGATTATGGATGGGTAGTTCAGATCCAAATCTTGCTGGAAACCAGTGATTTTTACACATGGGTGACGAAAACCTGGGTTTACTTTTTCGGAATTTAATTGCTTTAATTTCTTTTTATTTTTAAAAATTGGAGTTCTTAATTAATTGCATACCAAACTGGTCCCACATAATACAATGCCAAAACCTATGGATGGCCATCTTTAATTTAAATGTAAATTGCGCGAACAAACCATGCAGAACTGATATATCACGGCGACGATTATGCTAAAAAAATTAATTTGAATTACCTAAGCACCTAACCGTGCTCTGTGCAGTGGCGACTCTAGAACTTTTGTTAATTAATAGTCACACAAAAAAATTATTTTTTTCGCAAGTCAAAAAAAAATTAAGCCAACCTCTATTTAATGAAATTAAACAACGTAAATATTATTTTTGTAAGTTGTTGGGATCTTCTCAATCTAACAAAAAATGGTTCCTAATTTGAATTTTGTCAATTTGTTCATTGAAAATGACCCGGCAAACCTAAATTACCCACTAGTCCTGGGTGAAAACGGCCGGACAAACCTCCTTGTGGTTCTAAATATTTAATTACTGAGTTTTGACCTTAAAATATTTGAGTTTATAACTCATCTGCTTTTACTACTCGTACAACGTCCCCTTGGGGTTATGTAAAAATATCATTTTTATGATGCCGAAACCTGTAAAAGCTAACGATTATCTTTGTTGAGTCCTTGCATAAAGTGTATACAAGTAGCAGGGACAAGGGTGGACTAGGAGACCCACCAAATAGTTGGTGATGACTCAAAGACTCAGCCCCTAAGATTCAGGAAAAAATGGGGGGGACAAGTTTGCAGTTAGGTTGACAATTTAATGATGGGTTGCCTTCATTTTCCATTTACGTTGACCCAAAGTGTTTCAAGTACAGATCTACACCAAGAGGGGCTTTTTGGGAATAGAATTCTATTTATTCTCTAGTTGTGAATGATAATAATAGATTATCAATTTGGCTCGAGAAAAAATGAACTATAAACACTATCTTAATCACGTAGCTATGACTTTTTGATTCATTTAATTTTAGATATATTAGCAGTGTTCAGTAAATTTTATAAACATAACGGTTTGAATTATATTGCCCACGAAATTAGTTCGGTGGACTTTATCGAGGAACCTTACGAGAACCTTTTATCTAAATTGTTGATTTTTGACCTAGTTATAAGCGAACAGTGTATGAAACAGTTTTGAAAATAATGCAATAATTTGAGCTTTAGAATATTGTTCTTTTACATAAAAATTAATAAATAAATAAAATATTATATGCTCGGAGGTCCACATCGGTACCACATTTACTACAATGAAATTAAATCAAATCAACATGAAAAGTTTCCCTATTTTTTTTCCCTTAGGCTGTCCCGGGCCGTAAATATACTAAATAGAAACTCCAAGGAGTTGTCCGAGTGATAAAACATATAAGCTGTAATTTGTAAACTTAGACATTTTACGGTTAAAACTCGGTAACTTAATACTTGGGGTCACTAGAAGGTTTGTCTGGTTGTTTACACCCAAGACTCCGAGGACTAATAGATAATTTGTGTGGAGACTGCCCAAGATTTATCTAAGTTTAGTCTCAAACCGACCAGATGGTTATAAAATTTTAAAAAAAAACTGTACCAAATAGAAAATTTAAATAATAGCAAAGAAGTCCTTCGTTCAACGGTGTGTAGTCCACGCCTCTAGTAAAGTCTTGCTGCTTTTTGTAATTTCTCATTTTTTTCTTCCTCCAGTGGTCCAATTTCCATTCTAAAATTTCCCCATATTTTAGATTATTATAGAAGTGATACGCGTTTGGATTGTCATCATCTGTATCTCAGTCTACCTCAACTAAATTATATCTTATTTATATCATTTTCGTGGAAGGAAATGGCATATTTATATTATTATTGTTGTCATTTTCGAGCGTGGGCTTAAATAAATTAATTGCTGAATGGTCCACATATTAAGCAAAATGCTGATGAATGGAAAGCAATGCTTCGTCTCACAAAGTCTTCACCCAGGACTCATCCCCACCAATCATTCACCCTAGCTGATATCACAAAGATTAAAAAGATAAATTTAACAACATTATTTAATTTTTTTTAGTGAACTATATATAATAGATTATCCAATGAGTGAGGGGCAAAATTCAAAGGGTCGACAGCGGTAGAGTCAGAATTTTAGTCATTGACGCATTAAATTTAAGTCAAGTTAGTTGAATTTTTTAATAGTCGATTGATTATATTCAAGTGAAACACCATTTGTATGTTCACAATATCGATCGAACGAATATTACTCAACCAAATCACCCTAATTTTGTGAAGGGATTTGTACGAAAATAAATATTGTAAAGGGCAAAACTATTGGTTCTGGTGGAAAAAATGAAGGATGATGGTTCAAGTGAGGGCATGTACAACACTTTGAATTTCAAGGATGTTAATAAAGAAATAATTTAAAATTCACTTATTGCATTTCATTTAAAATGATCAAAAAATTACAAGTTTTGTAACACCTTAATTTTCGACCACGTTAAGAAAACTTAATAATATTTTATTGATTAAATAAATATTTAAAAGAAACGGATCTATTTATTGAGTTAAAACAATTCGGATCATATTTTTGAAGTACATGTGAAATTATCAAATTACCCCAACCGGGTTTACATGTAGAATTGAGATTTTAAAAATAAAGTAAACGATAAAGAGCCTTATGAGAGTATGGTAACCATGTCTTGTTGTAGCCTTCACCTACATATCTTGGCTTATCATGCTCAGGTTGCATCCCTTGCTAATAAACTATGTAATCCAAAATCAAAGGTTGATAGGTAACTAAACCTACCTCGGATCTTGAAGAACGAAGCACAAACAACCTCGAATCGTCGAAAATTAAAATGGACAGACCTCCTCATGAACACTCAAGAACAAGCAAAACCCCTTTCTAAAGCTCTCTAGATTTTTTATTTTGTAAGTGTAAAAGGAAACTAAGCATCCCCTACTGATTAAATAGCAATCTCAACATTAAACCCAAATAAACACAGCCATACATCGTATCAAAAACCAATTTTCCCTCATCAATCTGCCATAAATCCAAAGCTGCTGTTGCAGAATTTCAAACGACCGCTTGAGCGGCCTCGAGCTCGCTAGCAAAATTAAATTAAATTTTTCTTATTTAAAATATTAAACAAATAAAAGTTAAATCTATATCTACTAAATGATTTAAATTGAATTAAAAATTTAAGGTTATTACAAAGTTTGGCTCTGAAATGTCAAATTAAAGTCTTTTTGTGATATTCTTTTTTGGAAGACTTTATTCGATATTTGATATTTTGTAAGAGCATGAACTTATACTAAACCCTATTTATTAACGACATGTTGGTTTTCTTTTACTTATTTCTTTCGTTAACGTCTCCAAAAATTGGAGTATTACATAAATTCAATACACGGCCTTAAGTTGAATATACAAAAAAAATATTTGTCTCTAATTAAAATAAAATTGGTCTTTACAACATGTGCTTTCACTGAGCTCATACTAAATCCGCCGTTGATTCTGAGTGAAAGTAAGTTAGTAATTTAAACCATTTTAATTTGGCAAAACAAAATTGCAACTTATACAGATTTGTTACAACTTAATTGGTTGTTCATTAAAATAAGAAAACGTAGCTAAAAAATGCCATTTTAAAACAACATATAGTTCGCTATTAAAGTTAAGTGTATTCTATTGAATTATGCTAACTTAGCACTCTTAGATTTGTTAGAAAAAATAGTAGCTTATTCTACATAGCCCAAACAGAGCCTATTCTTTGATTAACATTCAACATTCTGAGCCCTTGAAGTTAATGACCAAGCAAACCCCCGATAATCCCTAGTGATTGGTTCTGGTTGAATTCGACCTCATGATCTTGGGAGACAAGTTCCTTAATCATTATCTCTCCTTTCTATTGAACCAACCCCTTGTGATTGCCGCTTCAAAATTTGAAGTACCTCAACGTGTATTTAAGCCACCCACGTCAAGTAGTTCGCATACAAAAAGAAAAACAAGGGTGGTTATAAAAGATGAGAGTGTGAAAATGACTACTCTTTTAATTTAACGAGAGAAAGATCATTAGGGATGTGCTTTTATCATAGATTGCGGCCTAATGAATGAGAAATCCTCCTAGCTACTACAGCTTTTGGCAGCTTATAATCAATTACTCTTTGTAGTTCAATGAATCCTTCACTAGCAAGGCAAGAGAAATTTTGATTCTAATGTGATTTGAATTGCCAAACTTTTGTCAACAAAAGCAGGCTAAACTTTCAAAGCTTGTCTGTTTTTGGAAATTCCATATTATTTTATGCTTATCAGCACATTTTTTTATCCCCATTGAAACAAAGTAACAACTAATTTTATAAAATTATGAGTGAGAGAGAGAGAGAGAGAGAGAGAGAGAGAGAGAGAGAGAGAGAGAGAGAGAGATTAAATGGGCATACGTAAGTGCATGAACTTGATCATGGTGGTACAAATGACATTAATCAAAGTGATTAAGATTAAGAGCTCTCAGAATATGATATGATATTTTTATTGACTCCTAAGACATTACGTAAGAATAAATCTTATAGATATGATGAGAAAAAAAATAAATTTTATAAATATGACATCAATACACATAATTATTGAATTATCGAGAAATAACAAGTGACTAATATAGTATGTATTTTGATAATTTATTGACCAAATAAATTACCATTTAAGCATTGTCATATATTGCTCTGAGTATCCAATAAATAGTGGACAATTGCATGCATGCCCCCCAGCAAATTAAAGTCACTAAAGTTAAAGAAAAGAACGTCGCAAAAAGAAAAAGTTAAAGAAAAGAAAAGAATGTTATGAACATTTACAGTGAATGACTAGGAAAAAAAAAGTGAAGCACTACATAAATTGAATCACGTTTTAGTTCTGTTAGTTCCCCTCGCACAACCAAACTTTAATTTTGCACCCTTTTTGCGCCCATAGCTTTTGATGAATTTGATCTTCTTTACCCTGTTGCTTTTCGACTTCAGTCCATCTCTTTTCTCAGCTGGGTCCTACTAGTCAACTTTTCTCTCTCTCTCTCTCTCTCTCTCTCTCTCTCTCTCTCTCTCTCTCTCTCTCTCTCTCTCTAAATCTCTAAATCTCGTAATTTATATTGAGAGTCTGAGACCACATAGTTTGGTAATTAAGATTTATGAGACTTTTCTATAAACGTGATACTTACGCTCAAGTAGTAAAAAGTGCAAAAGGATTTAAGTAATTTTTTCCTGTGGTGATATTCAAACCACTTAGGTTTACATATATATATATGGGGAAAAACTATATGAAGCAACACTTTTTTAGACCAATATTAGACTAACGTCTAAACTCTTCGTTTCCGATTAAATTTTAATGATTTGAACCGTTCAATGTGTTTAAAACATGCTTTTAAGGGTACCCGCAAGAAATCAGCTTAAAATATTATCGAAAATGGCTTGATCTAAATATTAGTTCATAAAACAGTTCCTGTCAGCATTTTGAACCACTTCTTGGATCAAGCTCTTTCCGTTAATATTTTGAGCTGATTTCTCGCGAGTACCCCTAGAAACATGTTTTAAACACATTGAACGGTTCGGATTATCAAAATTTAATCGAGAATGAAGAGTTTAGACGTTAGTCTAATATTGGTCTAGAAAAGTGTTAGTCCCTTGAGCTTCCCCATATATATATATATAGAGAGAGAGAGAGAGTGTGTGTGTGTTTCCTTGTAATGAAAAGGACTCCAAGTGGAAAAAACTGGAAGCAAGGGTGACCCTTGCTCTCTTTTTGACTTTAAAAGAAGCGACCAACCCCTCCAAGAGTCCGACACTTGGAAAAGGAAGGCAACTGCATAGGGACTCTTTCGGTCTAGTTCAGCTGTATCTCGCATTAGTAATTGCAGAAGAAGAGGCACACATTATACGTGTGTAATTCGAATATCATCAAATATATGAAAAAATATGTATCAAGTTAATGTTCCTTCGGTCATCGTAGAGCTAAACCGGATTTTGGAGAAGAAAATTAATAGAAGTGAAATGTTGTGCGTATTAAAAGAGTTGATTACCAACTTTTGAACATATTTCGATAATGAGTGTGAAGAAGTGGGTAATTTCTTTTTAAATAATTTGAGACAATATCAATTTTGCCCCCACAGTTAATTCTCTATTATTTTGTGAAAATAATTTTTTGCAGAGAATAATTTTGATAAGTCAAAAACACAACAAATTTTCAAAAAAATGGGACACCAAGTCGTGTCGCCTTTTATAAATAGAATAGACGATTTGGTATGTACGTGTAGGACATGCATGTTTGACAACATGATTGTAATTTCGAATCTATGGTACGACTAAAATATCTAGTTCCATATAATTTTCAGAATTAATTAGTTTTACGTTTTTGTTATATGTTATTAAAGATAAAACTTGACTAGGACAAAAATTATTTATCCACTCAATAAACCATGTAAGGGATTATATAATATCATCAGAGAGCGGCACTAGTTAATTTAGATCTTTATTAATTATTTTTATCTTTATTAAATAGTCAAAAATAATTCTTTATTATTTATCTCATCCTTCCACTCAACACTTAGATAGTGTATTTTATCCCGTATACGTTTAATTTATTATTTCAAACATCTATATATGTTTCATTTATTTTTATCTTTAATTTTCTTTTAACATTGTTTGAAAAATATAATTCGACAATCATACTTGGCCTAACAAATTATCTGACCATGTGACATGAAAAACTGTATGAGAAGTGAAGAAATTAGTAAAATATTCGGGTGATACAGAGCATCACTCGTTTCTTTTAACCTCTCTTACTATGGCGTGAAACCTTTTCCAAGAAAATACATTTGTAAATGCAAGGGGCAAAATACAATTTTAATCTCCATCATTTTGTTCAAATTAGTTTCGTCCTTGTAGTTTCAACACTCATGTTTTGTATGATGAGTCTGGATTTGATCGAGCATTGATTGGGCTACTGGCCAAGCCCCAGGCCGGTTGAGAGACAATCGGAGCGTCATTGGCCGACTGACCACATGGGTTCCTGAGCAGAGCAAGCCCAACCTGAGATCCCCTTAAATTGCGTATGATTGGCGCTATTGACTACTCATGAGATCTCGGAGGCAGCACCGCTAATTCTCCTAATGTCTTGGGAATGAAACACACGGAGTTAGGGAAAATATCAAGCAGGATGGGTTTAGAGCGCCATTGACGGCGCCAGTCAACCAGGGATACCTCTTTCCCCCAAAGGTACTTATTCTTCTTCAATCACGAAGCAAGGTAGAAAATGAACTCATACTCTTTCAATACAGTTTTCGACTTTGGAGATAATCATTTTAACTTGATCGTCGGAGAGTTCACGACCAGACCACCACCACCCAATCATTAGACTTATTCGCAGAGCTCTAGAAGCCAAAGGCCAGAGGCCAGACGGGTCACCGTCTTTCATTTCCCCACACCATCATTGTACATTTCCATTATGTTCTGTTTCAATTCAATCTTTTCATGGTCTTCTTGTCAAAGCACATTCGTAACTATCTGGGGACCAAAGTGACAAACAAGTAGCAATACAGGGACCACTTCCATAATATATTGTCATTCTTTGTTTAATTTGTTAGAGTTGTGAAAAGTCTTAAAATATTCCTAGCAATTATAGAGTCACGTGAGTTGTAGGTGTTGATTTCTTGCTCTAGATTCTAAAGGAAGATAACGAAAGGACTATATATATTCGTAAATGTGAAAATAAAAATTAGGATTAAATTGACCAAAACGTACATGAATTAATAATCTAGGGAAAAAAGGGATGGATTCGGGGGAGTTATAGTACAATTTTCTATAATGCGAGCAGACGGCATAATTTTTTCATTTTGCGTAAATTATTATCAAAATACATAATATTAAAGCGATACAATTTTAAGAACCATACAGACAAAATTATATTTTATTAGTGTACTACGAAAAACTACACTGCATCAATTTCGAATCGGAAAAGGAGGAGGGGATATGTGAAGTCACGAGAGTGCCGGGCCACTAGGGGTGGTGAATTTTTGGAACGCGTCAATATCTCAACTTCATTTTGACGAATGGTAGACGCAATCAATTCAACGCCCTCAATTTGCCATGCCTAAAACCTCAAACCACCACCACCACCTCCTCCCCCACTTGGACTTGTGACTTGGGCCCACCGTTTAGCCTGGTCCCACTTCGAGCTGTCCTTTTTTGCATCACTCTCTCCAAAATTATTTCGTTGTTTTCTACGCGATGATTCTCAAATATCTTCAATATTATACGTTAGCGCTCTTCAACATTATACGTTAATGCCAAATTTGTATATTTTATATTAAACCTAAATTAACGTGTGGTGAAGGAGAAATTTGAGACACCGATCGATACTTCATAAGCACTCAATGATTACTCGTTCTCAAGATTATAACTTCAATCTCCTTCAAAAGCAAAATAACTAAAAAAGTTTGAATAATTATAAATATTTTGTTTGTGTTTATTATATGAAGAAAAATAATTTCGCTTGATAAATGAGCTAATGAGAGCTATTTTGAGAACGTTTGATCAGATGCGTCTCAAATTGGAAGTTGCATCATGTTTTGATTACGATTGGAAAATTAAAATGTATTTTAATTCTTATCAATTGAAGTGTGAATCAAAATATTATATATTTTATTTTAAACAAAATCATATAGCTAGAATGGTGTTGCATTTTTGTGATTTTTTTAAATATTTCAAAATCAAAACATTCATTGTTACGTCTCATGATCATAAAATATCACTCACAGTATTCTAATAAATATATTATATAAAATTTAGTTAAACTACCAGTTAACCACTTTCCTTGATATATTTTTCATGCCAAGATTATGTATCCCATTTACCAAAAAGAATAATTTCTCTTAAATTAAGTAGCACTCTTTCCGTTCCCTAATAATTGTTCTTCACAAAAGTCGCACTATTTTTCAAAAAAAAAAAACATTGTCACGCATGATGTATTTAAACCTTTTTATTCTAATTAAAGAAATAATTGAGGTTTTTTAAATCGATGCAAAAATAACAATGAAGTATACAAGAAATTTACCTATTTTGATCAAAATAAATAGTATGAAATTTTTTATAATGGACTATAATATTTTTTAATAACTAAAATATCCGGTCGGCTTGGGACCAAACTGAAATAAAGCTTGGGAGAGTCTCCACATAAATTACTAACTAGTTCTCGTGGCCCTGAGTGAAAACGACCGAGAGCAGCCAAATGAGGTGTATAAAATTTGGACCCAGGATTGTCATATCCGAAATTTGTTAGAGGCTTTGAACTCCAGATATGATATTCAGAGTTCAAATTTAATCCGTCTGAAGGGGGATAAGATTTGGACACCCCTCTCTTTATTCATATTTTATCCCTCTTTCGTATCCCCTTCTATTTACGATAATACTATTATTAATTACAAAAATATCATTATTAATTACGAGAATGTCATTCACATACTCATATCTACTGTATCCTTATTCCTCAAAAAATATTTAAATAAATCATTTATAATAAATCTCTCCTCCTATTATATTTTCTCTTTTATTGTATTTACCTTATTCATTTCATAATTTTAATCGTTGATAAGGAGGGTGTTATGATTATAATGGACTATAATTAGAGGTGTTTGCTTCTTATTGTGAATCAAAAGAAAAGGTACTTGTTTGTTTGGTGAGAATTAGTAGTATTATGTTGACAAAAGGGAAGTTCTTCCAGTAGACCATAACTAGAAGAAAAAGAGACTTCGAGAGGGGAAAATTAGAAACAAGGCAAATAGCGACTAGACCCTTACATATCAAACCTTCATTTTCTTTTCAATCAAATCCAAAGTTCCCCCACATTCCTAATCCCAATTCACTACTAGTTGTATTTGGTCTTCTTCTTCTGGTCTCATCCCTCCCCTTTTTTATTGCCGAGTCCATTGCACCGTTTCAGACCCCTCTCCCTCTCTCTCTCTTTCTCTCTCATCTATCCCTTCTCTTGATTTATGGCCAACAGAAGTGGACTCTCAATTAACTCGGATCGGATCGGCTTCTTCTTCCACCAGGAGCCAACAGTCACCAATTCATTTCCTGAATTCCACCACCACCACCACCACCCTCGTCCTCCTAAGTTCAAGCTTGAACCCATGGAAGCCACCACCATCCAATTCCCAGTCAACCTCATGAGCTCCGCCATCCAATATCAGGACGTAATTTCCACGCCGTCCGATGACAAACGCACGGTCATCAGCGAGATGGACTTCTTCGCCGACAACAAACACGACGAGTCCAAGGCCGCCACCTCCGCCCGTGATGAATTGGACGCGACTGAATCCGATTTCAACGTGAATGTAAGCTATCCAATGTTCAATTTACTTCGGCATATCCCAATTTCTTATTAAATTCAGTGAACCAAACTGAATTGTATTGAATTTCCTATATGTATGTATACAGACTGGACTGCACCTTCTGACTGCTAACACCAGCAGTGATCAATCAATGGTGGACGACGGGATATCTTCCAATTCTGACCAAAAAAGAGCTAAAACAGAGGTGAGAACGGTCTATATACTGATCAAATGTGTGTGTTTAATTACAAATCGTATCAATTGCTTTTGAACTTTCGATACTGTCTGATACACCGTAGTGTTGCTGATACAAATTTGTATCCGATGCTAAAACCCACGCGTATGTTATTGCTATTTGGGTTGTTTTGAAAATTATTGAATTACAATCGCATTACTGGTTTATAGTTGGGTGTTCTTCAAGCGGAGTTAGAACGAATGAATGCGGAGAATCAACGGCTGCGGGAAATGGTCAATCAGATTACAACCAATTACAACGCGCTTCATATGCATCTGATGAATCATCACGATCAGAAAAACAATTCCCCAGATGAGAAGCAAACGGGGCCTAGACAGTTCATGGACCTGGGCTTAGCTGCTGCTACACCCGAAGCCCACGAACCTTCTCCGAATTCATCGGAGGGACGACGGAGAACCCGGTCACGATCGCCAGTGAATTGTGATAATGGAAGGGAGGAGTCTCCAGATAACGGGTCTGAGCAGGGTCCGAATAAGGATCCGAAATTGAATGACCAAGCGGCTGAGGCTACCATGAAGAAAGCCCGAGTATCCGTTCGAGCACGATCGGAGGCGCCTATGGTACGTATAAGATTGTAGTGAATTGGACTTTTTGAAATTGGATGAATTTATTTAGAGATGAACTGATCGGAAATCTGTGGGAGACAGATATCTGACGGATGCCAGTGGAGAAAGTATGGGCAAAAAATGGCGAAGGGAAATCCGTGTCCTCGGGCGTACTATCGGTGCACCATGGCCGCCGGCTGCCCAGTTCGTAAGCAAGTACGTTTTTTCCTATCCGTTTAGCTTTATTTATTGGGACATTTATTCAACTTTTTGTCTCAAAAAAATATTCTTGATTTAGTACTTATAATGGGTTTACTTGATTTTAATTTGAGCACTTTTATATTTTCTATTTAATTAATTAATTCTACACTTTAGTGGCTACTAAACTTTTTTTAGTAGCTAGGTACCAACTGTTTTTAGACCCAAGTGTTAGCCTCATAGTAAGTCTCAGTTTCAAATTAACCCGGAGGGTTGGCCTTGTGATCAAAATATTAAGGCTTAAAACAGCATGGATTCCATAAAAAATAAGAACAATTTTTAGATTGTTGGGATCAGTACATTATATTTATGCTGTGTCTATACTCTATTAGAGCTCATGACTTTTATTTTGCCACAGTGGATTCTATTTTATAACAACATTTGCATCCATAAGATTTAAATTATTCAATCATAAATTGAGTTTTCACATTCTACTTTTGTTGAACCTCAAACAGGTACAAAGGTGTGCAGAAGACAAAACCATTTTAATCACTACCTA
Organism: Arctostaphylos glauca; assembly: GCA_019985065.2. Taxonomy (NCBI): domain Eukaryota; kingdom Viridiplantae; phylum Streptophyta; class Magnoliopsida; order Ericales; family Ericaceae; genus Arctostaphylos; species Arctostaphylos glauca. The sequence continues at coordinate 21,548,044 of JAHSPW020000012.1, read as the reverse complement.
CGAAGGCAATCACAACCACCCACTGCCACCAACCGCCATGGCAATGGCCTCCACAACCTCATCTGCAGCGAGGATGCTGCTCTCTGGATCAATGCCCAGTGCCGACAACGGCCTAATGAACCCTAATTTCCTAGCCAGAACACTCCTCCCATGCTCATCAAACATGGCTAGCATTTCAGCTTCTGCCCCGTTCCCCACGGTTACGTTAGACCTCACCCAAAACCCAAACAACCCACTGCAATACCAAAGGCCACCAAACCAATTCCACATCCCCTTCCCAAACCCACAACCAGCTCAAGTACTATTTGGCCAAGCAATTTATAACCAATCAAAATTCTCTGGCCTCCAAATGTCCCCAAATGTTGGACAGTTAGGTCAACAAGCACCACCACCGCTAGCGCAGCAAGGCTCGTTGGCTGACACCGTGAATGCCCTTACCACAGACCCAAACTTCACTGCCGCTCTAGCAGCCGCCATCTCTTCTCTAATGGGTGGCAATGTTGATAATCCAAACAACGGCGATGACAATAATTCTAGTGGCCCAGCCACCAAGCAGCAAGAGCGACAACAATATTCAAGTCTATAAATCTGAGTTTTTTGAGCAAATATGGGTGAATTTTGGTTTTTTTTTTAATTTTTTGTTTGTTTTACTCCTAACAATCTTCGAATGGAAAATGCGGTATATGGTGTTCAAATTTTTGGGAGGGAGGGGGTTATATAAGTTCAGTTAAATTGTTTTCCTGTTTGAATAATACTATCGGTCGATACTCAAGATGTGGTAAAAGGGAAAAAAGTGCATAATGTTGGTATGGATTTGGAATATGGATGTGGGTGGTTTTCTCCTATCATATTCTCTTGTTATTTTCTTACTTACGTGTATGTGAATGGTTTAGATACCTTAAATTTTTTCTGCATGGAGCCAAACCAAAGAAAGTGAAGGAACAAAGGGAAAAGGATAAAAAGGCAATGGAATGGTTGCAACATTCTTTTCTTGGAGTTACTTGTGTGGGGGGTAGTCAAGAAAGAGGTCAATAAAGCCGTCTCTGAGTGGTTAGAAATTGAGGTGTTTGTTTGACACGGATGGGAAGGACAAAATGTGTGTGTGTCAGAGAGAGAAAGAGAGAGAGGGAGAGTGAGAGAGACTTTGCCTGTCTCATTTGACGTTTTGTCATTTGCGTTTTGGCACACCCTGAAGAAATGGTTACGAATTTCTACTCGGATAGCTGGGGAAAGATTCAAAAGGGACCACGTCCATTTGATGTTGAACCTTTTTCCAAATTAATTACAAGTTGTCATTTCTATTTCATGGTGTTTTGTTAGTCCACTTTCTACTCTCTCTCACCCCTAAGTCACATAACCCATCTAGTCTACAAACATTAGGATCAAACTTCAAGATATTTAACATATCGCAAACTTTTAATATCATTGAATAATCATCGAACTTTATTGAACATCATCGAACACCATCGAACATATATCATTAAAAAACAAATATACTTTCAATATCCCTTTTTTTTTATGTTATCAAAATATAGGCATGCAAAATGAACAAATCAAGAGCATAGGGATTTAAGAACATGAATAGATAAGGGAACAAGGATAAGTTCTTAAGTTAAAGCATCCTACAATAAGTAGCCAAAACATAATGAAAGTTAGGATCATAGAGTTTAGATAAAGCCTACTAAGAACTGCATCCACATGAAAACATAACCATAGCCAAAAAATGTTTTAGAGGCCAAATGGCGAAAAACAAAATGTGGTATCAGGTGGTTTCACTTCATCATATGAAGGTTCTGATGGACATTCTCAAATTGGTCTTGAATAGTTTGGTACTCTTGGTGAGATGAGGCTAAATTGATCCAATTGAGTTTCCAGACGCTAAAAATGTTGTTAAGTGTCATCGCAAAACTGTCCAAACTGTGTCCAAATGATGCATACGTTGCTGCTTTTCATCTCTGTATTGCCCAAATAGATTCTCGAACTCAACCTGGAGGTTATAGATATCATCAAAATTATGACCCAAGGAGCTTGACCCACTGAAACAAATGAAACCAAACTAAGGGGGCTAACTTGTAGTGGGGATTGACGGTGGTTCCTGTGCCGGTGGCACTTCTTCCTCATCATCAAGAAAGTAATGCTTAAATCCCATTTTACTAATGGAAGAAGCATTATAGGAGGATTTACGAGGTAGATGCATTTCTCCCTTGAGATCAACATTGAAATAGTTGAAAACCTTCGTGAGCATGCCCTCGTAAAGGAGGGAGTGCGCGAGGTCCATACTGGCTCCAACCATCTCATGGAGCATAAGGATGTGAAATACTTTAATTCGTGTGTCGCTTCTACTTTCTTGAACCCTGTTGTAAGCTTCATAGGCTTTGCTTCATCTCGGTTGGCAATTTTAGTTCAAAACCATGATCGTTCAATGTTTTACATTACTTATCGAGTTGTAATTCTTTTCTTTTTCTAGAGTGTCTGTTTTAGAAAGTGGAAGGAATTAAAACTATGTAATCTATCATTCCTGTAAGGACCCGGAAAATTTGAGTTTTTAAAATGTTTATTTGAAGGTTTATTTTGAATAAATAAAATGAGTTTAAGGTGATAATTATCGGGTTATGATTTTAGGAACCGGACCCGGAGTCTTTTATGTTATTTCGTACGCGTATTCTTATTTGGCTAAGCCATTGGGTGCTCTTGTGGGGGGCTAAAAATCAGATTTTTAGCCTAAGGGAGGAAATAAACCCCCATTTCCCCCTTAGCTCTCTCTCACTCCCCTTTGCTCTCCCCTCCCTCTCTCTACAAATTCCATCTTCTCCCTTCACCATTGTCAAATTCCTCGGAGGTTTAGAAGCTTTGCATCGTGTCTAGCAAGGAGCTAAGGCCGGATCGTGGAGTGAAGCTAGGAAAGTTCGGATTTGAAGCTCGGGAGCATCACCAAGCTAGGGCTTCTTTCTTTGAGCAAGATCTTCCATTTCAAGGCTTGAGGTAGGGATTTCTACCTTGTATTATGTGTTTGTGAAGTGTTTTGGTACCTATTTCATGGTTAGATTGCTGTTTTGGTGTGGTTTGGTTCGTTGGAGAAATCTGCGATCGCGCAGTTTTTCTGCAGATCGCGTTCGGGCGTCCGGACGGGAGTCAGGGGCGTCCGGACGGCTGGCCCAGGATTTTGGACAGAGAGATGGTAAAACTGGCGTCCGGACGGGATAGCCCGGCGTCCGGACGGAGCCGGCCCGGCGTCCGGACGGGACCGGACGGTGACCGGGCGGCCGGTTGTTTTGCGTGCCGAGTTCATTTTTATTACATATATTACCGTGGAATGTCATTATTTGGTGTTTTGATATGAATGTAGGTCATTGGAATTGGTTGTGTATGAATGAAATGATTGTACGTGACATTGATTCTCGACTTGTCATATGTTGTTGGGAATGAAAGGATAACGAGACTAGTACCCGGAATGGGATTGTGCTAGGCGGATAATGAGACTAGTACCCGGAATGGGATCGTGCTAGGCGGATTATGAGACTAGTACCCGGAATGGGATTGTGCTAGGCGGATGATGAGACTAGTACCCGGAATGGGATTGTGCTAGGCGGATGATGAGACTAGTACCCGGATGGGAATGTGCTAGGAGGAGCCATGAATTGGCATTGCCTAACCTCCGTTGGGAGAAAAGTTAGGACGTAACACATATTGACTCGATGAAATTGGGATTGATGGGTAATGGGTGTGATTGATGGATAGATTGAAACCCTTGTGGGTATGTTTTGTTTTGTTGAAGGTGTTGCATTGGTATATCATGTTATATTGCGTGCCATGCATCTCACACATACATAATCTTGGCATAGATTTTCCTACTGGGCTAGTAGCTCAACCCCTCCAATTCAGGTACCGTTGCGGAGGATTAGCATGGACTGCTTGGCGTGGCATATTTTGAAAAGAATGGTGAAGAAGTTACTAGCATCTGCATGAAAATCTTTTGGGGTAGATGCACCGTAACATTATATGTATTTTGTTAACTCTAGTGGAACTTCTTATCTTTCGGAGATTTATGAATTATGTAACTTGGGCCGATAGTGCCTTTTTATCTCTTTTTATGGAGACTTTAAGGATTTAAGAGTATTACTTGGTGGTTTTTATTATACGAAATTTGGGGCGTGACAACTTGGTATCAGAGCGAGAGTTGGAACACCTTGAGACCGTGGGGAGACTTAGAGTCTCATGGGTTCAAACTTGCATTTTTGAAAGGGCATGTGTGTGCTTGTGTGCATGACATTCATATGCATCATACAATTTGTTTCTTGTGAGTAAGCATAGAATTGATAAAGTAAGTTGGATTTCCGTGTTGGGCATTGGCCTTGTATTGTGTGGTTGTTGATCTTGTTAGTGTTTACACATTGTAGAGATATGCCTCCTAGGCGTGGTGTGAGATTGGGCGGACCGCGAGGCCGAAGCCAAAGCGGTGGTCGTTATCGTGAGATTCCGTTGGAGGATGTCGTAAGTCAACAGAGGGAAGCTCCTCGTATGGATAGGGCAAATGAAGAAGTTGAGCAAAACGAGGAACCACCGGCTGCTCCGGAGGTGTTTGCTCGGGAGTTTGTGGCGGCTCTCGCCGAAGCCAACATGTTGAGGACCGGTACGAGGGCCGAGGATGGAAACAGGGCAATGGATGCCATGAGGGAGTTTCGACGTTTGAACCCACCACTGTTTGGCGGGGAATGTGGTGATTTTCTAGCTGCTGATTATTGGTTGTCCGAGATCAACAAACTGTTTGATGCCTTGGACATTGTGGAGGATAGCATTAGAGTCAAGATTGTGGCGTGCCAATTGACGGGGGAAGCAAATGAGTGGTGGAAGTCGGTTTTGGGATCACGGAAAGATGCGAGGAGGGCTGCGAGGCGGGCAGCTGGAACTAGTGAGCCGGACAGGGAGACTTTGACTTGGGCGGACTTTGAGGTTCTCTTTGAGAACCAGTACTTCCCGGAATCTTATCGTGACCAGTTGCGTGAACAGTTTGAGACATTGGAGCAGGGAAACATGACGGTGTCAGAGTATGCTGCAAGGTTCCAAACTTTGTCCCGTTTTGCACCAGAGCTTGTGGCTTCGGAAGCCCGTAAGTGCAGGCGATTTGAGAGGGGTCTTCACTCCTCAGTTAAGAGGCTCGTGGTGAGCCAACGGAAGATGAATTTTGTGGATGTGGTGGAGTGTGCTAGAAGTGTTGAGTTGCCCAGAGAGGCACAACGGGGTTCCAGAGTGTGGGAACCAAGGCAGCCGAACACGGTGCCAAACTACTCTTCATCTTCGGGGAGTTCGGGAAGTCAGGGGCGTAAGCGCCAGAGGGAACCGTTTCAGTCCCAACGAAGCCATTCAAACCTTAGGCCTGCTGTTTCATCGGGCTCGCGGAGCACTACTTCGAGGCCTTCGAGTGTATGTTTTCGGTGCAATCAACCTGGTCATATCCGTGCTCAGTGCCCGGTGCCTCCTAAAGTTTGTTATACTTGTGGAAAGGAGGATCACATCTCGAAGTTTTGTCCTCAAGGGGGAGGGACACGTAGTGAGGTTGGCTCGGTGCAGCAACCGAGGCAAGGACAAGGACAACAATCCCAAGGGGCTCCACAACGACAGCAACAACCCCATTTTCGCCAAACTACTTCGGTGCAGGGTTCACAAACTGAGAGAGGGGCTAGTTCATCGGCACCAGCAAATTTTGGTCGACGGGGAGGCGGGCATATGCAAGGGCATCAGGTTCCTGCTAGGGCCTACAACATCACTACTGCTATGGCACCTTCGACTTCTCAGAATCCAGACCCGTCGGTTGTAAGGGGTACATTTCTCGTATTCAACTCTTTTGCAAGGGTTTTATTTGATTCTGGAGCATCGCATTCGTTTATTGCTGCATCATTTGCTTGTGATTTGGGTTTGGAGACTACGTTGTTAGACCCACCGTTGTATGTAGAGACGCCTATTGGGGGAAATTCACTACTTGACCGGGTGTGTAGAGATTGCGAGCTTATGATCCTTGACCGTCGCTTTACGTATGACTTCATTGTATTGGGCATGACTGGGTTTGATGTTATTTTGGGTATGGACTGGTTGTCTACCCATCGTGCCATGATAGATTGTTTTAAGCGCCGAGTCCGTATTTGTTCGCCGGTGGATGGTTGCTTTGAGTTCTTTGGAGAACGCCGGGAACCGCTAGAACCTTATCTTTATGAACCCCAAGAGCGAGACTCCATTTATGCCTTGTTGGCTAGTTTGACACTTGATGAGAATGTGCTTGAACGGGGTGAGTTGCCATTAGTGGTTCGAGAATTTCCGGATGTGTTTCCGGAGGAGTTACCCGGTTTACCTCCTAAGAGAGAGATTGAGTTCACAATAGATTTGGTTCCGGGTACGACACCAATTTCTATGCCTCCGTATCGGTTTGCTCCGGCCGAATTGAAGGAGTTGAAGATTCAATTGCAGGAGTTACAAGATTTGGGTTTCATACGTCCGAGTACGTCACCGTGGGGAGCTCCGGCTTTGTTTGCGCGGAAAAAGGATGGGTCACTACGGTTATGTATCGACTATCGGAAGCTAAACCGTGTAACCGTGAAGAATAAGTACCCAATGCCTAGAATTGACGACTTATTTGATCAACTCCGAGGAGCTAGGTGTTTCTCAAAGATTGACTTGAGATCGGGGTACCATCAGTTGAGAGTCCGGAGTGAGGACATCCCTAAGACTGCCTTTCGGACGCGTTACGGGCACTATGAGTTTGTGGTGATGCCATTTGGGTTGACTAATGCTCCAGCCACGTTTATGGATCTTATGAACCGTATCTTCCGTATGTACCTTGACCAATTTGTGGTGGTGTTCGTTGATGATATTCTGATATACTCAAGTACGGAAGGAGATCATGAAGCGCATTTGGCCATAGTTCTTGGGCTTTTGAGGGAGCATCGGCTTTATGCTAAGTTGAGCAAGTGCGAATTTTGGCTTTCCGAAGTCAAGTTTTTGGGGCATGTTGTTTCGCAAGGAGGGGTGTCTGTTGATCCGGGAAAGATAGAGTCGGTAATGAGTTGGCCACGACCGAAGAACGTTTTTGAAATTCGGAGCTTTTTGGGTTTGGCCGGATATTACCGTCGTTTCGTACTTGACTTTTCTCGCTTGGCGGCACCTATGACCCGATTGACTCGAAAAGGGACGCGTTTTGTTTGGGATGACGCATGCGAGGCTGCGTTTGGAGAGTTGAAGCGGCGTTTGACTAGCGCACCAGTCTTGATAGTACCTGAGAGGGGAGTTGGGTACTCGGTGTATTGTGATGCATCGAGAGAGGGACTTGGGTGTGTCTTAATGCAGAAGGGACGAGTTGTGGCCTATGGATCAAGGCAACTGAAGATACACGAACAGAACTATCCAACTCATGACTTGGAGCTGGGCGCAGTGGTGTTTGCTTTGAAGATTTGGCGACATTACCTCTATGGTGAGAAGTTTGAAGTCTTCTCCGACCACAAGAGTTTGAAATACTTGTTCTCTCAGAAGGAGCTGAATTTGAGACAACGCCGTTGGATGGAACATATTGAAGACTATGACTTTGAATTGCAATACCACCCGGGAAAGGCAAATGTGGTAGCGGATGCTTTAAGCAGAAAGCCAATTCAATTGGCGAGCTTGGCCATTCGTGAATGGAAGATGGTAGAGGAGTTGGGAAGTTATGCGACGTGTTTTGAGGAGGCTGGTGATGGGGCAATGTTATGCAATATGACGATCAAATCCACCTTATCCACCCGGGTAGTGGATGCTCAACAACATGATGAGGAGACGGAGGAGTTGCGCCGGAAATTCTTAAGTGGAAATGCCCGTGATGGATGGATGATCTATGCGGACCGAGGCCTTCGCTTCCAAGGAAAATTGTTTGTACCCATCTCTTGTCGGGAAGAGATTTTGAGGGAGTTTCACCATTCTCCTTTAGCTGTTCACCCAGGTGGGACAAAGATGTACCATGATTTGCGTCGGCAATTTTGGTGGTGTGGAATGAAGCGGGATGTGGCGAGTTTTGTGGCGAAGTGTTTGACATGCCAACAAGTAAAGGCTGAACACCAACGACCCGCAGGGGAGTTGCAACCCTTGCCAATAGCAGAATGGAAATGGGAACATGTGACGATGGATTTTGTTACGGGTTTGCCGAAGTCGCCGAGAGGGCATGATGCTATATGGGTAGTAGTGGACCGTTTGACCAAGACCGCTCACTTTCTACCAATTCGGGTTACTGATTCAGTGGGGAAGCTCAGTCGACTGTATATTCGGGAGATTATCCGATTGCATGGGATTCCAGTTTCTATTGTGTCCGACCGAGACCCTAGATTCACGGCACGGTTTTGGCAAAGTTTGCAAGCGGCACTTGGCACAAACTTATTGTTTAGCACTGCTTACCACCCCCAGACCGATGGGCAATCTGAGCGTACAATTCAAATTCTGGAGGATATGCTTCGGGCATGCGTTCTGGACTTTCGGGGAAATTGGGAGGATCACCTGCCTCTTGTCGAGTTTGCCTACAACAATAGCTATCAATCGAGTATTGAGATGGCACCGTTTGAGGCTTTGTATGGTAGGCCATGTAGATCACCCGTGTGTTGGACCGAGTTGGGTGAGGCCACACTGGTGGGACCGGATTTGATTGGGGAAACTTCCGAGAGTATGAGGTTGATTCGCAAGCAACTTGCGAGGGCGCAAGAGAGGACTACGGAGTTAGTCAAGACAATTCGCCAACGATTACTTACCGCTCAGAGTAGACAGAAAAGTTATGCCGATCGACGCCGTCGTCCATTATCATTTGAGGTGGGGGATCATGTGTTCTTGAAAGTATCGCCACGACGAGGTTTGTCGCGTTTTGGGCGGAGAGGGAAGTTATCACCGAGATATATCGGGCCGTTTGATGTCATTGAGAGAATTGGAGAAGTTGCTTACCGTTTGGCTTTGCCCCCAAAGTTATCGGGTGTGCATGACGTGTTCCATGTTTCGATGTTGAGGAAATATGAGCCTGATCCTTCTCATGTTTTGGAGTGGTCCGAGTTGGAGCTAGAGGCTGACGCATCTTATGGAGAGCAACCTATTCGTATCCTAGATGCCCGAGAGCAAGTGTTGAGAGGTAAGACGGTACCTTTGGTTCGGGTACTATGGGGTAACCAAGGTAAGGAGGAGTCCACGTGGGAGCGTGAGGATGAGGTTCGGGAGAAATACCCGCATTTGTTTAACCCGTGACTTCTATGTACTTATCATTTGATTATTGGGTTGGGGCGTGTTTGCCACCATGTTTTGTGTTTATTGAATGTGATTTAAACATGAGTTATGTGCTAGTTTATGATATGGGCTATGGAAATTGAAAATTTGACTATGCGCTAATTGTTACGAGCTTGATGAGCACGGTGCGTGCATGCTTGTTATATATGCTTGGTTGGTGTTACTTGAACATGAAAACTTGATAATTGACATCCGTTGAGCTTTGTGAAAGTCCGGATTGACTTATGATAAAGATTGAGAAATAGCGGTGTGTCCGTATCTGGAAGTATCTGTGTCTGACTTATGGATTGTGTGTAGAGGTATCGGTATCGACATGTTGTTTTATAATTTCGAGGACGAAATTTCTTAAGGAGGGGAGGATGTAAGGACCCGGAAAATTTGAGTTTTTAAAATGTTTATTTGAAGGTTTATTTTGAATAAATAAAATGAGTTTAAGGTGATAATTATCGGGTTATGATTTTAGGAACCGGACCCGGAGTCTTTTATGTTATTTCGTACGCGTATTCTTATTTGGCTAAGCCATTGGGTGCTCTTGTGGGGGGCTAAAAATCAGATTTTTAGCCTAAGGGAGGAAATAAACCCCCATTTCCCCCTTAGCTCTCTCTCACTCCCCTTTGCTCTCCCCTCCCTCTCTCTACAAATTCCATCTTCTCCCTTCACCATTGTCAAATTCCTCGGAGGTTTAGAAGCTTTGCATCGTGTCTAGCAAGGAGCTAAGGCCGGATCGTGGAGTGAAGCTAGGAAAGTTCGGATTTGAAGCTCGGGAGCATCACCAAGCTAGGGCTTCTTTCTTTGAGCAAGATCTTCCATTTCAAGGCTTGAGGTAGGGATTTCTACCTTGTATTATGTGTTTGTGAAGTGTTTTGGTACCTATTTCATGGTTAGATTGCTGTTTTGGTGTGGTTTGGTTCGTTGGAGAAATCTGCGATCGCGCAGTTTTTCTGCAGATCGCGTTCGGGCGTCCGGACGGGAGTCAGGGGCGTCCGGACGGCTGGCCCAGGATTTTGGACAGAGAGATGGTAAAACTGGCGTCCGGACGGGATAGCCCGGCGTCCGGACGGAGCCGGCCCGGCGTCCGGACGGGACCGGACGGTGACCGGGCGGCCGGTTGTTTTGCGTGCCGAGTTCATTTTTATTACATATATTACCGTGGAATGTCATTATTTGGTGTTTTGATATGAATGTAGGTCATTGGAATTGGTTGTGTATGAATGAAATGATTGTACGTGACATTGATTCTCGACTTGTCATATGTTGTTGGGAATGAAAGGATAACGAGACTAGTACCCGGAATGGGATTGTGCTAGGCGGATAATGAGACTAGTACCCGGAATGGGATCGTGCTAGGCGGATTATGAGACTAGTACCCGGAATGGGATTGTGCTAGGCGGATGATGAGACTAGTACCCGGAATGGGATTGTGCTAGGCGGATGATGAGACTAGTACCCGGATGGGAATGTGCTAGGAGGAGCCATGAATTGGCATTGCCTAACCTCCGTTGGGAGAAAAGTTAGGACGTAACACATATTGACTCGATGAAATTGGGATTGATGGGTAATGGGTGTGATTGATGGATAGATTGAAACCCTTGTGGGTATGTTTTGTTTTGTTGAAGGTGTTGCATTGGTATATCATGTTATATTGCGTGCCATGCATCTCACACATACATAATCTTGGCATAGATTTTCCTACTGGGCTAGTAGCTCAACCCCTCCAATTCAGGTACCGTTGCGGAGGATTAGCATGGACTGCTTGGCGTGGCATATTTTGAAAAGAATGGTGAAGAAGTTACTAGCATCTGCATGAAAATCTTTTGGGGTAGATGCACCGTAACATTATATGTATTTTGTTAACTCTAGTGGAACTTCTTATCTTTCGGAGATTTATGAATTATGTAACTTGGGCCGATAGTGCCTTTTTATCTCTTTTTATGGAGACTTTAAGGATTTAAGAGTATTACTTGGTGGTTTTTATTATACGAAATTTGGGGCGTGACAATTCCTGAAATTTTATTGAAATCGCTCCATCAACTAGGTCGAATTGCTTAAATTCAAAAGTTGTGTTTTGGAGGTTGTGGACTGCACGACTGAGTTTAGAGAGGCAAGTTTAAATGCAGTAATCTATTCTTATGTTCTTTTGAACATTTCCTTTGATGCTACATAAGGATTAAGATGTTTCTTGGGATCTAATCATCATATTCAACGGATTTTTTAGGTATCTTCAACTTTGAGTACTGGAAGGCTTGAGGATTTAAGGTGCAAGCAATCGATAACTTAGTGCGGTGAACGGGGATTTAGCAAATCAATCTTGGATCAACTGTATGGAGTTATAGTTGTGAGTATAGTTGATTTGTAGTCGCACGATGATATTTTTAGTGATATGACTCCTTCATGTGATTTTTACCCATTTAGAAATTTTTCACGTATATTGCGTGTTCTGCACTTTACATTATTTCTTTCCATATGTTGTGTGATTGTTGTGTGTTAGGATAGTACCTTTTTCGCATGTGCTCCGAGATCTCCCAAGTATATATACTACAAGAGCCAACAACAATTAGTGCCCACCAATTGAGATTTAGCAGAAAGCATTCCAATGCCTAAGTCAGTACGTGAAAGAGAAAGAGGCAAAGAAAAGTACTAATTAGGGTTAAGAGATAGTGTACCGTACTTCCTCAGGTGGTGCCCTACTTACATTTGGCCTAACTTGAGCACCAAGCGAAGGTATGCATGTGCGGAGTATGCTTCACAGTGATCTTGAATCATAACTAAAATCTAATGTGACATCACCCTATTACGTAACGACACCCAAGTCGGATGTCAAAAACTTGTTTGTCAGGTGAACTCAAGTTCGTATCTTGTGGCACGGGTCGGTCTATTGGGCTTGAACTCGGTCGAGCCCAAACGACGTGCACCTATGGATTGAGCAGATCGTGCGATGTATCGTGGGGTTGGTCGGGTATCGGTTTGGCCCACTATGCTGTAGAACGATTGGGCTTGGTCTACGTTTTAGCCTCAATCTTCAATGATGGTTCAACACATTAGACTTTGACAATTCAGCTCACTACAATAATAAATGTGGTTGAATTGAACATATTATTTTCAACATTAAAAACCTTGAGGGTGATCCTTCACAATATAAAAATGTTTGGTAAGAAATTTCGAAGCATATTTCAAGAATTCTAAGGTAGTTGACGTCCCTATTTCTGGTAGATCTTTTTGGTGCTAGATGAGGCATTTTTCTATTGTGAGTACCTCTATAACACCAGCGTTCACCATAACGACAAAGTATAGTTTTAGATGTTTTTTGAAATCTTTCTAATTTTCATCATTTAACAAAAGGAATACAAAATGATGAATTTTATTTGTACAGATTTTATTTTTGGGTCATGATGTTTGGTCATACTTAGCTTATAAGTCAATGCAAAGTTTTATCTTCCCTCAATTAGAAGGGTTACATATAATAGGGTTACATATAATGCAGATGATGACGATGAGATCTCATTGCAATACATTGAGGCACACTACAAGGGGCATCCCATGTCCAATTAGAAGACACATTGATTCGAAAAATGATTCAATGCAATTGGGGCATTTTTCAGCTAGTATTTTGGGACCCTCCAACATCATACTCTACATTAATGTGAAGAATCATATAATATATACTGCATCGATTGGGCAAGCCTGATGAGTGCATGAACTACCCATGGGGTCACTCACTCCATCCTCCAAGTGGTCTTTGTAAGTATCATTACTAACTTCTAGAATCAATGAGATCAAAAGGTTGAGAGTTGTTGACCCATGTGGGGACCTCAAGATGATGCACACTTATGTTGAATCTGATTTTGGAAGTGAACCTAACTGGTAAAAAGTGTTCATTTTCTTGCCGAAAGAGATTACCTGAGTCGATGGAGCCTTAATTCCATTAATAACAGGACTCTGAAAATTGGAAGATAAGCCTTAAGCTTAGGGGTGTAATCATAAATTAGAAAATCGGACCGAATTAGTAAACCGAACCAAATTAACGGTTCGGTTCAATTTTTGGCTCAAACCAGTCCGGTCAGGTTTGATTTGAGTTTTTGTTTAATTTTTAGTTCGGTTTTTTATTTTTAACCCATGGGCACCGGACCGGTTCGGTATAAGTTAACCCTAAAAATAAAACCCTAGGGCTAGGATCAGTTCCCTCTCTTTATTTACTTAAAAAATCTTTACACAAAAAAATAATATTACAATTAGACTTATTCATAGTATTTAAAAAATTCTTCAAAAAAATTATAAAATTCATTAAAAATACTTGGCTCATTACAATTGTGCTTCTTTATATGTTTTTACGTGATGCAACAATATTGCATGCCTCTTTATGAAGAGGATTTGAGGGTCTCGGATGGGAGTCTCCTCCTCATAAAAATAAAACAATAAAAAATAGAAATTTAGTTTAGAGTTCAAAATTAAATAGTATTAACTATTTAGTCTGGGCTAACTATATGCAAGATCAAATTATTCTTATTAATAGTAAATAAATTACATCAAGATAATTTAATTATTTACTACAACTTCTTTTGCTACATCATCATCAGTATCAGCTCGGGTCATTACTAATCAGTTTTTTTACTAGCTTCGGCAAATCAAGATATTTTTTTGATAATATTTTTGACAACCCTAAAAACAGATAAACTTGATGAATCACTTCTTTTTTTTTTACAATCGATAAATTGTACTTTTTCTATTTTATGTTTTCGTAGCAAATAAAATTCATTATTCATTGTTTAAAACGAATAAAATAGATGCGAGTCGCCTCAAATGGACGAAGGCTAACGCAGGCCCAAGAACCGAGGCCCATAAGCAAATACCAACTCCTTTCTAGTTAATGGGCTTTTAGCACTTATCACGCACTTGTACTAATTTACTCATTTCTATCTTTATGGTCCAAAGTAGCACTGCAAGACGAACAGAGCTATTTGCGAATAATTTTTAGCACAGCTTTTTAAATATAAGGCCCGATTGACTCAATTCATCTAAACAAATGAGTAGAGTCCAAATCAAATATTTGATTTGTTTACCAAACAAGATTTGAGTTAGTCGTAGTTTGACTCGTCTAAATCAATTCACTTCATATTCTTGGGACTCTTACTTATTTATAGAAACTCATTAGTATTCAAACTGAACTCAACGGTGTTTAGTACTAATCGAGCTCGCATTCTTAAATACTAAGTAATTAATTAATTATAGATGACACTTTATATTTTGAGTTGTAAAACTAATAATCTTTGAGCATTTTTATCTCTATTTTATATTGCCTGAGAATGGAATAGCTAATTAACTTGAGTATGTGGGATAATGCAAAAATTGAAGAGAAAAATACTTGAGTGAAATAATAACAGTCCAGTGGATTTTTAATTAGGCATAAATATTATAACATGTATTTTTCTTTAATAATCTCTTTTATTCTTAAAAAAATACTCTTCTTGGACATCTCAATAAAAGTCACATCTCTTATCCTACCTGGTAACAAAACGAGGCATAAATAATTAATTAATTTTTCTAATATTATTAGCGAATGTATTTATTTCTGTTCAAACTTAAAGAAAGCGAGAAGCTTAAAGTCAAAAAAAAAGTGTAATATTTTTGTTACTTTATTCAAAGTGCTTTTTCTTGACCCGGTTATAAAAATTTAAATAAATTCATAATTATAAGAAAAATATTATCCCAATGGAATTACTTTTAGTTTAGACCGATTACTTCTGCATAACTACCACGAAAAGAATATCTGTAGACCGGTAGGTTGTCCATGCGACGAAGAGTAGACCGGCAGTTGTGCTTGGGAAAAATCTATTTGTTCACACCCCCACCTTAAACCCGTGCAATTCTCAAAACACAACCAATCACAATCACCATTTAAAGTCAAAACTCCAATCTTTGGCAAGAACAGCAGAGCTAACCTGATCCTTGCTGTGCGCAATTAAAACCTCACTGCATATTTCGTCCCCCCCTTTGTTAACTTCAATTTCATCGTCGCTTCATTTTTCAAACTGCACTTCACCTGTTTCCGTTTCGGTTCTGAGGTGAGCAAAAGCATTTCTCTCTTTCTTATTTTGGCTCGTGTGTATCTATAGATGCATTTATACATACGTATCTGCTCTTTGATTGATTATGCTGTTCTGCATTTTCGAGATTTAATGGAGTCTTTACCCTTCGTTTGGTTGCCGAGAAAGCTGAGGAAAAGGAAGAGAGAGCTTTTGATTTTGAATCTAATTTGTTGTTATGTTCCTTGAAGCTGTTCGGTTCATATTCTTTTCGGTTTTTATACGATTTGAGTTCCGGAGTTTTAAGTTCGTTCGGTCTTTCCTCCTCCTTGTGTGTTACTAACTAGAATCCAGATTCTTTGTGGCGCTAGGGTGGGTTTGTCAATCCACTAGGATACTTGCACGAAACTGAACAATTTTTCCTGGTTTTGAATATTATGTTTTATAATGCAAAATCATCTACTTTTTTTTTTTTGGCACTACAGAAAAAACACAAAAATATTTCAAATTGTCTAGAGGAGATCATGCTGACTTAGCGTCGGACTGCGAATACGCTCACATGTGTTTCTTATTTTAACTAATTGGTGGATGACTAATAGACAGAATCAAAATAACGATCTTTGATGCTCTCCCAAGCTTAATTTGTTCAATACGTCACAAAATAAGTTCATAATGGTTTTTACAGTTGGCGTCATGGGAACCACATGCGGGGCCAAGTTGATTGCACTTCTGCTGTTCTTGCTTTTGTCCCATACGAGCTTTTCTGCAGCCAGTAATGGATTGTTCAGAGTTGGACTGAAGAAGGGAAAGCTGGACCAAATCAACCGGTTTGGTCAACAGATTGGTAACAGGGAAAGAGGATTGCCTGGTGCTTCTGCAAGAAATCGCCACGTTCATGGTACTGTTGGGGACTCTGACATTGACATTCTTGAATTAAAGAACTACATGAATGCCCAGTACTTTGGAGAGATTGGCATTGGCACTCCATCTCAGAAGTTCACTGTCATATTCGACACTGGAAGTTCTAATCTTTGGGTGCCCTCTGCAAAATGTTATTTCTCTGTGAGTTCCTTTCTACCAGTTCTTGACAGTTTCCAAATCCAGTCTCTTGTTTTTTTTTTTTGGTTGAACTCACCATTCTCTCTGTGTGTGCAGGTTGCTTGTTATTTGCATTCCAAGTATAAGTCAAGCTACTCAAGTTCCTATGAGAAGAATGGTGCGGTCTCATTCACTATCAATTTTACTGTTGTCTTATGCGGTCATGTTAATAAATGAGAACATTCACGAGATGTTTACCAACCAATTTAATTTGGGTATAGATTAATGATATGCCATTGTTCCAAATTAGAAAAGAAAAAAAAAAGAGATGTTATTACAAATAATACTGATGCCAGATAACTCGGTTCAAACAACATCCGCACGTGAAGAAACGGTGAGTTTGGCATTCCAATGAGCTAACTCAAATACCAGTCGATGGTTTAGACCCCTACAATTTCCCTAGGATAAATATTACCATCTTCTTTCAGTTCTTTTTACCTATCAATGTTGTGGCTTTTGTATTTGACCACTCCATTTTCAATTTGTCTATCTTTCAAGGAGCAGACTTAAAATAGCCCATCTTTTAAACCTTCTCTCTTACATATTATATATATTCGGCAGTGCACTTTCACTTATGCGTGCATGCATGGAAACAAATGGGATTTAACCATGCTTAGGGAATTCATTAGTCCGTTCATGACATTCTCTTCAATTTCCTTGCGTGTATGGCAGTATTGACATTGTCTATAATTTCTTTCTTGATGCAGGGAAATCTGCCGAAATTCATTATGGAACAGGATCTATTTCAGGTTTCTTTAGCCAAGACCATGTAACAGTCGGTGATCTTGTTGTAAAGAATCAGGTAAATTTAAAGACAACAAACATTATGAGCTTCTTCAGTTTAGCATTAATATATATTTTCGTGCACCAATGTATTTGGTCTTAGGATTTCATTGAGGCAACTAAGGAACCTGGCATAACATTCGTGGCTGCCAAGTTTGATGGTATATTTGGACTTGGTTTCCAAGAGATCTCAGTTGGTAATGCTGTCCCTGTTTGGTAAGTTATTACATTTTGCCTTGTCCATATGTGGATGATTATTACCTTATTATATAATGGAAATTTGGGGAACCTGCTGGATTTCCGCACATGCAGTGTTGCTCCTGTGTAGAGTCAGACCTTTAGCTTTAAGGAATTGGTTCTGCTATTTTATGTGCACGCCTGTAGACTAGGTGAGTGCATTATATAAGTTACAATTAAGATGTCTGCAATTTTTTTAGGTACAATATGGTCAATCAAGGTCTTGTTAAGGAACCAGTCTTTTCATTCTGGTTTAATCGCAATGCTGGAGAGAAAGAAGGGGGTGAAATTGTTTTTGGTGGTGTCGATTCTAATCATTTCAAGGGTGAGCATACTCATGTTCCCGTGACTGAGAAAGGCTATTGGCAGGTTGGCTCATGGGAATTTCTTGGTACTGTTTTTTCATGTTTTACTTCGATAATTGAGGCTTGATTTGTTTGTTTTTAATTTGCAGTTTGATATGGGTGATGTCCTAATTGGAGGGGAAACATCTGGTAAGGAGCTTCTGTTTGTGTCCTTGTTGCATAGTTACTTAATTTCCATTTTCTTTCACCCTCTTTATATATTGGAACCCCTTGTGCTTCTTATGGTGTTAACCAGCAATTTCAACGCTTTTCAGGTTTTTGTGCTAGTGGTTGCTCAGCTATTGCAGATTCTGGAACCTCTTTGTTGGCAGGACCTACTGTATGTTTCATATACCACTCTAAGGAGACCTCCAATTTTTCATGCATAATCTTCTCCCTCTCGAGTCCTACTAGATATAATTCACGAAAAGTTGTAAACTTTATTTGATCAGTTTGGTACGAAACCATTAACTTTTAAATAACATGGAGGTAGATTGTGGGTATCTCTTAGTCCGCCGCCACAAGATACCGTGGAGGAACTTTCATCACTTAGTAACCTAGTCAACATCTAATGATTAAGCCCGTTCGTCTCCTAGGAACAATCTCGATCTCGCTCCAAGGATCGCTCTCCACTTGGTATTGTTAGCTCCCAACATTCATAGCTTTATGAGCTCATTGCAACTATGGTGACTCCATCCGCATAGAATACCCTAGGTTGGGAGCAGGGCCTTGGGTCCTTGCTCAGGACCTTAGGAGGCATGTGGCATGTGGCCTGGAGGCTAAAGCAAGGGAATTCATTAAGGCTCATCCTCCAAGGGGATAGCTCCATAATGATCAGTCATAGAGAGAGGGGAGTGTTGATCGCTTGATATCTGGAAAGTTGTATCACGACCACCTTCCGACACCTAGGGGCCCATATCACACCTATCACCTATCCCATGATACATGCCTCCATATATCATCTAAACCATCTCTAGGTCCCATGATACATAGCCCAATTCCTGATCATAAGACTTAACGAGAAGCCCCATCAAGCTCCATTCTGCCCACCAATGAGAAGGAAGCTAACTAGATCGCTTCTCCTTCCTCCAAGGCTCCTATATAAAGACACATCAATGAAGTTAAGCATTCAACACATACCTAACAGGCTAACTCTCTGGTTGAACCGCTCTCCACTGTTAACACCCCCCCCCCCCCCCCCCCCCCCCTCCCCTCCCCTCCCCTCTCTAAAGCTACCCCGAGCTCTCTCCTCCTCCAACCCCGTTGGTCTCAAGCCATTGTAGTGTCCGCCATATTCCTGGAATGCCACGTCAGGTACACTTTCACACCGACACAGATGTTTTCCATTCTTCCTTAATGGACCTTCTACCTGTGAAAGACTTACACCGGACGCGAAATTCCTGGTTGTGGATCTTGGAGATGCGCCAGACACTAAACAAATGGGTCACCACTTGATGTATAAATACAAATACTTCCTCTTATTTTGCACGTTTTTCGTCAAGATATTGTACCCTAGCCTTTACTTCTCCAGTTTCCTTGTTTTGTGAGTTCCATGTGCTTACTGGGTGGTGGACTGTAGCATCTTTGGGTGGGCGGTGGTAGAGGTTCTGTTTTCCTCGTTATGCTTTGATATCTATTGCCATTCGTTTGCTGTCTCTTTAAAGACATATCACGGTTTAGTATTCTACTGGGTTAAAATCTGATTTGTATAAGCATCAGCCATCTTTACTGTTAATCTGCTCATCTTTCCTCTGCATATCCATTATCTGCCAATGCCAACGTTTATACCATTCAGTAATACCATATTTTTTCAGACTGTGATTACTCAAATTAATCACGCCATTGGAGCCTCCGGGGTCGTAAGCCAGGAATGCAAGGCAGTGGTTTCCCAATATGGGGAAATCATCATTGATATGCTTTTAGCACAGGTATACATTGTCACGCATTCATGTCACATTTTCTTTTGTTATCTGGTTATTATTATCTCAATTAAACATTTCCATGTTATATTCATAGTTGTGGCAGATATTCTGTGTGCTTTGTATGCTTAAGTTCTTTCACTATGCTTTCTCTGGTTGTATTTCACAGGCAGATCCCCATAAAATCTGCTCCCAAATTGGCGTGTGCTATACTGATGGCACTCGGGACATTAGGTCAGCTTAAACTTGTGTCTTATTATTGTGATAGCAGTAAAAGTTCTTGTATAATATAGAAGCCTTCTGAATAAACTCCTAAACTGTAATTGAGAAGTTCGGTAAGCGAGCTTATTTGTTATGATTCTGGTCACATCACAACACATCATCTGTCATTGCATTTCTAAAGAACCAATATTTACTTTTTAAACTACGGTACAAGGATTAAAATCCAACCATTATCTGTGTGTATGCATATCTGAACCCTGGCTTATTTTTTGGCATCTCTTCACAGTATGGGCATTGAGAGTGTGGTGGACAAGAATGGAGACAAGTCATCGGGCATTCTTGGTGGGGCTTCGTGCACTGCTTGCCAAATGATGGTTGTATGGATGCAAAATCAAATTAAGGGAAATCAAACAGAAGAGAAAATCTTGAACTACATCAATGAGGTAAATAGCCTTTATTCTTATGGGTCAGGTGAAAAGTTGCTTCATCCTGGGCTTATCCCCTCCTCTATTGCAGCTCTGTGATAAACTGCCTAGTCCAATGGGAGAATCAGCAGTTGACTGTAGCAGTCTGTCTTCGATGCCCAGTATTTCCTTTACCATTGGTGGCAAAGTGTTTGATCTGCCCCCAGAGCAGGTAAAAAGTGCACGATTCTAATTGTTTATCCTGTGGATATGCTGTCATGAGGCAATAGTTATTGTTTAGTTGTGCAACTCTTAACTTCATATATTATAATACCATCCTTGTATCTTTGGAAACATCCTCTCTGCCTCTCCGGAATTATTGATCGTTTGTCATTTTGGAAAAGTCCCAAGGTAGTCCTCTTTAAAAGGAAATGTTATAAAAATCTTAGTTTCCAAAAACTATCATTGGGCAAACTGAAAGTCAATATGCTTCACTTTAAATTTGACTGTGAGCATTACATGTCCCTTAAAATGCTAAAGTTTCCAACAAAGAGTATTGTATAACGTTAACCACTGAAACCTCCAACACATGACCGAACTTCATAAATTAGGATGGGTTAGAAAAATAGAGGCATGAGACCAAACCAAAAAAACTAACAATCAAGGTGTTTAGCTCATACACTTCACAGAGTCTCTCTTCTCTGATTAGGTCTAGTTCAGTATCGGAAAAAAAAGTTGTCTTGGTTGATCAGTGTACCAAACTACCAATAATTTCTCATATTTTCTGAACTTGTCTTTAGCAACAAAAACACATGAAGTAGTGACAGACCTGAAAGAGAAGTCCAAGTTTTGCCATCTCGTCTTCTAGACAGAAGTTCGAAAACTTTTGGCCAAGGGACATGGACTTTTATTGGTTGGTGAATGACTAAAACTATGTACAGGGTAATTAGCATCTTAGTTAACTCAATGTGTATCCAGTGATCATACAACTCTCATAACTAATACTTTTGAAATCCTTATTATCGGTGATTCGATCTACGAAAACAGTCTCTCCCATTCCGGAGGTAAGACTATGTACATTCAACCTTTCACCATAGCCTGCAGTAACGGGAGCCTCGTGCATTGAGTAGCCTTTTATTGTTAGTTTGCTCTAGCCCGGTCATGAAGTTTTAGTTTTTTTTTTTGTCATTTCATTGTTATAACCAGTCTGGATTGGTGTCCATTATTAAATGCATTCATTTTCTTTCTTCTATAATTTTTCCTTTTCGTTACTATCCTCGCTGTAATTTTCTTGTACAGTAGCATTTTGAACTTACAGATGGGTTAGTCATATATGGTCCAATTACATTTGTTTCTTTCCAATAAGTGCCTTTCAGTCTAATTCGTTTTCAATTCGTTCTGTGTTCTGGTGATGTGCACCTATCAGTATGTCCTCAAAGTTGGCGAGGGAGATGTAGCACAATGTATCAGCGGATTTACAGCTCTAGATGTGCCCCCACCTCGTGGTCCTCTCTGGTAAATTTCCACTTTTTACTGCCTAAAAGTTTTCATCAGCAGTTGTTAATGTCAGATATGCGTATCGAATAGCTACTATGAACCACTATAACCGAACTTTCATGAACCATGAAAAACATGCTACAATCCTTGGATCTTTTTGAACTCTCTGAGTGTCAACACATTTACTTAAATTCAGTAGCAGTTGGAAGCTCCAAAGAAAGTAGTAGGTGATTGATTGCTGATATCTCTGCAATTCCAGATTCGAAATGTTTCATATTAGTTTTCTGACTGCAGGTAGTTGTTTGTGATGAAGTAATTATGGGTACATAATGTTTTAACTCATGTGATGCAGGATTCTGGGAGATGTTTTCATGGGGCAGTATCACACAGTGTTTAACTATGGCAATATGACAGTTGGATTTGCCGAAGCAGCTTGATGGAAATCCTCGTTTATCCTCGACTGTAGTGAAAAACTTTGTATCATGTGTTATACTTTTCTCGTCTTTCTGTTTGTGTGTCTGTTAATATGGTGATACAAGGAGCTTTGTTATGTTGTATGTGGGAAACAAATGAGGATTATATGAGAGAATGTCGTTGTTAATAGCATGCAATCATATATTATCTGTACATTTAAATGACTTCTGTAGTAGAAATAATTGAATTGTTTTATTTTATTTTGTTAGATGGGGGAGGGTGGGCCGTAAAATGGATCACATTAGGCTCGACTGGTGTTTGACTCGTTGAAAACGAAATCTGGTTCACCGTGAAACAAAGAAACCCTTGTTGAGCATATCTTCAAGCAAGTCATGGTCCGAGTTCGGCTCGAGGTCTGTACTAGTAATAAAAATGACATGTGCCGCCGGTATGAGATTGATAATTTTTGTTCGAACTTGACTTGGAAAACCCATGCTATATAGAAAAAATATACTCAAGCTAATCTAATTCAACTCATAATATATTTGACGTTTTAATTTCTAACTGACTCTTTTTTTGTTTTTTGTACTCCTCGTTTGTAAAGAATGCATTGCCTTTTTGTTTTGATTAGACAAATTTACTCAAAATGCTAGTGATTTTCAAACTCCACTTAGTGAATCACTACTTTCGTCCCTATTATCGTGAGGTTACTATCGCAGGTAAATTTTGAACCTAGAAATAAGACAGAAAAATGTAGCCAAAAAAATAATTTGGTTGTTTGAATAAATCACTACAATCTATGTAATTTCTAATTACAGAAATTAATTCTCTGATTCTTCTCTTCAAGAGTTTTGTGTGGAATGGTTGACACTTATCTCAAATTGAAAAAGATATTCTTTAATCCTTACAAAAGATGACGGCGAACTTGATGGTTCTAGCTTAAGAACTATGCAACTTATTCTCAAATTGAATTGCTTGATTTTTTTCAATTTTCTTGGAAAAGATGGTGAATTTAGAGATATTAATTTGAGGACTTTGCAACTTCTTTAATAATCGAGTTGCTTGATCTTCTCTAATATATATAAAAAAGATGGTGAATTTAGAGATATTAATTTGAGGACTTTGCAACTTCTTTAATAATCGAGTCGCTTGATCTTCTCTAATATATATGAAAAAGATGGTGAATTTGAGAATATTGACTTGGGGGCTTTGCTGTTTGTTCCCAAATAAGTTTGAGATCTTATTTAATTTCGTAGACAAAATATGATGAATTTGTAGATATTTAGGGCTTTGCAGCTTGTTCTCAAATCAGTTTTTGAGATCTTCTTCTATTTAGTAGAAAAATATGAATATTAAATTCAAATGGCTTCACAGAGAACTATGTGATTTTAAATCTCCAGCCTTCAGGCTTGATAGTGATTGATAGAGTTTCATCCCATCTCTTTGAGAAAGAAAGTATTTCATAGCTTTAGAAACTTCAATTCGATAGAGCTCTCTCACACATTTCTATCTTATTATTTTTTTATTTAAATCGAAAGGGATAGTCATTTCTTTAATAATATATCTCTCTCACACATTTATTTAAGAAAGATAGTTATATTTAAAACGATATTCAATCCTCATATTGTCAAGTTTTTTATTGGTCCGTCTCGACAAATTAAAAATTACATCACTTTTAACACATGGCATCATGTGATTACATTGTTTGTGTAGCTTTGCATTTGACCTTCTAAACACAAGACAACATTTGATTGGCCAAAATTATCTATGTCTACAATTACAGTATTACTCTTGTCCTTCTAAAGGGTTTTATATACTTTCTTCTTATTTTTGTTTGCCAAAGAAGGATTGTTGTGTCCTCTTACCAATTGAGGACAAACAATGAAATGAGAGAGAATATTGAATCAAGGTCCTCTTATATAATGACTAAAATGTCCTCTTATGAGATATAAATTGAGAGCTAGTATTGTGCTAATTGACTATCAAAGTCCTTCATTTCACTTAGAGTATTTGTAACTCTAAGTGTATTCATCACTCGATCAAAAAATCAAGTTAATTGAACATTTGTAATGTATTGATTGGATGATTTTGGTCATAAAAAATAGGATATCACTCATTGGCTGCCTATTTCTCTTGTGTTGATTATGCTTAATTTTGGTAAATATTAAAAACGGAATTGAGGAGGCTGCTGTGTGTAGTGCACAACAACCTGTGATGTGCGCAAAACGACGTTATTTTGGCTCATAGCACAGAATACTGACAGCAGCCACCCCACATCCATTAAAAACCTACGAAATAAAGAACTTAAATCATCAAGTAAAATCATGATGGGTCTTACTTTGTATCACGAAAGGGTCATGATATGAAAGGATGATCACTTTGGGAATACCAAAGAATGGGGCTTCTCGGCAATTCCACTAGGGGATGAGAAGCCTCGTCCAATACGAAAATCACTTGGAAAATAAAGTTGTGAAAAGACATGATGGATTTTGGAAAGAGGGGCCAATTGCAACATTTCATGGGAAAAGCAGTTTACATTTTAATGGTGAAACTGACTTCAGAATTTTGCCCCAATCACTGTCCCACTCCTTCAACGTGACCTAATTAAGCCCCACGTGTGCAATTTGTTCCATCCTTTCAACCCATCTTTGTCTATTTGGTGCAAGTAATAATGCTAACTAACTTCTAGAAACCCAAAAACATACTCATTTTCATTTGATGTGCGACCACTTACCTATCCACCCAAAGGCTTTAAAATAATTCCAATAAGGAAACTAAATTAAATATTAAAAAAATAATGCTAGAAAAACAGATTTATCTAGAATCGTTAAATACACGTACGAGACTCTCAATAATTTATGAACTACGCATGCATCTAATAGTTTCAGACACATCTGTATTTTCACACTTTTCTTATTAAAAAAGGGAAAGTTTTTTATCCCAAAAAAGTTTTTTTTTTTTTTTTTTTTTTCATATCATTGCCCACACAAGAAAAATTCCATAACGGGACGACAAAGCAACAACGGGCCGCTGATGCTCCTACTGGCTACTACTACTTACTTTTATAAATAGTTAATTTATGCACACACCTCATCATGGGAAAAAATTTAATTTGAAACTTGAAAGAAATCTCTCATTAACGTCTTAGAAAAGGAACAAAAAAGCAGGTATTATTACAAGGAGAGCTTAAGTAAGTTTAGTTTCAACCCTCAAGGGTTGTTCGAGTGGTAGAATAAATAAACTGTAAATTCAGATATTTTGTGGTCAAAACTCGACAACTTAATACTTGAGATCACTGGAGAATTTGTTCGGTCGTTTCAACCTAGCACTCCAAGGACTATTCGATAATTTAAGTGGGGACTCCGAAAAATTTTACCCCAACTTCGTCCTAATTAGCCAAAATGTTATTCTTGTGCATCCGGTCAATAGTCGGTTGGAGGAGGGCTTTCCTGTGGCAAGATTGCTTGTATTGATCCTTCATCCCCTTGATTTTATGAGAAAGTCATCTTCAATTAAGCTAACCCTAGTTGACTTATACAACATTTCATGCCTAAGTTTCATAATTTAATTGTAGTTAGTCAAATTGTTTCGACTTTACGATTTCAAAGTTCACACGTATAGTAGCTATTTCACAGCACAATCAAAAAAGTCATCACTATAATATGGCCCTATTTGGCGTAACTGGATTTTTCAGATTGTATAGATTATTGAGCAAATAATATAGCCCCATTTGGGCTAAATTATATACCCAAAAAATCTGGATTAATCTAGCCCAGACACAACATAATTTTACATATCCACAAATAATTTAGTCCAAACACTTTGAGCTAGATTATTCCCTCCGGCACCCAACATAATCCAACAATCCAATAATCCCATAATCTAGTTACGCCAAATGGACCCTATCACCGTCGCGTTGCCCTTATATATAACATTGATTGAATAAACTTAAAATATAATAACTTCTAAAATTTCTGGTCTTGTGTGAAATCACTTCTTTTCGTTTCGGGTTTTATATATGCTACAAAGAGCAGTCCGTATAATTTTAATTATTTATTTATATTTCTAACAGCTTAAATTTATTTTAAAAAAATTTACCAACCTGGTTATCAACTTGAAAGACTCCAAGTCTCCAATCGATAATTTTTTTTTTCAATCTTTACCATTAAGTTATTGAAATAAATAATCAAAATACGACCATCTCTCGCAAATTAATTAAAATAAACTATAGAGAAGTCGGGTCCTTGTCAAACGGCTCACCCAAACATACTTCATAAAGTTTGATCCCTGAAATTGATGCTACACGTGTCACTTGACCACAGGTTGATTATGGACCCCACCTTTTTCCCAACCCATGAAGACAAAAGCAACAAAAGCAAAAGGAAAATAAAATAAAAATAAAACTTGAAAGGGAAAAGGAAGGACACGTGACTTACGTGTGAGAAAAGCCGTCTAATCATTAGCAATCTTACAAGCCACGCAATAGATCCTACCATAAATAGATACAGTTATGTATACAAAAAATATATATATATATATTTGTGTATCTAACATCTCTTCTACTTAAATAATTAGATGCCTTACTTTGTTGGCCCAACTAACAAATCTCATTTGACGGGAAGGCAGATAGAGAATAGGTGTGTGTTTGTGTGTGGAGGAAAGTGAGCCACCTCTACCCCTAACCCCACAACTTCACTTTGCTTTTACTTCACAACCAACTCTCCCTCCCCTATTTGCTAGATCATTCTCCATGTGAATTCAATCACTTTTTGTATTAATTGGTTGTAACTTCTTTCATACTTTCATGTACTTTGCCTACCTTCCCTATCTTCCTTTTTTTCTTTCCAATTAATCACTCAGGATGTTCCAACCATTCTATGCTCAGTTCGACTAGTTTTTGAATAATTTTATCTCGTGGCTTACTAACAAGTAGCTCAACTAAACTAATGCAAATTTTTGTACATATAAACTGATCTAATAAGAATTTATAGTACTTTTGAGTAGGAGTTAGAGTCGTACGAAGTCAGGCAGTTGCCACCCTAGTTCTATCCTATTTTCATGCAATTTATAGGGTTTAACAAACAATCGGTATTTAGCTAAAATACTATTTGTCTTAAATGGTGTAATACTCTGTAAAAACTAGGGGTGTAAGACTAAATCGGAAAACCGGACTAACCGTCGGTTCGGTCCAGTTTTGGGAGCAGACCGGTCCGGTTCGGTCTGATTTGATTTTTTTTGAATTGTTTCGGTTTGATTTTCGGTTTTTGAATTTTTGGGGCCGGACCGGACCGGTTTTAACCCTAAGTCATTTTATACTTATAGTTTTAAGTGTTTAGGTTCTTTATGTCTCACTCCTTCTGATTTTGTATTTTTTTTACTGAGTTCGTGTACTTATTTTAGTGATTTCTGAGTTCTGGTCTTCATATACTAAGTTATTTTTTTGAGTTATTTGTTTACTGATTTCGCATTTGATTTGTGGGTTCATATACTAAATTATTTTTCTGATTTCTGAGTTACTTTTTACATTTTTTGATGATTTTGGCCCAAGACCACCCAAACCGGAAATCGGACCAAACCGGAACCAAAATCGGCCGAGCCAAACAGGACCAAACCGAACACCATCGGTCCAGTTTTCAGTTTACGTTTTTCTCAAACTAGTCAACCGGTTTGATCCGAGTTTATAAGGCAAACTGGACCAAACCGGACCGGTTAAACCCCTAGTAAAAACCCAAATTCAAACAAAAAAAAGAATTCTAATAAATTTAATTCAATTTCAGAATATTTTGTTTAATAATATAATTTCGTAATTTAGTACATTTTACATTTGATTATACATATATTGGTAATTGGATGTGTGTGTGCGCGGCTAATGAGCCAAGCCCAACCACCATCTAACCCATCTATAGATTTTTGCCCAATCTCTATGATTCAAGCCCATAATCTAGACCCAAACCTATGACTCATGTGGTTTGACCCATGACCCATGACCCTTGAGACCATTTCCTTATCTTGGTCACAACCTCATTTGATCATTTTCTATTCTTCTTCATTCATACACGTTGGAAAAAATCTCAATAGATATACTTGCTCGGATTTTGCACATGGTGAAACCCTTTGGTAAATCTCTTCGCCCCAATGTCATTCCTCCATTTGCTCACAACTCTACCTCAAACATTCATGGGACATGGTTTTCCATCTAACCTCTTTCTTCCTCCTCCAAACCTCTTATCATCCATGGTATAGCACCAAACCTCCATTTCAGATTTTCCACATGGTGAAAACCTCTGGTAAATCTCTTCGCCCCAATGTCATTCCTCCATTTACTCACCACTCTACCCCAAACATTCATGGGACATGATTTTCCATCTGAAACCTCTTCCTTCCTCCTCCGAACCTCCTGTCATCCATGGTATAGCACCAAACCTCCATTCAAGCCTCACATGGCTATTAACAACCAAATATATTATTGATACTTATATACTCCTCCCCAAACCACCATTTTCCCTTGTTTTGGGAGCAAAATCACCCTCATTCCTCAATAATTCTACAAACATTGGATAGCAAAATCATTCTTCTCCAATGATAATTCATACCAAGTGCATCATAGGAAATTCATACTCCTCCTCAAGCTAACGCATCTTACTGCATCACATATTTCCATTCCTAGGTCAACTCTTCTATGTTCTGCTAACGCCAAGGCTTTCTTACCATAAGTTAGTCTTGCCTGGAAGGATCTTCTTCAAAGATCTCAATTGGCTTATCCTCATATCTTGTGTCATCTCGATCATGTCATCATAGTAGAAGCTGGGTCTTACGTATTCTCCTTAAATGTGAAGCAGCCAACATTTGATGAATGAGTCTTCACTGTCTTCTCTTGGCATTCGGTCACAGCTCTAGGGTAGATTTTCAATCCAAAATCTGGATAACATCAAAATCTTTCATTTCGATAACCCAAAGCTCACAGGTTAACCAAAATCCTGATATGTAAGTCACACGTCTTATAGGTTCTAACGACAAAGTCTTCCCTTCTAACGATGATGTGACATGCATAGATGTCCTCTGGCTCTAATCCCAATGGTTGAACGTATGCAACAGATATAAATAAATGTGATGCTCCCACATTAAATAAGGCTTGAACAAAAGTAATAAGTTATACGAAGACACCTTGATTAATAGCATGATCATATTCATCTTCCTAACTCTGGAGTGCATAGATCCTCCCTCTACTAACTTGATTCTAAGCAGCAAGTCCTTCGAATGTTCCTTCATTCTTATTCTAACATGATTGCTGACTCCAAGTATTATGGCCAACAAATTGTCCGGTATTGAATGTCGGTCTCCCCTGTTGACCCTATTGACAATCAGTTCTCCTATGGCCCCTCCGATTGCAACCAAAACAAATGATGTCAATTATGTCCCTCCTAGGTCTATAATTCTAGCCCTGGTTCTAGTGTTAGTTGTACTATTGTCTTTGGTTTTGTTTTTTATTCTAATTCTGGGTTGGCGGCTTGACCTATTGAAAAGGCAGTTTTTCTGCTTATTCTGGTTATAGGACTTTTTAGAGGCAAAACTCATGTTGTTGTTACCCTCATTGTTGCTATTGTTTTTTATTGGCCCTTTTGGTCCCTAATTATTGCCTTTTTGTTGTTCTCAATGTTGTCAAAAAATCTAGCGTCTCTTGTTCAAGCATGAGAGCGTTACTCACCACTTGGGCATAGGTTTTATTCTGCTAAGACATTACATTCCTTCGAATGGCAAGACTCGTGCCCCATTCCAATCTGCGAGCCCTAGACTTGTTTGTTGGTACAATGGTAGTGGCATGCCTTGCAAGTTCCTTAAAATGAGCAGCATACTGAGTGAAGCTCATGCTTTCTAACTTCAGTTCCATAAATTTCTCAATAGTAGTCTATTTTATAGGTGCCAAAAAATACTTGAACTGGATCCATGTCATAGTCTCGACATCGTTGGTGGTCTTAACAACATTCCACCAATAATTAGCTCCTCCTTGCATATGGTGTGTGGCCATAGAAATTCGATCTCTATCTTTCATGATTTCCATCATGCCGAACAGTTTGTTCTATCTTCTTCATCCAGATTCAACAACAGTGGAGTTGGGTTCTCTAAGAAAAATGGGTGGTCAGCATTTATAGAATTCTGACAAAAGCATACTCTAGGTCAATGTGGCTTGATGGGGTTGATATTGCATTGATGGTGGTGGATAAGGCATTTGGGGAAACTGCAACATCTAAGTGTAACATGACATCTGAGATGGATATAGCATCTGGGTTGGTGGTACTGATTGTGAGGCAATAAAGACTTAAAATAGCTTGGCTATTCTGTTCGTTCCGAACATGATGTTAGGGATGTCGTGAATTGGCGGGATAACTCGAGGTGGAACATCATTGATGTTAGCAGCGTTATTAGTTTCCGGGTTAGTGTCGTTGATAGGCGTCTCATAGATGACGTATCCTCTGTATTGACGTTTGTGTCAACAGATTCCATTTTGCAATGTAAGGAATCCTGTGTCAAAGGGTTTCTACCTTTTTTATTTTGGAAATAAGAGTTTGTTTTGAAAAGAATGCACATGACGAGTTAATCTGATCACAAATACTATCTTTTCACAATTATGAGAGCCAAAGCCTACAATCATGTGTGAACAAAATAAATATTGTACACATTGTGTTCTCTACCTAAGCCTGATTATCTCACCATTGTGTTCACTCCACCTATCCACACACACACACACACCCCCCTAAGCCTGATTATCTCTCACTCTCTCTCTCCCCCAAACAAATCGAAAAACTCATCTCTCACCCTTGATGATCTTTGTCATCACTTGTGACGATGGTGGCGGCGGATCGTCAATATTGCGAACCACCTATTCTTCTTCCAACTTCAAATCCTTATTGGGATCATCCTCCTCTGGATCTCGTCTTCTGGCTTCATGATAATTGCAGCGGGTTTGGAAAAGTAAACTGGCTCTATGTCAAAGTTGATAAAGGTCTCTAACTCTGGCTCAGAATCCTAAATTTAACCCAAAAATATGTATAGTAGACTTATGCATACCATATATTAGTAACTTGAAAGGTCTAATTAAACGCATAAGCACTCTAGATTTGTGATTTACCCATTCTACCGAAGGTTGCAAGGGTGTCTAAACCTATGCTCTAATACCATTTTTTAATGTCGCAATTTTTCAATAATGTTAAGAAAATCCTTTTAAAATAATTTGTTAAATAAAACAAACATTTTAAAAGACATAGCTTCATTTACTGAAAAGATTACAACATTTGCGAAACAAATTCTTAAAATACATGCAGGATTTATTTTGTATTTAAGTCCCAATCAACCTCACAGAAATTGCAAAAATGGTGAAAAACAAGACGACCATTTGGATGAAAGAAAAATTTAAACTCCAAGGCGTGAGTATAGAAGACTTCAAAGGAAATCTGTAGGCGGTGAGAAGATTGAGGATTGATCTCATGCAGACGAGCGTCAACTAAGTTGTGTTGAGAAGGAGCTGTGAGGGGGGCTGGCTTTAGGGTGTTATAGGATGGTCTGGACTGGGTGTATGTGATGTCCCGTCCCACATCGAAAGTCTACATGGGTAATCCTGGGTATATAAGGAACCATGCAAACTATTACTAACAACTTGGCTTAAGCATTTTGAGCCACGTGGTTGGACTCCAACAAGTTGTTGGGTCAATGGTTTACATGAGGCGTACCAAATGGTATCAGAGCGACCTGTGTACACGATCGAGTGTGGGGCCAGGACTTTGTTTGGTCACTAGGGAACAGACCCGGGATTAGGCCATGGTGACTCTAGCGTTCGACCCCTTGCGAGGGCGCAAGGTCTTAAAGGCGAGGAGATTGTGATGTCTCGTCCCACATCGAAAGTCTACATGGGTGATCCTGGGTATATAAGGTACCATGTAAACTATTACTAACAACTTGGGCTTAAGCATTTTAGGTCACGTGGTTAGACTCCAACAAGTTGTTGGGTCAGTGGTTTACATGAGACGTTACAGTGTATGCTACCATGCCCTTTCATGTTCCTTTTTTTGATTCTGTAGGGCTTGTTTGGATCTTGGATAGAGCCAAGGTTGGCTTCTGGCCAACAATGTTCTTCCTTCTTTCTTTGTAAGTCCGATTACATGTAAATTTACTAAAATATTCATAATGAGTTTATATGTGGACTGGAATAAAGAAAATTATTAGAGAGCCATTTAGGGATATTATGGCATCCAGGTCCTGTTGAAGTCTTCGCCTTTATAGCCTGGCTACCTCTTGCTCTGATTGCATTTTTTATTGCCCTTCTACATTTGGCATGAAATGTCCTGGATATAAAAGTTGCTCTACGAGTTGTGATACTCAGTAGTAAGTACTAGCCAACAAAAATTGCAAGGCATCGAATTTCAAAAAGGCTAAGAAAAGAATTACAATGAACATCTCCTTATATTTCATTGAAATAGATCCAGTACATGTTTTATCAATACAAAATACAAAAAAATGAAATACAATCTCGTACTCCAAAGGGTTTGAATTCAAAGACTTTCAAAATAAAAGACCAGAGCCCTAACTATGCGAGCCATGGCTCATTGAAGTCTTCTCTGGTCATCTCTTCAAAAAATTTAAATTTATGATTTAATAATTTGTTTTTATTAAAATTTAAAATTATGGGTCGTTACATGATAGGGTAAGATACATGAAATATTTTGAAAAACAAAAAGAGATATTCATATTTGGGTACTAAGGACCATTTGATGTTACTCTAGGCTACTTAAGTAATTTTAAACACAAATTGAGCCCAAGGTAAATACGATGCCAACCCCATCATATAGTACTTCAAACTAAACGGAATGAATTGAGATTGATTAGATCACGAAATAATCTTCTTGTAAATTTATTAGGTTACCACTAAAATCATAGATTTGTGGAGTGATTTAAAAAGGAATAGATAAAAAATGAGAAGAAAATTAAACAATTACATGCTTCGTTAATGGTCAAATATATATTTTTTAAAAAGGTATGTGAAACCCACTAGGGACCACTAATCTAGAACCGACTTTTACTTTTACTTTCTCGAGATTGATCCTTCAACTTTTGAAAAATATTAACGCCCAATTAAATATATAAAATTTAATTTCTTCATTTCATTCTATTCTTCTCCTTCAAGTTCTCTCAATGATTTTGAGTTCCAAATACAAAATTAATTAATTTAAACCACCTCAAATACCCATTATAGGTCTGATCTTATATATGTTGCTATAGTGTTAATTAAGATTCTGACAAAAGGTATTTGAAAAAATGTCCTCACCATTCACCAAAGAGGTTTTGTAACTGTGTGGGCTAAATAGATAAGTTGGGTATAGATTAGTCATTGTTGCTTTTGATTGAGAGAATTCACAAATCACACATTGAAGCTAACGGAAGCATTATGTATCTTTTGGACACCTTTTCATCATGTTGGAACTCAACAATTAGCATATCTTAGTCTAGAAGCCATTAACCACTAAGAAAGAGTACAAAACTTTCCAATTGCTTTAGATTTAAATCATAAGATTGAGACAACTGATAAAAATATCTTAAGATTGTGACAAATGAGACCAACAAACTTAACAAAATCCAATTAATTTCTAGATTGTATCATAAGCAATTACCTAATATAACTCCATTTGGCCTCAGCTATTGCACAGTACAAGTGCTCATAATACAATTCAGTTGGACTAAATTATTCTCCCTCAAGGCATGCTCGGATTATCCTCAGTCTTGTCCAGGGGTTGTTCGATCTTGATTATTAGCAGTTTTGAAATTACATAAATGCCTGTGTACTCCTGTGTGTGTGTGTTCATTTTCTCATTCACCGACGGAATCGTCTTTTTTTATTATATTTATTTCCTAAGCGAGAAAGAGGCAAACATTAATTGCTGGTCAACATACTTCTCAAATAATTTAATCTGAGCTCTATTTGGCCTAAGAAAATTATTGACTTTTTAGATTGTCTGAACCAAATCAGATATGCTCATTTGGACTAAATTTTTCAAGATTAACGAAGAATTTTCTGGCTTATTTAAAAGAGGAAATTACCCTTATGAGTCAAGCAAAGGGAGTCAAAGTAAAGTTAGCTTTAAGGGTATTTTCGTTATTATTCTTCCCGAGTCAAACAAAACCTTGCATTAAATGTAGTCAACATGTACAAAAAATAATTTAGTCCAAACGGGTTTGACTAAATTAAGTTCTACTTCAAACAACATAATTCAATAATTACCACTAGCCAGATGGATTTACATGTTGTACGAAAAGACTTCATAATTGAATAATCTACCAATCTAATAATATATTAGTATAGTCAGGAAAAATAAGTTCTCAAAACTGTCTTATTAATGTGAAACATACAAATTTGGGCATGGGTAAAAAAGTTGCGAAATTCATAATTGGTTTTGACTTTATATAATTGTTAGGCAGTGATGCCGAATATTCGTACATTTTTTTTATGCATAGAAAAAGATTTGGTCCATAAACAGAATGCATGTATCCTTTTGATGCTCTGCATTGGGTTTGATTACTGGATACCAAGTCCTGAATCCTAACACGTTCATTTGAATTCGTTAAATCCTCCTAATAACTTTTGACTTGTCCTGAGGCTGCTTTTGGATATCTTAAATTTCTCAATCCAATGACTTCAGTTTTGACAAAACACACAGTGTGAGCAAAAAATACGTACAGATATTTATGACCATGATAAATTAATAAGAAATCTTGGAGCCACATGGAGATTCTTTCATCGTTAACTCGGGGATATAAAAATAAGTTAAAGTGTACATTAGTTAATTGACCCGAACATAAACAATACGTATATAAAATAAATATATTTATATATACGTATATTTAGGATAAGAGTAAATCCTTCTTCTGAAACTCAAACTATGTGAAAAGGTGGAAACTTTACTCAAAAATCCACCAATTTGGTGGTGGTTCAACCCACCCTCCACCTCTCACCATAACATCACCCAATTCAAATTTCAAAGTCAATTTTCCACCCTGGTGCAGGACAGAGCATCCGAGTTTAGGAATATTGGATTATCCAATCCAATCTAACCACATCCCAACCTCCTCCCACATACCCACCAAATCACCAACCCATCAAATTTTTTGCCCCTACTTCCACTCCTTTGATCCAAATCCCGCCACGTGCTCACGTGCCCCTTTTGCCAAGTAATGGGCCGTCCAGGCGGCCAAGCTGTAAACTCCCCGTTAAAGGTATCATCAACTCTAGAGAGAGAGTGTGAGAGAGAGAGAGGAGGGCCGCCCAACCCCACCAGCTAATGATAATTAAAATTTAGGAGCCCCTCTTTTTTTGCGACTCATTATATAAAGCCACTTTAACCAACTAAACAGAAGACCCAAACCCACATTTCTTGTTCACCTCAGCTAAACACCCACAAAATGGACTGGACCAGAGGCCGCACACTCGGCCGCGGTTCATCCGCCACCGTCTCCGCCGCCACCACCTGTCAATCCGGCGAGACTTTTGCGGTAAAATCCATAGAGCTATGCCAATCTCGGTTTTTGAAAAGGGAGCAGAAAATTCTGTCGACTTTGAGTTCTCCCCATGTGGTGGCCTACATTGGGTACGACATTACTAAAGAGAACAACACGCTCATGTACAATTTGATGATGGAGTATTTACCCGGCGGCACGATCTCCGATGCGAGTTGCGAGCGTCAGCTGAACGAGCCGGCTATCGGATTTTACACTCAGCAAATTGTTCAAGGCTTAGAGTACCTTCATTCGAGTGGAATAGCACATTGTGACATCAAGGGTCAGAACATCTTAGTTGGGGAGAAAAGCGGGGCCAAAATTGCCGACTTTGGTTGTGCGAGGTGGATCGATACGGCGGAAGAGGCGGCAGCGTCAATATGTGGCACGCCCATGTATTTTGCGCCGGAGGTGGCGCGTGGGGAAGAGCAGGGGTACCCTGCCGATATATGGGCACTCGGGTGTACGGTTATCGAAATGGCCACCGGCGGGCCGCCGTGGACACGTGTCCACGACCCAGTATCGGTATTGCACAGAATTGGATTTTCCGGGGAAATTCCGGAGGTCCCTAGTTTTCTTTCCGACGAAGGAAAGGATTTCTTGAGCAAGTGCTTGAGGAGAGATCCGAAAGAGCGATGGACGGCTAGACAACTTCTCAAACATCCGTTTATAGGGGAATCCAATTTCGACGGAAAGCAAATTCTGGAAATCAATTCCGATTCCCCAACATGTGTACTGGATCAAGGTATGTGGAACTCAATAGAAGAGCCAGAAACTCTGGATTTTTCCGATCACGGAATTTGTCCTGATTCTCCGGCGAAAAGGATCGGACAGTTGCGGCTGTGTTCTGGGGTGCCAAACTGGAGATGGGATGAGAATTGGATTATGATCAGAAGCCATAACAATTAACAAGGAGCATGGGGCAGAATTGATAGAGGAAATTCATGAGGAAGATAAATACATTTTTGGGGTCATTGGAAGATCAGATTAGTCAGGAATTAGAGGTGGAAACTATTACGGATGAGCAGCAAAATTAGTTGTACAGAATTACATTTCCAAGTTTTTTTTTTCCTTTTAAACTTGGTTCTCTAGTTCACCATCCCTGAAAAATGGAACAATGTAGAATAATGTGAAGACACTACAGCCCATATTTCGTGTATTTTCTGTGTGAATAATTTAGGATGTTCGAACCACCTTTCGTATAGTTTAATTAATTTTCTGCATCAATTTATCATTTACTAGCGGGGTTCATCTAAAGCCAGAGTAAATATCCATATGGATTGATTCTATGGGAATTGAAAAGCACGGAGTTTTTTTTGAACTGATCTCATAAAAATTAAAAAACATGTTTGAAATTTCAAAATTAAAACTTAGAAGGAACAAATCTTTAAGCATCTTTGAAATTTCAAGTTGATTAACTTGATTGAATCATATTTTTTTGAAAAGCAATGAACCATCATTGCTATTGAGACAAATGGATACTAATTTTTTATCAATTGTTTTTTTTTTGCACAGACGTTAATGTGCTTAAATATCTGAGTAGTTCATTTTTTGTAGGTCTAAATATACTTATTTTCGTGTAAAACAATAAGCTTAATTGACATCAGTATTTATATGAGACAAAGACATTTGTCACAAGCAAAATAGACAGTCTAATGATCAATCCAATATTATTTGACTAAATTTTTACCAACGTTCAATCAACTTAATTTTTTCATGTACGAAAATATATTGAGATTGACAAAATATATAGAAAGCTCGAATTATAAAATGAGACTACAATGGATTCCATTTCGCATCAAATAGAAATCACTTGAAAGATCATCTTACAAAAGGATATTGACTAATAATAGTGCACAAATGTGTATAATCTGCAGACCTAAGAGTCCTATTGTGCCCCAGTGCCCCTCTGATTGGGCTCCATCCCGAACTTATAATGATGATCGAAATCATTTGTTTCATTCGACTCGTCAAGTTTGCTATTTATTTTTTTCCTAGAAAAAGTATTTTCGTTCATGTGAATATCGATGTCCAATTAATCTCACATCCAGCATGACCAACAAATTCGACGAGCCAAACATTAAATGATTTACGTCATTTGTGAATGTCCGGGACAAAGCCCAACTAGAGTGCGCAACATCCTACAGGGCCCCTGCCCTGTAACATGTGTTTCATATAGAGATTTTGTAATGTCTCGATTTCTCGACATGTTAATAAAAAAATTTAAACTATTTTATTAAATTAAGTACACAAATTTAAAAGAAAAATACATTATTTAAAAAAATAAACAAAGTTTTCAAGGGCTATATCAAAACATACAATAAGATAACTCGAAGGTTAGAATACAAAGTGACAAAGTGATGACGTACTCTTTTGAATTAAAACACTGGTTTTATCGGTATCTTACCTGTAGAAATCTTTTAGACTAACATTCTACCTTAACACTATTAGTACAAACCGGCATTGTCTTATTTTGGCTTCTGCTTATTACAGTTTCACCCCTAGAGTTATGTTATATACCCTGTTGGTACACTGACATTTTCAAATTACAACTTTACCCCTTAGTTGATTATTATAATAAATCCTTAGGTTTGATTTCAGCTAGCATCCCCTTGTTTTGGAAAGTTACAGAAATACCCCTTTATTTTCAGTAATTATAATTTAGCCCCTGCAGTTTCATAAATTATAGATTTTACCCTACTTACTGGAATTACACATTACCCCCAGGTTTCTCAAAAACTATCTTCTTACCCTCAACTTTGTAAAATTACCATTCTACCTTTGTGATATTTTAAAATCACAAAAACAACCTTGTTATTAATGTACTATATTTTAGACCCCACTTTAATAATTTATTCATTTAGAAACTCTTAGTTCATATTTATTCATTCATGACGATTGGGGGCATGCTGGTTGTGGAGCACGGTGGTCGGGATCGTTATTAGATGGAAGCACCATAAACAAAATTTATAAATGGAATTAAATGACATGTGGTCATACTTGGAAATATTGATTAAGTTGAGGACTAAATGAGATTTATAGATGGAAATTATGATGCATACTTAGAAATAAAGTCGTGAACTTGTGTAACATCTATAATTTTGATAATACACATGTACGAATGATGAACGATGAGATTTTCACTAGCAGACTTAGCTTTGAATGCCACTTCGCATTACTTTATTTACTTATTGTACTTATGTGTTACTCTTTCTGTACTTATAACGCATTCTGTATCATATTATTGTATCATCTTCTGAACATTTAAAAAGAAGTTTAAAGGTAGGGTAATTTATTGGGCTTCATAGCTCATGCTGCATATTTTTTTGCCCTTGGTGTTTCATTCCATGTATAAAAGATGATGGAGCGAACCCGAAATATCTGGCCAACCACAACACCGCGGGTTGAAGATTTTTTCCAGCCCTAGTTACATAGTGTAAATGCTCTGTATTCTTTACTTTTTGAAAATAGTATTTTTGATATAAATTATAATTTGTCAAGATTTATTTCTTATTTTAAAAGATGTATCCAATAGACTAGTACTTTTTTCTTTATTTATGAAATGAGAAATGATAAATTACTTTATTCTCTATTAAAAGTTCTGAAAATCAGACCGTTACACATAACATCTCTATTTGATGCCAACACGCACTTATAACCACTACTATGAAGCTCATACGAAATAGTTATAGCAAGTGTAACATTGGAAGGCATGTTTGGTCAATACACTTTCATTCATATCTTCCAACAATTGCATTTTATTATATGTATCAGAATCAATGTTATTTGACCTACCCACTATCCCTTTCCACTTGAAGACCAAATCATAATTGGGATGAGTAAACATGACTTTCAAATATTCAACATACAGAATATAGAGGGAGGATATTAGACCAAACCTAAACCCCAACAATCATGCATCTTATACTTGCTCATACATTCAACACTACTACATTCCATCAACTTACTTCATACTTACATTAAACATACTAAGCAAATGTATCTTGATCAACATACTAATAAGTCAACAATATTGTTAGTAAATAAACTAAACATGAAGCTTAATGATCAAAATAAACTTACTAAGTATTACTGCCACCAAACATACTAAACACTTGCCAAACATAGTGCATGTGAAACCCAACAATGTCAACTTTACTGAAATTGAAACCCTAAAAATCAACATACTTGATGCGGTTTGTGGATCTTCGTTCACAATACAAAGAAGATGAATACCAAAAATCCTAAATTTACAAATAGTTAGGTACTTGAATGATTACAGAAACCCTAAAGTTACGAAAGCCAAAAATTAAAACCCTAGATTAACAGTACTGGATACCATAAATGTCGGGTTCACAATTGTTGTCTGTGGATCCTGGCACCAGAGTCCAAGCCGAGAAAAATAACAGGTCTATGTACTTGAACAATAACGAATACCCAGTTAGTACATTAATAGTACTTGAACAGTAAACCCTAACCTAATTTATGGAACAGATATACAAACAGTCGAATACATTTGTGACTTTAGACTGGATCTTTGTGATGTACCTCTCTATGGTTAGTCTGGATCTCTCGGATCATCAATGGTAGTCTTCTAGATAGGAAAAACGGTTGATCATGGTTGAAGAATGGTTGTTATGCGTAACGATGACAATGGTTGATGTGCTTGTGGATGGTTGATGGTTGAAGATGGAAGAATGGAGATGAAAGGTGGATGTTCAAACATTGGTAGACAAAATGGAAAAGTGTGGAGGAAATGGATGAGTCTGGAGTGAAGGGAGTCTGAGGAGCCATGAGAAAATGGAAGAGTTTGAATACATGTGACCTTTGAAGACACGAGCAACAATGTCTTTTATCTAAATTAGATGTTAATGTGTTAATAGAAAAGTTAACATTGTGAGAAAGAATTTAGCGGGAAGGGGGTCGGACATAATTGTTAGCAAAAATAAAGGAGGATAGTGTAATTTCAAAAACCTAAAAGGAGGTTCCTGTAATTATTAGAAACCTCAAGGGAGGTCAGTGAAGTTTACCCTACTATATAAAATAGATAAGAACATCTCTAACACTACTAGTTATTTTACCCAGTAAAAATACACAAAAAAGTATAAGCTTTGTTTTGCCCGAACACTATTATGGATGTGTTCTAACACTATTAGGTATTTTGCCTAGTAATATTATATAAAAAGATAAATCTATGTATATTTGAAAGATAGAAGATGACGTGACACTTTATAATTAGTTAATGAAATTTATCTAGCTTTCAACTACTGTTAAATTTTGCTAGTCAAAATATAAATAGGAAAAATACGTCACAAACCTCAAGTGTTGGAGGAGATGCTCTAATTCCCGTAGGTATACTAGGGGGTTAATCCTATACTCCCCGGCAAAGAACGGCGCACCCACCAGCTACTCCAAAGTTGGAGGTGTGTTAACCCCATGGCCACAAAACGCCCTTTACCTACTTTGGCAATTAATGACTACCACCAAACATCATCATGTCCTCACTTCTTATCAAATAGATTAATCTGTTTTTGTTAAAAAAAATTTCTCAAAAGAATATGTTTTCCATTCTTATATCTCAAAAAAGAAACTTTCTTTTTTAACTTTCTACGCATATAAAGAGATACTAATTTCAAAGTCGGGAGTAAGAATTTTACGATTTTTTTTATTATCTGTGTCTTAAAAAGAAAACGTCACTATGAAATTAACGGTATTTTAACACATATATTATCCTCAAATTAGTCTTTCTAATCAATCATGATATCTGTTGGTGACATATTAACAAACATTGAATATAGAGTTTGGTGTAAATTTGGAAAATAAAGGAATTCAGAAGATTTGGAAGCTAGAATGTGACTGATGAAATGCCAAAATCATTTTTCACGTGTAGCTATAATTTGAACTTTAGGGGTAAGTCACCCTTTTCTTTGTGGGCTACATTACTAATTCCATAAACTACTTGCAAAATTTTATATGCACAAAAATCAATTACATAACAAAAAGTACTCACACTTAAATCATTTTACGTTATTTGGTTGGTTTTTTTTTCGAACTTTACCTGTCTGTGATTCGTGACCACATAGTATGTTTGAGTTCATTATGAATCTTAACTTCGTAATATGAGCATAACAAATAGATGAGGAGCTTATCTGTAAAGCTCATAGTTTTAACTTGTGCTGTCAGCAAAACTCTTAATTAGGTCATTAAAGATTTATCGGGTCATTAATTTTAAAGTATTGAGATTAGTCGAGAAGCTTTCAAGTTTGTCCGAACACTTTATTATAAATAAAAAGTGATAAGTTTGTGTCATTTCATCCTATGAAAATTGTCAATTTATCATCTTTAAATTAATTGGACATCGGTAACCACCTAAACAAACCACATTGTTCTTAAAAAATAAATGAACAGCCAACATATAAATCATCCATTTTTTTAGATACATGCACGTGATTCGATAAGGAAACTATCAAGATGAATTTTTACATAGAGATTATACTCGACAAGCAGAGCCGACTTTTGACATAAGTCCAGGAAGCCATCGTTTTGGGTTCCCTAAAAAATTCAGAAATAGGAGCCTCTAAATATTTAGGTCTCTTTAGTATCGAAGACCCATTTTGTTTAGTCTTAAGCTTGCATTTATATAAAATATGCCCAAAATCTAAGTTTCAAAGGCTTACGTCCGGCGACAATATTAAAATAATTAAGAATTTGAGGCATGTTTTAAAAATAACTGAAATAAGGTACGTACTCCCCATAACCCTACAACCTTACTTCGGGAAAACCAACGAAGTTGAACTA
The DNA here is from genome assembly GCA_019985065.2 of Arctostaphylos glauca. Classification (NCBI taxonomy): domain Eukaryota; kingdom Viridiplantae; phylum Streptophyta; class Magnoliopsida; order Ericales; family Ericaceae; genus Arctostaphylos; species Arctostaphylos glauca. The sequence goes on along the minus strand of JAHSPW020000012.1, from coordinate 21,505,493 downwards.
AACAAAAAAAAAAAAAAAACGACCGGTGGAGTTAGGACCTGTAATTTCAACTAAACCCTAGTCACAAAGACATTCAATATTTCAGTTTCTTTTGTAGGTCGATAGAGATAGGGATGGATCGATCCATACCTTCCATATGGTGTGTGAACATTCCACGTAGTTTTTGGGTTTTGGAATTTGGGAGGACAACAAATTTCTATGGGATTAGTACTTCCCATTAAATGAGCATTTAATCCCCCTTCATTTTTTTTCCTTCATTATTTATTTGGGTAAGTATAGTAGAGTTTAAATCCTGAGCTTCACAATAAAGAATGGCAGGGTGTGTTAAGCCCATGTCCACAAAATACCCACATTCAGCTACTTTGGCTATAAATTATAGTACTAACAAGTAACAAGGTCATTCAAGGCTGCCCTTAATTTGCATCTGCAGCCAGCACAAAGGCAGAGCCATTAGCCAGTGCTGTTAAGGCTCCTCCATCAATACATATGAACTACGATTCATACATTTAGTTTTGGCCCTCAAATGAATATGTAAATGTGAGAAAGTTGATGGGTGCTACGGTCTCTCGGGTATTTATGGCAAGTTTCAATTTATGTTCCAAGAAGGCTTCTTCACTACTCTCATAGAGTCCACACTTATAATTCCCCAGCGCAAGCCTTCACGTTTGAAGATTGCATCTCCAACGCCCGAGGATGGCGATAAGGAATGGAAGACTTTCTTCAGTTGCTTGCAGTCGGCTCAAGCAACAGTCTATCTCGAACTTGAACAACTGCTTTTAATGATCTTAATGCAAGTCGTGCAGGGGAGAAAATTTTCCTCAAAAATATTCCCGAATTCAAAATTAAAGGTTATGATTCATTTGGATTTGGAAGCTTATACACTCAAATAAATCTACTCCATATATTTTGAATTCTGCGGTATTTTATTGAAAACTTCATGGACTAAAGACTTTCCCGATAAAGTTACTGAGGCTGCACCAGGGGCAAAATCACATAAAGACCAGGGGGCCTAGACCCCCCAAATTTTTTTAAAAAAATTTGGGATTTAGGCATAAATTTTAAAAATTATAAAATAAATATATTTTGACCCTCCAAAATTGAATTCAGCCCTCTCCCTTTCCCAAAAAAAATTGTCGATCCCTCCGAATATTGAATCCTGATTCCTCGTAAGAGCTGTGAATGGTTTTTCTGGGCTATGATTGATTTTAATACTGCAGGTACCACTTTATTAAGCGTTGGGCTGAAGTATGCATTCAATCTTTGGGCTGTATATTCAGGGCTTTTAACAAATTAGTAATTAACAACCCTTTTCAAGGCCCATCCAAATCCTTCTGCTTGAGTGTGGATTATTTGTCCCATTTACCTGCAATGCTGGTCCCGACATTTGAGTTATCCAAGTTCAATCTCAGCTTGATTGTCTAAGCCCGCGGGCTTGCAGGGCTTACTCCCTGACGGACTCTGACTATAGGACGTGTGTAGTGTAAGAAAAATAACGTAGTTTTATCTGTGTTATTCTCAAAATTATATCGTTTTAACTTATAATGTGAATTGTTATCAAAATGCATTAAATTAAAATAACTTCGAAAGTAAAATTATATCAATTTATCCGCACTACAAAGAGCTGCATTACAGCTCTCCCAATTCCCAATTGGACTTGGGCGGAGGTGAGAAAAATTGTTAATCCAATTAACAAGGGAATGAAAGGAAAAGGAGAGGGGGATAAGTTTTACTAACAGAAAGTTTGTGCCAATTCATTCATTATGTTTGATTATCAATAATTAAAAAATAATAAATAATAAGTATAACACTTTTTTATTATTTTGACCTTTAGATTTGTGAACAAAAGTTATTTGTTGTAAGTTTATAGCTGGTATTAAAAATAGTAACGATAAAATCACTTCACTTTCTCTTCATTTCTCTTCATTCTCTTTCACACCCCTTTTCTCTTAAAATGCAATCCAACTCTCTCCAAATAATGCGTAAAGCAAAAATGGAGGGTTTTGGTACATTTTGGGTCTATTTGGCCTGGATTAATCCAGGCTAAATTATCCAGCTTTTTTTTGTCTTTATTTAAATTTTTTTTGTATTTGTTATTTTTATGTCATTTTTTCGTGGATTATTGGTTCGTATCGACGAAAGGAATCTAAAAAGTATAAAATTATGTCCAAAAGTTAAAAAAAAGTCACTAAAGACGAAAAATAAGCCAACATGGACGCTGTTTTGGCTTATTTTTTGTCTTTTCTGAACTTTTTTTAAATTTAGCCGATTATTGAGAACTTTTCTGAAAGCTCTTGTCGAGACGAACCAACAATCATCAAAAAAATGATGAAAAACAAAAAATTAAAGAAAAATTTCAAATAAGGATAAAAAACTAAACAGTGAATAATCCAATAATTCAGCCAAGCCAAATGGACCCTTTATCATTTACTGGTTTTAGTTGCCTTAACTGTAGAGAGAGAGAAAAATAAATGACATATACACACACACACACGGAGAAGGAGAAAGAGAAAGAAAGAGAAATATATATATATATATATATATATATATATATATATATATATATATGGGAAAGACTATATGAACCAACACTTTTTTTTACCAATATTAGACCAACATCTAAATTCTTCATTCTTGATTAAATTTTAACGATCCGAACTGTTCAATGTGTTTAAAACATGTTTTTAAGGGTACCCGTGAGAAATCAGCTCAAAATATTATCGGAAAGGACTTGATCCAAGCAGTGGCTCATAAAACAGTTCATGTCAGCATTTTGAACCAGTATTTGGATCAAGTATTTTCTGGTAATATTTTGAGCTGATTTCTCGCGGGTATCCTTAAAAACATATTTTGAACACATTGAACGGTTCGGATCGTTAAAATTTAATCAGGAATCAAGAATTTAAACGTTGGTCTAATATTGGTCTAAAAAAGTGTTGGTCTTTGGAGTCATCCCATATATATATATATATACACACACACACTATATTTTATTGCAGGATGACTTTTCGCGAGAGTTGATTTAAAAGCGACAAGTGACATAAATTAATTAGTCATTCATCAAAATTTTAAAGAAGCACATGCGAGATATTTTGTTACATATATCTAATAAATCTTTTTCAAATTTCAAACCTTATTCTTTCTTATTACAATTTTTGGTTTCCATAATGAAATTAAAAATCTTTAAAGTTGGCATGCATATTTATATAAGAGTAAGAATATAAAAAAATTCTTAAGTTCGTTATAATTAATTTTATATAAAATCAAATGACTAGCCGTGACAAATATTATATCCAAAATAATTTTAATGTTTGTAGTTTTTGAAATATTTTTAAGTACAAATGATAAGAAATTGATATTATATTATTTATTGGCATAGATTAATCTATCAATTATGTATCTATCTATACTATATAGTATCGCGTGGGGCATTTTAACGAGAGAACTCTAAGAGCAACAAGTAGCATCATGTGATTTTTTGGAAAAAAATAAAAGTTAAAGTTATATAACTATTTTATAATCGAGTAATTCGTCAAGCAAAATAATAAGGAGATTTAGAATTCAATTTTTTTTTTAAAATCTTATTCATTTACATGATCCATTACTAATGGGATTTGTCACATACATTCATATCCTCAAAATCTCATTCTCTCTTTTTTTTATTTTTTACATATTTAAAAAAAAAAAGGGGCAACATCTCATTTACAAATCTGCAATCTATAGTATATAGTATTTGTAATGCTCCGATTTTCAAACATGTTAATATAAAGAATAAAATAACAAAATTCATAATTTCATTTAAACCATAGTTTGATACAGCCTGATTATGAAAATCTTCTAACAAAAAACTATTACATCAAAAGACTTTTTATCAAAAGTCAGAGCAGTTTAGTCTATTCTAAGTAAATCACAGTTCAACCGAGCCTTCTTCGAGATACGTGCCTTCATGCTTTGAATAGTCCGGTTTTGCTCCATCTTCGTCGTTACCTAGTTATGAAATACCAGGGGCAGAAGGAAGTTGCACCATGAGCCGATGAAAGCCCAATAAGTTATCCTACCCTTAAATTCTTTTTGAACAATTATAAATTTTAAATGAACGGTAACATATTATGACATGAGCACTATATGAAAGCGATAACACTCAAGTACAGAAATTTAAATCAATATTGTATCATTACATTATTTTCTCTTATTTTATAGATATAACGTTAGTCTCTTAGTATTCATACCCAGACGTCGTGGACATAACCCCGAGCATGAATTTTTGTGTTTCATTATTCGTACCCAGGCTTTATCACAAACCCCGAGCAGATGATATTTTCCAAAGTCCATAGCTTACATAGACTTTAAATCCATTAGTCTCCAATTATGATCTCATCAAATTATTCAAGTATATATCTCATTAAGTTCTATCTTGTTTAATAGACATAACCTCAATATCTTAGTATTTATACCCAAGTGTCGTGGGCATAACCCCGAGCATGAATTTCTGTGTTTCATCATTTGTACCCAGACGTCATCACAAATCCCGAGCAGGATGATATTTTTCAAAATCCATAGCTTACATAGACTTTAAATCCATTAGTCCCCAATTATGATCTCATCCAAATTTCATCAAATTATTCAAGTGTATATCCAATTAAGTTTTCCAAGTCTAGTGTTCCCGTACGAATACGCTTCCGACATTTTGCTAATTGTGCTCCCCACCAAGTGCATCCCAAACATCATGCATTCCGTATGGCATGTTCTCAAATACTATGTTTCTCGAACATTTATATTTCCCGATAACGTGTCAACACCAAAGTACATGACTACCAGACTCAATTGAAAAATGACACGTTACGTCCAAATATAACACGGCTAAGTACATAACTTGTCTAACATGCCACGGCTAAAGACATCGACTTGGCTAAACGACACTATTTGGGTTAATACACCTCATGATTCAGTCAAAATTCGACACAAGTCGCATCACGACTAACGACACCCATATCCACAACAACTGGGTCATCTTTTAATTATTCAAGTTTTCAATCGGCATATACTTAATACTCTGATATCAATATTTTATAATCACTTCTATGTTCAGGATTCATACTTTGTTTCATCGAGTTATTCTAATATCATGCTAAAATCATATCACTCGAAATACAAAGATGAAATTTAAAGCATAACAAAAATAAATAACATTTTATCTAAATATCATGGATAGCATGAGTGATTGACTAACGTGCATATATAAACATGTAAGTATATACAATCTAACATACCTCCTAACATGCTAAACTAGAACCAGCAACCAAGTATATGCAGACAAATTAGTGAAAGGTCGCAGCCGCAAGGACTAAAACCGATGTCTTCCATCTTTTCACCATACTCCATAATATTTGGAGAGGTTTCGGATTTATGACTAATTATCTAACCAGAAAGTAAGTTGCAGAAAATTTACCTAATGAGAGCTTAAGGGTTAGAAAAATAGTTGATATGGTTGTCTCCTTCAAAATTAGTGGATTTTCCTTCGCTTAGGATTTTCTCACAATACTAGAGAATTTCTATTACTCTCTAGATTTTCTTCATCTCAAGGTTTCAAAGTGTGTAAAATAATAGAAAAATGAGTTTTGTATTTATAGGCAAAGTTTACAAAAATATCTAGGGAACACATCTAACGGTTAGGGTTTATTCATCAAGACCAATGGCTAGGAAAGTTAGAAAATTATTTGGTTAAGATCAAGCATTAAATGGATGTGATGTCTAATAGATCACTAGGTTTAGTCATTAGATTTGATTTGAAGATTAAATGCACAAGTTGTAGGTTTTTGGAGTAAATGATTTGACTCATATGGTGTTAGTATGTCTTGTATGGTTTAGATTTAATATATATCCCCACATGTCTATTTCTATGCATATGAATCAAATATAAGTGTGAAAGGATTTACTAAAGTCAACAAAAGGAGGAATGAGGTGTATGCATATGATTTGAGTATACGTGTGAAAGGACAAACAAAGTCAATAAATGGAGGAATAATAGTCAACAAAGGGAGGAATGAGATTGGCATATGAATTAGATGTAATTATGAAAGGGATTAATATAATCAACAAATGGAGGAATAAGAATTTATATAGTTAACAAATAGAGGAATAAGATAGGTATATGATGTGAATATAAGTATGAAAGGGATTAATTTAGTCAACAAATGGAGGAAGTAGTAATGAGGGTTTAGATCTTAGGTGTATATTTTGTCATTTTAGAGTTCCACCTAAAACTTTTAGACTTCCACCTAAGATTTTAGGAGAGAGGAGATAGGATGACTCATGGTTTCTAAATTTATAAGATAAGTGTATAAGTTGGAGGAAAATAATTTAGATAAAATCAAATAGTTATAGGTTAAATCATACTTAAATTAGGATGACTAGAAAGTCTAGGTTTTTCATTGAACAAGGTTAGTATAAAATTTTAGATTATATTTTGGGAGTATATAATATGGTCCTCATATATATACGTATAAGTGTACGTGTAATGAGTACATACATAAATATCTTAAAAAGATGTACACTTTTTGACATGATGCATGGTGATTTTTGATTTCTAATGAGCACGTGTATATGTGTACGTACACATACTAGATCTAAATAATAATACATGTATGCATAAATTTATTCATATATACTTACCATATAAATTTACACGTGGCAATGTAAAATAATTCTTGATTGAATTTTAATATTCAGAAAAATATTATTCATGATTTATTTTTATTTTTTAAAAATACGGGTCTTTACAGGTGGGTATTTTACTGAGGAAAACTCTGAAAGCGAGAAATGGCATCATTTGATATTTTTGGGAAAAAAAAAATTTATAACTATTTTATATTCAGATTCCTCAATCAAAATAATAGAGAATTTAGAAGTTAAAAAAATATATGAAAAAATCTTATTCGTTTACAAGATCCGTTTCTTAGAGGATTTGTCATACATATCCATACCTTTCAAATCCCAATTTTTTATTTTTCTATACATATTTTTAAAAAATTAGTAACAGTCCCTTCTATAATACATAGTATATAATATTGCAAGAAATATTTCAAGGAGAAAGGATCTGAGAGCTACAAGTAACATCACTTGACATTTGTGAACAAAATTAATTTATAAGTATTTGATAATGGAATTCGTCAAGCAAAATAAATAGGAGAATTTAGAATTTGAAAGAATCGTATTTGTTTAGAATATACATTACTCATGAGATTTGTCATATATATTCATAGTCTCAAAATTTCATTCCTAAATTTATTATTTTTGCATATTTTTAAAAAATTAACTAACATCTCATTTACAAATTGCAATCTATAGTATATACTATTGCAGATGGTATTTTATTGAGGAAAGCTCTGAGAACGAGAAACGGCATCATTTGATATTTAAAAAATAATAATTTATAGTTGTTTTATATTTGAATTTCTCAATCAAAACAATAAGAATTTAGAAGTTAAAAAAATATATGAAAAAATCTTATTCATTTACATGATCCATTTCTTGTAGGATTTGTCATACATATCTATACCTTCCAAATCTCAATCGCTAATTGCTACTTTTTAGTTTTTTACATATTTTAAAAAAGTTAGGTACAATCTCATCTAGAATATATAATCTATAGTCCATAGTATAAAATATTGCAGGAAGTGTTTTAATAAGGAAGAATCTAAGAGCACCTGAATATATAGTATTGCATGTGGTATTTTACCGAGGAAGACTCTGAGAGTGAGAAGCAACATCTCTTTATATTTTTTAAAAAATGTAATTGATAACTGTTTTATATTCGAATTCGTCAATCAAAACAATAAGAAGTTAAACTTTTTTAAATTTGAAATACAATGTGAAATACTAAGTTAAGAGGTGCACTAAAACTAATTTTAGAGACAGTAATTCAAAAATTTTACAACGCTCTAGAGAGATCTTATTGAGAAAATTTGGACATGTTGTTGATCCTAATTAATCAAAACTTAATACTCAATTTAGTTTAATCATTTTCAAATTTGAATCTAGCAAATAATATTTTTATGCATGTTTTCTGACTTTCTAATGATTTAGGATTTTGAAAACTTGTTTGATTTAAGTCTTTTTTGAATGATGGATCTGGCCAAAGTTTTATGTTGGGTTAGTTTTTGTCCTTATTTAATTATATTTTATAATTTTTTATTTTGCATAAATTTATTGTGGATTATTGATTCGTCTCGATAAGATATTTAAAAAATAAAAATTTATGAATCAAATTTTAAAAAAATTCAGAAAAGACAAAACTAATCCGTTTTGGATTATTTTCTTCTTTAAATAATATTTTTAGCTTTCAAACATAATGCTTTTTACCTGTGAGACAAAAAAATAGAAGTTAAAAATAAAATTCGTATGTATATGCAAAATGGGCATATCACTAACACAGATCTTATTGTATATTTTTACATTATAACCGAAGCTTATTTAATTTTTTTTGAGTTATATGCTTTTACTTATAATCATTAATTTTAATATTAGTTGATTCTACTTAATTAATTATTTTTGTTGCAATAAGTGTGTACTATTCGTGCATTAGCACGGGTTTCATGCTTGTGTGTGTGGGTGGGTGTGAAATTTGAAAAAGAAAGATAAAATATTGGCAGTGTTTCAACTTTATCTACTTTTTAAAAGAGTTGTTTATCTTCTAATCACAATCAACGTGTAAGAGTTGTTTTATATTAAATATTCTATTATTTCTCTCTTTCTTTATTGCTTTGTCATCCTTTTGATATATATTTCGAGGTGCTCTCTCTCTTTGGCCCAATTTGTCCTAATTAATTTATTCTAATTTTTTTGTCTCTATTTATTTATTTTTTTACATTTGTCGTTTTGACCTCAATATTTTGTAGTCTATTAGTCCGTCTTGATAAAAGAAATCTAAAAAGTATAAAATTATATCCAAAAGTTTAAAAAATGTCACTAAAGACCACGAATAAGCTAAAAAAAAATTTTATTTTTAATTTATTTTTGTCTTTTTTGAATTTCTTTCAAATTTGGTCCGAACATGTATTTAATTGAAAATCTCCGACTTATTTATCACGCATATTTCTGACCCATTTCTAGCAATTACCCCTTTGAACAATTGAAAAACGGTTCAATATCTTTGGATTTCCAATCAATCTCTAGCCCATTCATCTTAAGAAATAAGTGCACCAATTGAAAATCAATTGAATATTTTTTGTAGCATCTTTTCTCCTCAATTAATCGATTTGCTCTTTATTTAGCTTGCTCACTCTCTGATCATCTCTCTATTTTTCAATCGCTTTCGAAGCATCAAATTAAATCAGCACTTTTGAAGAGTAGGAACGCTTGAATTCTTCACTCCAAAAATTTTGAACTAATTTTTTCGAGAAGTATTCAGTTTTTATTGCTTGATACCTAAGGTATAAATTTCTGATATTACTGTCATTGTATTTATATTTATGTCTTTTGAATTTGAATTTAACTATTTATTTTGACGAATTTATAATGTAAAAATTATGAAGACAAAAAAACAGATTAAACACATATTTTTTTTGTTGATTTGAGGATGATTTGTACTAAACATTAACTGGTCAGAATAATATTTATACATTTTACAATATAACAAAAAACTAAACAAGTAGTAATCACTTATTATACATTTACATATAATATATTTATTGATTATTGATATCTTTGCAAATGTTAATTTATTTATCATTTGATCTTACATGGCGGATGAGCATTGACGTCATAATGATGAGAATTAAATTTATTATCATAACTTTTAGATATGATTTGTTAAATTTAATTTTCTCTCGTAATTGATTGATGGTGTGAATAATATACACATTTTAACTATTTAAAGTACTAAAATAACGTTTAAATTTGAATTCCCTTTAATAGAGTATATTTCAATATACCTCATGCATGACACATTTTTTTTGCCAGTTATATAATATTACATGGAGTTTTTTAATAGAGTATATTTCAATATACCTCATGCATGACACATTTTTTTTGCCAGTTATATAATATTACATGGAGTTTTTTAATGAGGAAGACTCACAAGTATCGTGAAGTCAAAGTATTCTTTGTTCAAACTCAACGCCTCTCTCTCTCAATTTTAAATTCTAAGTATTTCTTTATCACCAGAAAATGAACATCTTTGAATTGGGTTAAAAATGATAAAGTCAACTTGTAAGGTCAGTGCCGAGTCCCAATTGGAACTACTTGAGACTTATATTGTGCCTATTTTATATAATGGCAATCTTAAAATTAAAAATTAGGCCTACTATACTAAAGAGATTTAAATATTTGGGCCCTTATTCGTGGGATTTTCTGAGGGAACCCAAAGCCGTTACTTCCTAGGCTTTCTCTCAATGCCAGCTCTGCGTATAACAGCTGCGATGCACACAAAAGAGTTGACTTGAACAATAAAGAATGCAGAATTTAATAGCCTTGGGCCTCGCAAAAGAGTTGACTTGAACAATGGGCTCTTGCCTATAACACTCAAGTGACAATACAAACAAAGGCCTCGTTTGTTAACCCGGCTGGGGCTTGGGATGGGATAAGATATCCCATGGGTTTAGGTAGCCCTTGTTTGGTTTGTAAAAATTGTCCGGACTAGTAAGGTGATGGGTTTGGCAAACCTGGTATTAGGGTGTATTACTAATACCAGGGGGAACCAGGTATTCGGAAGCCTACCGTCTTCCAGCAGAGCTGAGTTACCCTTTTCTCCTCCAACAGTCGTATGGTACTGCTGCTGATTTGGTGCAGTTCATTTGTGGGCTGTTTTTGTGTATGGTTCTGCTGCTGATTTGGTGCGTATGCTTCTGCTGTTTTTGTGTATGGTACTGCTACTGTTATTTTGGTAAGTGCTATATTATGAATCCGAAATTTGTAAAACAAGGCAATAGACATGGATAACAAATAATCTTGCTCATTTTTCATTTTCATTTATTTCCAATGACAAATAAATAAATAACAAAAATAGATTGCTCATTTTTTATTTTCGTGCCCATGGATTTCATTTTTCTGTTTTTTTTGGGAATGACCAGCGGAAAAAAATAAACAATTACGTTGAGGGTAAATTGGGAAAATATGTTTTTTTAATCCTATCCCTTCCTTTTGCAAACAAACATTAACCATACACTATTAATCCTATCCCGAGTACAAACAAACATACAACACTGGTTTTGATAATCTCATGGTATTACGAATTCCATCCTAATACCACCACCTTACGAATCCCACCCTACGAAGAAGTTTAACAAACGAGGCCAAAAAGTCTAGTAACACATACCTTACAGACACAACCGGACACAGATGTGTCCGGAACTGTTAGATGCATGCATCTAACGGCTCCTAGCATTACTCTAATGTAAATCGCTGTGGCTACAGTTTGTAAAATCTCTCTATATAAGTAGGGGGCATTGCACCAATTGATCAATAACAAGTACGAGGTCATTTATTAGTGGCTTGGCATTTTTTAGTCAGCTGTATTGCCTCTCAATGGGTCCAGAATTAAAAACACCACCCACCAAGTTGGTGTTACTCTTCTTCCTCCTAGCAACATTTGTATCTTCAACACAAGCCTTTGATTATCAACTCAAAGAAACCAACATGACACTCTACTTTCAAGATTTCTTTGGTGGCCCCAATTCCACCGTCACCATAGCCACAGGCATACCCGGCAACGCATGGTCGTTTTTTAGTTTCGGAACCATTTTTGTCACTGATGATCGTATAACATCAGGCCCTGATAGAAACTCACCTGAAATAGGACGGGGGCAGGGCATCTATGTGACCTCGTCACTGGATGGAGCAAATACTCATGTCATATTTTCCATTGTGTTCACCAGTAGGGAATACAATGGTAGCACCTTGGAGATACAGGGACGTAGCATACAACTAGCCAATGTCAGAGAGACTTCTGTGGTTGGGGGCACAGGGAATTTCAGGCTTGCTAAGGGAATTGCCACCTTCGAGACCATTTACTATGATGCCACAATATTCTACTCCGTCATAAGGTGCAATGTTACCGTGCTACACATTTAAGGATGGTCGGCCAAATTGTAGGGTATGGGATCTGCACTTGTATACAACTTAATAAGATACAAGTGCAAAGGCGTGTACTGCGTTATCTCTTTACTTAATATGAATAAAGCTGCCTGTGGAGGCTATGGATTGCTGTCATAATCATAATCCAATATGTTTCCTCGAAAATACAATCAAACTTACCAAATACACAAACGATAATCGATTGCTTCAATCAGTTTCTGGCACTTATAACTTTTCACAGAATACTATATGTGCGGCTTTTAGTTCCCATCTTTCTATGGAGATAGGAGCTTACTATAAAACTGCCACCTCTAAACCAGACATCGAATTCTCTATTAGAATTCCATTCACACAGATCATAAGTAAATTGCTTGTTACCTTATGTGTTCTTCTTGAAATCAGAATGAGACAAGCTCTGGTCAACCGACTGAAGCTGATTTCGCAGGTTTTGATTCTCCTCCAGTATGCGGTCATACTCCATCAGAAGTCCTTCTGATTGACTGTTTAGAGCCACTACATTGGCTTCTGCAGCCTTCACCACTTCCCCTTTTGTTTCACATTCAGATTCCACCTGCTTGATCTTTGTTTTCAGTGAGGAGATCTCCTCACCCAAGCCTTTGACCTTATCTGAACTGCCACTTTTTGCATCTTCCATAGTTTGGTTTTGCTTCTTTGCAGCCTCCATCGTTTTTCTGAGTAAGCGAAGTTCCCTTATGTAGTGGTGTAATCTATCAATCATTAGCGAGAGGAACAACAAGAATCCTGCATGTCACACACTCATGAACTCAAATCCACAGAGAGCTTTAAATATTGACCATCCACAAATCACACATACAATAAAAGAACCGGACATCATAACCAACAAGCCAATGTGTATACAAAAGAAAACAGTTGTCATGGTTGCCAGGAGTTACTTCTGACACCACAATCATGAGGTTTTCAGAACTAATCCATACTACACAATGGACTGAGTTGAGTTCAGAAAGAGCAGATGACTTTATGTAAATGAAAATTGTATGATAATTACTCATTCAAGGTGCTATCAAGTATCAAAAGTCACTAGCCAGTCTAACTCTCGCTACTTTTATTTGGTCTTAACGGCTTTTCACTCACAAAGCAAGACAGCCAAGAAAAGGGCACGGACATGTGAACCTCTTTCGAAGCCACAAATAGAACACTTGCATAGGAGAATTACAAATGGGAAAAAAATGTTAGGATGCCAAATTCCAAGTAAGGACAATATATACTGCAGAATGGATTCAAACAAAAGATCACATGTCTAGAACTCTTCCTAATATGGATAACATATACTGCAGAAGTGAACCCTTCCTAATATGGATAACATATACTGCAGAAGTGATTTAAACAAAAGACCACATATGTACAGACCATAATTCCACTAACATCCCAAAACCAATCGCAGAAGCATAAATCACCAGAGTGAACCAAGACAGCTTAGGTGACAAATCACAGGGTAACAAGTTCTGCATAATTATAGTTTTCACGAACAAAAGAAATCACGACAATAACCAAACAATCTCTTAATTGAAGCACATCATCACTGCATAACTAACAATATAGAACGATAGCCAGAGCGGCAAGCCTGTTGATAACAAGAATCAAGACCATATTAACCTCCCGAGGCGGCAGCCTAGTGCTTAGTTAGTCACTCTCACAAGGTTGTGGATTAAGGAGGTTATGGGTTCGGTGTGCTATCCATGTCCCGACAAATGTTCCAATCTGGCTTGCTGCTTGGGGGTCCACTTTGTTAAATGTTTATTTGGTCATCCATTATCCATTTACTTTGAATAAGTCTTAGTTGTCCTATTCCATAGGAAGTCTGTTTGTGTTGATCTATTCTTTAGGAATATCCCTTTAATAAAGGAGTCGATTAAGTAGTGATTAGTTGTTCCCTGTTTTTAGCAAAGTTAGTTTTGTACTACTCTATTTAAGTGACAGATTGTTAATGAATAAAGTACTGAGTTTCCTCTACTTCTTCCTTGTGTCTTGAGATACCTTTCTTGTGCTTTCTATATACTTTTTGTTTACAAGTGGTATCAGAGCCAACAAAACTACTCATGGCATCAGACAACAATTATGTTCAACCTGCTATTCCTCGTTTTGATGGTCACTATGATCATTGGAGTATGCTGATGGAGAACTTCTTAAGATCCAAGGAGTATTGGCATCTGGTGGAGTCAAGCATTTCTGAACCTGCAAGTGGAGCGGTGTTGACAGAGGCACAAAAGACAGAGCTGGCAGCACAAAAGCTGAAGGATTTGAAAGCCAAGAATTATCTTTTTCAAGCCATTGATCGTGCAATCTTGGAGACAATTCTTGAGAAAAACACTTCCAAACAGATTTGGGATTCAATGAAGAAGAAGTATCAAGGCACAACGAAGGTGAAACGTGCCCAACTTCAAGCTCTTCGCAAAGAGTTTGAGATTCTTCATATGAAAGAGGGAGAGTCTGTTTCTGACTATTTTTCAAGGACTGTGGTGATTGCAAATAAGATGCGCATCCATGGTGACAAAATGGCAGATGTTACTGTAGTTGAAAAAATCCTTCGCTCGATGACAACAAAATTTGACTACGTTGTCTGCTCCATCGAAGAATCAAATAACATTGATGAGCTTTCGATTGATGAACTACAGAGTTCCTTGTTGGTCCATGAGCAAAGGGTCAATCGTACAACCTTAGAGGAGTAAGCCTTGAACATTTCAACAAATAATGCATTCTCAACATCGACAGGATCGAGTCGAGGCCGAGGAAGAGGAAGAGGACGAGGCAGAGGTAACAGAGATGGAAGCAGACTCCCAAATTACGAATCAGAAGATCATCACACCTATGATTCCCGATGGAAAGGCAAAGGGGGCGATAATTAGCAGGGAACCAACTATGAATCAAAATGGGACAAATCACATATTGAATGCTTTAAATGTCACAAGTTTGAGCATTACCGTTCTGAATGTCGCACCAATTTGCAAAAAGAAAATGGAGATCAATCCAACTACGTAGAGAATCACCAAAAAGAAGAAGACGAAGAAGAAGCCACTCTTTTGATGGCGTGTCATACCATGGAAGAAAATCACCAAAACCTTTGGTATATAGACACGGGCTGCAGCAATCATATGTGTGGGAGTAAGTTGATTTTTTCGAAGTTGGATGAATCTTTTCGAACCATAGTACGATTTGGAGACGATTCAAAAATTTCTGTTATGGGAAAAGGTGACATTCAAATCCGAAAACAAGCTAATACTCCTCAGACCATTTCTAGTGTTTTCTATGTTCCTGATTTGAAGAGCAACTTGCTTAGTGTGGGTCAGCTGCAAGAGAAAGGGTATGTGATCGTCATACATGATGGTGTTTGTCAAATCAATGATCCAAAAAATGGTACAATTGCTCGTGTCAAGATGACGATGAATCGAATGTTCCCATTATATATCAAGAATGATATTCAATCCTCATTCCATACCAAAGTAAATGATTCAACATGGCTTTGGCATTTTCGCTATGGCCATCTAAACTTCACTGGATTACAAGCATTGCAAGAGAAAGAGATGGTGATTGGCCTTCCTCAAATCATTTGTCCTTCTGAAGTTTGTGAAGAATGTATTGTTGGCAAACAACACCGTGATCATTTTCCAAGAGGGAAGGCATGGAGAGCTCAAAGATCGTTGGAATTGATTCATTCCGACATATGACCGATTACTCCGGTATCCAACGGTAACAAGCGATACTTTATTTCCTTTATTGATGATTATACTTGGAAAGCTTGGGTATATTTCTTGTAGGAAAAGTCTGAAGCTTTTTCAGCCTTTAAGAGCTTTAAGGCTCTTGTAGAAAATGAAGTTGGAAGCACCATTAATACTCTTCGTACGGATCGTGGCGGAGAGTACAATTCACAAGAATTTGTAAATTTTTGTGATATGCATGGTATCCGGAGGCAACTTACCACAGCCTACACACCACAACAAAATGGTGTCCGAGAGAAAGAATCGGACAATTCTAAATATGGTAAGAAGCATGCTAGCAAGAGGGAGCATTCCAAAGAACTTTTGGCCTAAAGCAGTAAACTGGAGTGTGCATCTACTGAATCGAAGTCCTACATTTGCTGTTCGAGACATGACACCTATGGAGGCATGGAGTGGACATAAACCAGTCGTTAACCACTTCAAAGTTTTTGGTTGCATTGCCTATGCTCACATTCCAGATGAGAAGAGAAGAAAGCTAGATCCCAAAGGAGAAAAATGCATTTTTCTTGGTGTTAGTGATCAATCGAAAGCTTACAAATTGTATAATCCTATCACCAAGAAACTTGTTATTAGTCGTGATGTTGTTTTTGATGAAACAAAGACTTGGTCATGGGATGATAATGATGATGGACATCAACTTCCAGCAACTTTTGTTGATGATGATGATGATGAGAAGCATCAACCTGTGGTGAATGAACCACACTCAACAGGTTCCATTCTTACACAAGATCAAAATCAGCCAGTGGCTGACGTTGGTGAATTATCAAGGGGGCCACAAGATACAACAAGCAGTTCTCGTCCTCGACGTATTACACAAAGACTTGCATGGATGAGTGATTACGATATTAGTGGACTTGATCAATCCGAAGATCCACTCACACATTTTGCTCTCTTTTCAGATTGTGATCCTATAGCCTTTCAAGATGCGGTCAAAGAATCAAAATGGAAAAAGGCTATGGATGAAGAGATTAAAGCCATTGAGAAAAATAATACTTGGGAATTAACAAATCTTCCCAATGGGCAGAAGACGATTGGTGTCAAGTGGGTCTACAAAACCAAGTTGAATGAGAAAGGAGAAGTTGATAAGCATAAAGCACGTTTGGTGGCAAAAGGTTATAAGCAAGAGTTTGGCGTTGATTACAAAGAGGAGTTTGCTCCGGTTGCAAGGCTAGACACTATTCGGCTAGTGCTCTCTATGGCTGCACAAAATTCATGGCCCATCTTCCAACTAGACGTGAAGTCTGCCTTTCTACATAGCGAGTTACAGAAGCAAGTTTATGTTGACCAACCACCTGGGTATGTACAACAAGAAAGTAAGAACAAGGTATACAGATTAAAGAAAGCACTCTATGGACTGAAACAAGCACCGAGAGCTTGGTATAGTCGCATAGATGCTTATTTTTCGAAGGAAGGTTTTCAAAAATGTCCATATGAGCATACACTTTATGTGAAAGTTGGTCTTGGAGGGAAAATTCTTATTGTATGCTTATATGTTGACGATTTGATCTACACAGGAAACGATAGGGCTATGTTTAATGTTTTTAAACACTCAATGATGTCAGAATTTGATATGTCAGATCTTGGAATGATGCACTACTTTCTTAGCATCGAAGTAGTGCAATCTTCAGCTGGTATTTTTATTTCTCAAAAGAAATATGTTCGAGAGATTTTGGATAGGTTTCAAATGAAGAATTGCAACCCCGTTGGCACACCAACAGAACTTGGTTTGCAGCTAATGAAGGATCCCAGAGGCAAGAAGGTAGAAAACACTCTCTACAAGCAAATTGTGGGAAGTTTAATGTACTTGACAGCAACTAGGCCAGACATAATGCACGCGGTGGGTCTCATCAGTAGATATATGGAATGTCCAAAAGAGCTTCACCTCCTTGCTGCCAAGAGAATCTTCCGATATCTACAAGGTACTATTGATTTTGGGCTGTTCTACAGGAAAGAAAATAAATTGACTTTGTTTGGCTTCAAAGATAGCGATTATGCAGGAGATCCGAATGATAGAAGAAGCACATCAGGTTATGTTTTTATGATAGGATCTGCAGCAATTTCTTGGTCATCGAAGAAACAACAGATTGTTACTCTCTCTACTACCGAATCCGAGTTTATGGCAGCAACAGCATGTGCATGTCAAGCTATTTGGTTGAGGAGGTTGCTTGAAGAATTACACTGCCATCAACAAGGCCCAATTCCAATCTATTGTGGTAATAGCTCTGCAAGCAAATTGTCAAAAAATCCTGTTTTTCATGGAAGAAGCAAACATATAGATGTGCGGTTCCATTTTCTACGTGATCTCACAAAGGATGGAACTATTAATATGACATTTTGCAGGAGTGGGGACCAAGCTGCGAACATTCTGACCAAACCTCTCAAATTGCCTACATTCTTGAAGCTGAGAGAAATGCTTGGCGTTTGTTCTTTAAAAGATTTTACTTAAAGATGGAGCTGTGATGCATGGCTGCTATAAGTGTTTCTTCTGTTTCTCTAAACTGATGTCAGATCGTTCAGTTTAAGAGAGGGTGTTAAAAGTTTATTTGGTCATCCATTATCCATTTACTTTGAATAAGTCTTAGTTGTCCTATTCCATAGGAAGTCTGTTTGTGTTGATCTATTCTTTAGGAATATCCCTTTACTAAAGGAGTCGATTAAGTAGTGATTAGTTGTTCTCTGTTTTTAGCAAAGTTAACTACTCTATTTAAGTGACAGATTGTTAATGAATAAAGTACTGAGTTTCCTCTACTTCTTGGGTTTTTTATGAAAGTAAGACAGAAATCAAAACAAGTCAGCAAACTACTCTAGTTTTGAAAGAATTTATAAAACTACTCTATGTCGCATGGTCTGTACGCGACCTAAGACATGTGGACGCCACGTTGGCGGTAAAAGGTCGCATATGCGACTGGCGACCTTATCTATGGTCGCATACCATACACGCGACCAAACGCAATGAACAGTAAGGTCGCATCACCATCATGCGACCTTGTATCGGGTTTATATATACGCAACTTTTAAGAGACATGTCTTCTCCCCGCCACGCGTTTGGCAGGAGAATGGAAAGGGGAGAGAGTCCCCGTTCAAGAAACGCAAAATGTGGTAGTGGAGAAGGCGCTCTTTCACTAGCTGGCATTGACATTGTTCATCCGGACGTATCTGCTAATACGGAGGACCTTGATCCAATGTCTGCCTTCTTTACCCGTCACAGATCGTTGCGACTCTTGCCGGTGGAACACATGAACGGTTACCGGGGGGATCGCCCGATAACTAATAGGATCAAGGTTTGGCAGCATACAGGTCGTATCCCAAGTACAAGCGTTGATCCGCGCGAAGACCATAGGACACTTCCGCGGTTGAACTATAGCTTGGCAGGTTATGACAGGTGGGGTAAACGAGTATTCGTGGAGCCGAAAGTGCAATATGATGCTACACAAGATGTGTACTTTATGCTGGACTGGAATCAGAATTCATTTCTTTAAACATAAAAGTTGTAGAAAAACATTAACTCTTGAACTAGATGGATTGGATCGTTCTCGAGACCTACGTAGTGCACAAAAACCGACCCCAAAGATGTCATGAAAAACAGTCCCTTTTAGGGGCTCTAGAAACCCCACTCACGCACGACACAAATTTGTCTGAGAGTTTCAATGGTGTCTTTAAGGACACACGACACCTTCCGATAAAAGCCACTGTAATGATGACCTGGTACAAATGCGTTAATTACTTCAGTGATAGAGCAAATTCGTCCAGAGCAGCATTACAAAACGATGAGGTGTATGGTAAACCCGCGCTTAAGCTATATAAAGCCTGTAGCCAAAATGCTAGACGACATCGCGTAACAGAGTACAATAGGGCGGACGGAATATACGAGGTACAAACAGGTCACAGTGTTGTGCCGCCATACAAAGGAGATCACAGACATACAGTTAACTTGGTGGAAAAAAAGTGCAACTGCAATAAAATACAATAGTATAAGCTCCCATGCTCCCATGTCATTGCAGTTTGTAGCAAAATTTCGCTTGATCCATTGCGCTTCATTGATCCGGTATGGACCATTCAAAACGACTTAAAAATGTATACGTCTTCCACATTTCACCCTATATTGAATGAGTCATACTAGGAATCATATACCGGGCAGAAGATATTTCCACCAACCGCTTGGCTCAAACCTAAGGGACGTCCGAAGACACGTCGATTTCAAAACGAGATGGACTTGGCTGAGTCGCGTCCATCGGAAAGACAATCATGTAGTAAATGTGGACAATCGGGACACAACCGGCGCAAATGTCCACAAAATACTCTAGAGGGCTCAAGTGGAGGACGAAGAAATGTATGATTTGTTTACTTTGTAATCAAAATCAATGATGTGTAATTTTTTCCTACTGTACTCAATGTTTGCGTAATTTAATTTTGTTTAATTTTGTTGAGATAAGAATTGTTAAGAAATGAATGATTTTGTTTTGCACAAAACATAGGAATAATGATCACATAAAAATCTGATAAAAACTGATGATCTACTCAAACGTTTTTAAAGATCTGCAATACCAAATTTTTTGGAAACATAAAATTCTACTACAACCTTGAAGGAAACATTTAGCATCAAATATAACTATTCAGAAAAATCAGAAACTTCTGGATCCGACCCGTATTGTGGGTCCCTGTTGATGCTTCTAATATAAGGCATTGGGTCCGAACCGTTCTTCTCTACATCTCTCATGGCCTCCTTGATCAATGTCTGACGCATGACCCTTCTCATCATTGCTCGAATCTCAACGATAAGCCTTCGACAAACGTCACCATGCAGACGGTTTTCTCGTCTACCATGTATCATGGCCATAGACCGTGCTTTTAGAACTTTAGCATACAAATTTCTACATTTTGCTTCAAGCTTGTTGCGCTCAACGAACAGGTTTGGCCATTCTAGTACACCGGCAGTCTGATTCCAGTCCAGCATGAAGTACACATCTTGTGTAGCATCATATTGCACTTTCGGCTCCACGAATACTCGTTTACCCCACCTGTCATACCCTGCCAAGCTATAGTCCAACCGCGGAAGTGTTCTATGGTCTTCGCGCGGATCAACGCTTGTACTTGGGATACAACCTGTACGCTGCCAAACCTTGATCCTATTAGTTATCGGGCAATCCCCCCGGTAACCGTTCATGTGCTCCACTGGCAAGAGTCGCAACGATCTGTGATGGGCAAAGAAGGCAGACATAGGATCAAGGTCCTCTGTATTAGAAGATACGTCCGGATGAACAATGTCATTGCCGGCTAGTGAAGGTTCGCCTTCTCCACTACCACATTCTGCGTTTCTTGAACGGGAACTCTCTCCTCTTTCCATTCTCCTGCCAAACGCGTGGCGGGGGAAGACATATGTCTCTTATGTTGGATTTCGAACCGAAGTTGCGTGTATATATAAAGCCAATGCAAGGTCGCATGACCATGATACGACCTTACTGTTCATTGCGTTTGGTCGCGTGTATGGTATGCGACCATAGATAAGGTCGCCAGTCGCATATGCGACCTTTTACCGCCACCGTGGCGTCCACGTCTTAGGTCGCGTACAGACCATGCGACCTAGAGTAGTTTTATAAATTCTTTCAAAACTAGAGTAGTTTGTTGACTTGTTTTGATTTTGGTCTTACTTTCATAAAAAACCCCTACTTCTTCCTTGTGTCTTGAGATACCTTTCTTGTGCTTTCTATATACTTTTTGTTTACACACTTGCCCTTGGGCAGTATTGGCAGTAACTTTGGCTATACCAACACCAATGTGCTTGTAACATGGCCAGGCAGCCGAATTGGTGCGGGGAGCCCTTCGGATACCCGGAGAGAGCTCTCTTTCGGCCTCAAGAAAAAAACAAAAAGAAACTAGATATTAGCCCCAACTACACCGTGGGAAATTGAATACGCTTCCTGCAACATGACCGTAGGTCACCAATAACTAATCAACATGTTAGGCCCTGAGGAACGGTTCATATTTGTGGCATCTAGATACGATCTGGAGACATATTTGTAAAGAAAAGGTCAGAATATGCATCAGTTGTCTGATTTTTACCCATGAGAGAAGCTTCAAGCGTATATCTGGCAAGGAGGATCTGGTCTGTCGGATTGAAGGACTCCACCGGACGGCTCTGGATCTCGGTTATGCTGTAGACGGTGACGGACATCATAATGAAGAGGACCCCAGCGACGGTTTTGACGACAAGAGGGCCGGTGCCTCGCTTCAGGCGGTCCAACGCCATGATCACGAGCTTCCGCAGAGGGGTTTTGAAAAGGAGAATCAGAATGACCACCATTTCCCCCAAAATCGCCGTGAAGAATAGCTGTATCATCTTCAATAGTCTCTTTCTCTCTCTTAGATTTTCTCTCACAGTTCACTCTCTGTTTTCACCTCACTCTACTGACTAGCTGTGGCAACTAATAAGGGTTTAGCACATAGAGAGAGGAGAGAGAGAGAGAGATTGGTGGTTTATACTTTATATCTGCCAGTCGGCTAGTCACTATTTATCCTCCGCACACGTGTTGTTAGAAAGCTGCTTATTCCATCCTTTTGCAAAGAATATAAGTTTATTAAGTTGTACATTAAAATATATATTATATCTACATAATATATTATTATAAAATTAAATGTGTTTAAATTAATAAATATTATATAGACATAATATATAATTTAATGTACAACGTGATAGATTAATAGTATTGCTCTTTTGCAAATTTCATTTTTTCGGATTCCAAGTGTGGGTGTAAATGTTGATTTAAATCTATAAATCTGAGTCCGGTTTAAATTTATTAAAATTTAACTCATTTTTTAGATAACCTTTAATGAATCTTAATTTGATTTGATTTATCTGAGTCTGCTCTAATTTGATTTATGTTAATTTAAATTATTTAATAAATTTGAGTTCGCTTTCATTTGATTAACATTCATTACTCGTAATTTACTAATTTCATAAACTACTAACGTCACACCTTATCTAGAATAGCCATATCACGATTGACTAACATCACATAAAAATTACTCCTACTAACGTCAATCAAAAATTACTGACTCATTCAAAAAAAATTAACACAATCCTAAAGAGCCGATTGGTTGAAGAATTATTTTTAGAGAATAAGTTATTGAAGAGGATAAAATAAGATGGGGTATTATTCTTAGAGAGTTGGTCCATATTGATGTGATATTTATAGGAAATTGATAAAAAAGTAGATAGTTTGGATAAAGTATTAAAAAATAGGGATAACATAGTACTTAATTTGGATGGAGGATAAAATAGGAAATAAAGTTATTTTGTAGTTGTAATAAGGGAAAGGGGTATTATTGAATAATACCCGGAGATAATTTTTGGGCCGGGGGAGGGTGCCCAAAAATAATCTCCCCTCTTAGGATAATTATTTTTGGATAGGTGAAAAATTATCCTCCTGTATTTTTATGCTCCCAAACCATGCTAAACATATCACGTCAATTCTTTTACCCCTTCAAAAATTATCCTCCTTCTTTATCCCTCATCTAAACGGGCCCTTATGCTAACATCACCTAAAATAAATAATACTGCACCACCTTTAGTTTGTATATAAATATATGTTTGATATACAATTACAAATATGAATATTTAATTTGATGAACGAATGAATGAATGAGTTGAATTGAGTACGACTAATAATTATCAAGTTAATTAGGGTTCAAAATAGATTAATAAATAATAAAACATCCAATTCGTTTATATAACAACTTATTCAACTATTGGACACCCTTAGTAATAAGGGACTTGATTTTTTTTTGGTTTTTTCTTGAAGCTTTGAAAATTATTCTTTCCTCGAATTGTCCTCCTTTTGCAATGTAATCCGCAACCTGTGCATTCGATCGAGGTACCTACATATTTGGATGGTAAATTGTTTCCTCATTTGAGGGATTTTTAAGATCTAATTTTCATGGATCCTTTATATTGAAACATATGGAACATTGGATGAAGATATATAGGTGAGGGTCTCCATCTTTGTGTTGTTCAGTTGCAACCTTACATTAAGTTGGTTCGTAAGCTTTGAAAATATTCTATTATGTTTAAGACGAACTTGGCAATGAGAGGCCAGTGAGGATACATTAGAAATAATGATTTTCCTTGAATTCTGAAGTTGTTTGGCGTTCTTGTCATTTTTTTTTTTTGGACGGAAGTGCTTTTTTACTGAAGGTTGAAATCTTTACTCTGCAGGTTTTGCTTAGTCCGTATTTTATGTATTGATTGCATCACTAATATCATGACGCGTGCCTTGACACAAAAACCTTTTAATATTACGGATTTGTCCCCCAATGCCATTCAGAAACAACACAAGAAAAAAAAAAAAAAGCAGTATTTCGCGGATTCTTGCCATCATTGGAAAACAAAATTCAATACGTGACAGTGAGTGGAATACACATGTTAGTACGATAAAGGGGTATAGGGGGAAGTGGGAAATGTGGTGTGATTCAAAATCTGTAAAAGGAATCTTAAGAGGCACACTTTAGCTATGTGTGTTATATGTAATGTTGTTAGAACAACTTTTGCGCGAGGTAGTGATTACCCTCTGTGGAAATATATGACTCTTACGCATTGTATTGAAACTCTTAAAATTACTAAGAAAATAATGGATCCCACATTTAAAATTTTCTTGCAATGGTATTCAATTACTAAGAAAATAATGTGTTTTGCAGTTAAAAATTTGCCGTTGAGATTTATTTTTCTACAAAACATGTTTGGACAAATTCATAGGATTTTACATTATGAGAAAATCTTGAAGGAGCAAAAAAACTGAAACTGAATTTAACCTAACTTTCTCATTTGCATTTGTCATTATTCAAACTTTTTTTTTTTTGTATTTGTTAGTCTTGCCTCAAATTATTGTAGATTATTAATTTGTCTTGATGAAAAAATTCTAAAAAGTATAAAATTATGTCCAAAAGTTAAAAACATTCATTAAAAATAAATCAAAATGGATCATATTTTTAGATTGTCTTTTCTAAATTATCTTCAAATTTATTTCATATTTTTTTTACTTTTCTAAAACATTTTGTCCAAACGAACTAAAATAAAAAATTAATGCAAAATAAAAAATTTATAATTTTTTAAAAATAAAAACAATTAATTCAAAGTAAGTTAGTTCAAATTGAACAAAATTTTGCATTGTGAGAATACTTAAAATATTTTTTAATTATTAGTCTAATTTCGTATAGTATAACAAAAAAGGAAAATATGTACTTTATAATGTGTTAAATAAAATTTAATAGTAAAATGATAATACATATGTGTCGAGAATCAAAAACTAACAATTACATTTAATTTTAAATTAATTTTCAATTTTAACAAAAAAAAGAATGAATGTAATTTTTATTTTACTTTTGAAACTAGAACAAATAAAAATTCACTGTTTTCTTTTTCCTTTCTTTTTCTTGACAAATGACCAATTTCTTTTGCCAAATATACACACACAAAAAAAATATATTTTTCTTTTACTTCACTTTAGTTCACTTTTTTTAAGAATAACATCATCATACAATATCCATAACAAGAATCTCAAGGATCTCAAAATCATGTGACGGTAGATATTTCTGGATATATTACCTCTCAGACCGTGTGGGCCCATCACAGACATTATTGCTTAATAATTTTATATCTTTGAAAAGTTCAAAGGATAAATCACATTCATAATAGATAGAAAGTTTTTTTGAATCATGTGTCTTTCCATTTGCAATTAATTTTTTTTTTTTTTGCTAAAAATCACCTGCAAACAATTTGGACTAGGTCGAAGAGGCCGAGAGTGACACCACAGAACCTCACGGCACACACCCTGCATCATTTTTCCTTTCTAACTTCGAAATCAAACTATCGAGCTAAGAGTTGATAATAACTCGCGAAAAAATTTAAACTTGAAACCTAAAAAAGAAGCAAATAAACCAAGTCGATGTAATTCACTATAATCAACCCTTGCAGATTCGTACCCACGAGCTTTAATTTGACACGTATACATTGGCTCGCAAAGAAAAGAACCCACATCTAAAAGGTAGCAGAGTTGCGATAACAAAGAGAACATCAAGTCAAAAGAAGGTGGATGTTTAACCTAAAGTCAAAAGAACCAGACCCATCAAGTCAAAAGAAGCTGTCATTACTTTCTCACTATTGCGAGCATTCAGCAGGCAGTTTTCATTTATTTAGGTGATAAAGAGGAACCTCAAGTCTGCCTCTGTTAATTTTCCAAGAGCTTCAGAAGAGCCACCCACTGTCCTGTAACCAGCCCAAAAAACAAAAAGGTTAATCAGATTGACCTAGGTATGGATCCTTTACAATTTGGCAAACTACCCATATATTCGAAGTTAACAATTCGAACTAACCCTTCAAAGACTAGTTCCTTCTTCTCCTGCAACTTCAAAATCCTTTCCTCAATTGTGTTCTCAATGACAAATCTGACAATCCTACACAATCACCCAAACAAAAAAGTGTAAAGAGTATTAGAAGGCTAATGAATGTTTTAAGGTGAAACAGAGGTGATCTAGTTGGGGCACCTGATAGGCTTGTATTGCCCTATCCGATGGATTCTATCTTGGGCTTGTCGCTCCACGGCTGGATTCCACCAGGGGTCCATCAAGAAAACCTGCAATGAAAAAATTGAAAAGCCACAGGCATGAATCAAGAAAAGAGAGCGAGTGAACAAAAACAATAATTGAAGAATTCAGTACTAAGAGCAACACGGAGGAGATGTAAAAAGGGACAACATGCTTCATGGAGATGGCCTACTACATTATTCATAACACGTGAGGGGAGAGAGAGAGAGAGAGAGAGAGATTATGACGAAGTGTTACCAAACGAGGAAAATCAAAGAGAAAAGACAACAAAACAAAGTAAAGTTCATGGTCGAGTGATTCCACAACCAAGTGCTGTTAAGGAATACAATCCCACATTATTTGAGTGCAGAATCCGTGACCACTCGATACATGTTAGAACAGAGCCCATTTCATCCCAATTTAAACAAATTATAATCCACATTCTACGGCAATACAATCCTACACTACTTGGGTATAGAATGAGTGATCACTTACTACAATGTTAGTAACATCTCCACGTACCTTAAGCTTTTGGGTTGAACATAAATTTTCTACAACTTCTAAATAAACTTAGCAGCTACTTTACAGTAACAAAAGAAATAACATGTCGACTCGATCGAAAATTACAGTGTTAATTGCTTCAATGCCCCAAAATGGAATAAATTTAAGAAACAAATATTAAAAGTGGCTACTTACATGTGATGCAACTGTAAGATTAAGAGCAACACCCCCAGCTTTCAAGCTCATTAGGAAGATTCTGCAATCTGGATCATCAGTAAATCTTGAAATTGCAGTATCCCTAGCTGCCATGGACATGGACCCCACTAATTGAACGCAAGTAACGCCAGACTGCAAGAAGTTGATCACATAACTCTAGCTACATTTTTTGGTGCATCAAATGGAACATTAGAACACAATATTTTCTTTTTACCTTCTGGAGGGAGTAGTGTATTAGATCCAAAAATGAAGTGAATTGGCTGAAAACAATTCCTTTTGCTGAGCCGTCCCTTTCAACCATGAATCTGATTTCCTCCCTCTGGAACCAATCACGTCAGTCAGACATAACAAAAGGAAAAATGAGTGGTGATCAAACACACAAGTACAAAAACAATTGAAATTTTTGTCAGTAGAAAAATATGTCCAAATCTACCAAACATATCACATCCGCCAACCTGTAACCATATCAGTGGAAGCTTTCCCATGCTTCATACTTCTATTTTCTATTCTTGTAATCAGAAACTAGGGAAAAATGTTTTGAGATTCATTTATTTTCCCTAATACACATCTGGTTTATATAGAATGATTACAATAATGTAAAAAAACCTAAAAGCCTCACACCCTCAAAAACTAATACACAGGATAATAATTAATACTTAACACTATCCCTCAAGTTGGGACATAGACATTACACGGACACAGCTTGGTACACAACAGCTCCAATCATGGCTTGCACAATGACTTGGTAAAGATATCGGTTAGTTGAACGCATGTAGACAATTAGATTTCAAGATCCCCATGTACAAATACATTTTTGACATCGAGTGGAACAAGGACCAACCAAGATTGACACTAAGAGAGATAAGAAATTGAACAGAACCAATCTTGGCCACTAGAGAAAAAATTTCAGCATAGTAAACACCATAAGTTTGTGCGTAGACCTTGGCAACAAGCCAGGCTTTGAACCGCTCAACAAGCCATCCAGATGATATTTAACAGTAAACACCTAGCGACACCCGACCGTGGTCTCACCAAAAGAAAGAGTAACCAATATCCAGGTGCGGTTATGATGAAGGGCAAACATCTTATCGTCCATCGTTGTGCGCCACACAGAAATTGACAAAGCCTCTTAACTAGTGTTAGCAACGAAAACAAATGAGACAGAAGTAGCAAAGGCACGGAGTGATGAAGATAAGTGATCATAGGAAACATAGTGAACAATGGGATGGGAAGTACGAGTACGAGTACCTTTGTGAAGAGTGATAGGAAGGGAGACAGGAGATGTAGGAGGATCTGGCGACGGTGAGGAAGATGGCAGAAGGCTGCGGAGCAGGCGATGCTTTAGAGTACCGAACATACATCTGCAACAGTGGCGGCGGGCAAGGTGGGAAAGGCATTGGCAAGAAGGGGACTGAAGTGAACATGTAGTGAGACAAGTTAGCATGGGAGAACTTGAAAAAGAAGGCAAAGACTCATTAAAAATGATATCAACGCAAACAAAGTGACGACAAAGAGAAGAAAAGTAACACTTGTACTCAATTGGTGCGAGAATGCCCCAAAAACACGCGTTTGATTGACCGAGGATCAAGTTTTCCTTGATCGGGATCAAGAGCGTGAACATAACACGTGCACCGAAAGACCTTAACCGTTAAGGAATGAATATGGCGTTTAGGAAAAAGAAAACTACAAGGTATCTAACCCCCTAAGACTGTAGATGGCATCCGGTTGATAAGATAATCGGTAGTAAGAACTACACCATTCCAAAATGACTTAAGTACCTGCATTTAAAATAACAGAGCCCGCAACAGGTGTCGCTACTTGCGCTTGGCAAATCCATTTCGTTGGGGAGTCCAAGCACAAGAGGATTGATGAACAATGCCTTGGTCATCAAAAAATGCAGACAAAACATCACAAAAATATTGCCGAGCATTGGCAGACCGAAAAATACGAATAGGAATATTAAATTGAGTTTTTATTTCCATATAAAATTATTTAAAATGAAATACAACCCTGACCGCTCTTTCGTAAGATAAATATAAGCAGTACGAGAGTAATCATCCACAAAAATAACAAAACACACTTATCAAAATAAATAAATAAATAACAAAACACAATCAAGATGTGAAGGAACAAGTATGGGACCCCAAATATCTGAATGAACTAACTGAAACAGACTAAACATGTGACTCTCTAACCTAAGAGGGAATGAGACACGATAGTGTTTACTAAACTCACACACTTCACAAAGAAGGGCCTCTACTTGACCACAAGATGGGACTAGTTATTTAAGGTTGTGTAGTGATGGATGAACAAGCATGAATGATGTTGATAGGGTGTAGTACATGCCTAAAAGTAGTTGAACAAGTAAGGTTAGTATTACCAAAATAGTACTAAATGCTACACTCAGCTCCACCACCAATCTTCCTCCCAGTCTTGAGGTGCTCAAAAACTCAACAATCAGGAAAAAAAAGTGACGAAGCAATTCAAGGCTTTACTAATTTTACTGATAGAAATAAGAGTAAAGGAAAAACGTGAAGCATGTAAAATAGAGTCTAACGAAATTAATGAATTCAGAGCCAATGTAAACTTGACCAACCACATCAAATGTGGAACCTTCAACTAATGTGAAATGAGAAGGGTGGCCAGATGTATGGTGACCAAACAAAATAGCAGACAAACTTGTCATATGGTCTGATGCACCAGAATCAATAGTCTAAAGAGTAGGAGTACAAGACAAGCAAGAGGTTGACCTTTCTGAACAAACGTAGCATTAGAAGTGTGAATCTTTGTGTTGCCTATTTAACGTAATATTCAAGTTGCATATTTAGCGTAATATTCAGTAAGGGTAGTTTAGTCTTTTTATGCAATTAGGGTTTCGTCAATCTTCTATTTAATCATGTACTACACTTTTCAATATTCTATTATTAGATACAGAATGTTAGAATTTCCTCTTCTCAATATACTATCAAGAAGATGAGGGCATATGGCATGTTTGCGTGGAAACGGTGATGGTAATCCTCCTCTGGAACAGTAACCATTACACACATTCCTAAGATAGATGAATTAGGAGGCTGCGGGAGGTGGTGACTATCATCTGCTGAATGTGTAACCTGATATGCAAATGGGCAACCGTGAAGATCCCAAAAATAATCAATTGTAACCACTGAAGACAAATCCGAGCACTCTCGGCGGTCTAAGTATCATCCGTAGTATCAATTGTTGTTCAGCGATCATCATTTAAGAAACTATACTACACTTTAACAGTATAGTAAACCTCGACAGGCCTGGGCTTGTTGAGGGATCATCAGTTACGAAACTATACCACACTTTTCCAGTATAGTACACCTCAACAGGCTTGGCCCAAGTGGCATAATTTTTACCATTGAGTCCCGTAGAAGTGAGAACAAACATAACCTGAAAACCAGGGTTGGAAGCCATCACAGTAAATTGCCTCTTTACTACAAAGGAGAACACCAATCAGGAAATTACCAACAAAAAGCCCACAAACTATTCATCAACGACAATGCACGAATGAAACATTAATAACGAACAAGACAATGATAATAAATCAACATATCAATAGAAAGCGACAAAACAACAAATCTGGGAGGCATCAGAATACCATCACAACATAAAAAATCAACTAAGGCCGCCTTGAACAAACAAGGGAGAACTACAAAAAGGAAGAACTAACAGATCTAGGAAAACTCTATCAGCAACCTCAGAATACCATCGTAACCAACAAATTTGGCACGAACCGGCAACATCAACAAAAAAATTACATCAAGATCTGAGAACAGCCGCAAAGCAGTAGCAAAGAATGACTCCTGCGAAGAACAACGCGAGCAGTAGCAAAGAACAACTGCTGCAATCTAGCTCTGAGGGGAAGCAGCGAACAACAGGTTGCAACACGAGGGAGAAAGAAGATTGAATGGCCGACAGCGAGAGACGGCAGACATCAACAGGCGTCAGCGACTGAGTGACTGGCGGAGATTGGCAACTATGATGGTAGGGTTACGGTTATGGTTACGGTTTTTTTTGTTTGTATTATTTTTTTCACTTTCATACCATGTCAACAAACACTAGGAAAAAGTGTTTTGGCATTCATTGATTTTCCCTAATTCACATCCAGTTTATACAGAATGAGTACAATATGCAAAAAGACTAAAAGGACCCTCACACCCTAAAATACTAGATGCACAAGATAATAATAAACAGTTAACAATTCTTAAGGTTTTTATGCACCTCGATAGGTGGACAGTAGAGCAAAGATATGTAGAATTTACCGAATCACATTACCCGGACACATTATATGAAAAAATACTGACTATGCAAGAATTGCTTTTGCTTTCTTTTCCTCTGGCTACTAAGATGTTTCAGTAAGCCAAGTTGTCTCTTGTCTACCCATGGATTCAACAACAATTCGAAAGGTTGACCTATTCGGACACACAGTAGTATGCTACGATTCCAACAAGAGTCTCCCAGCTTGCCGCCGTTAATGGCATGAGAGGACCAATGACAAAAACACTGTTGGATTCATTCCTCCCATTATCAGCGTCCCATTATACGCAATTCAATATTTTACCAGAAGGTAGGATGCTTAGTGAAATTTTCCAATTCATTCATGTTTTGGGAGAGGGAGGTGTGGGGTGTTCACTCAGCGACAGGTGGTTTACTGGTTTGGAAAGCTCTATTACACTATCAGAGATTTGACCATTCAAATGGTGATTTGTATGCGTTTCTCTAGATAGGTTTAATGTTGCTAGAAAGTTCAAGGTCCTAAATTTATCCCATCATCTCAAGACTTGAGTACTGATGCGAAATATGAGACTTCTATGTTGAGAAAAGTGAAGTACTGTTACAGGTTTACAGTCTTGCCCTGTTTCCATGCTTAGGTGGGTACTGAATTGTCTTAAACATGCAACCATAGTTATTAAAGGCGAAAGACGCACCGAGGCGCAAAGAGCAGCTGGAGCCTAGGCGCGAGGCGCAAGGCGAGGCGCGGGCTTTATTGAAGCGAGGCGCACCTTGACGATGTACAAATGTATCACCGTATATACACACATATATCATCGTATATACACACACATCACTATATATACACATAAATCAATGCTAATATATATATATCACTGTATACATACATAAATCAATGCTAATATACATTTACCACTACACACACACACACACACACACATATACACATATACCACTGTATATACACATAAATCAATGCTAATATACATATATCACTACACACACACACACACACACATATATCACTGTATCACTTTATATACACACATATATCACCGTATATACACATAAATCAATGCTAATATACATATATCACTATACACACACACACACACATATATATCAGTATATAGTGTATGTACAATATAAGATGACTGTTATGAGAGTATATCTATGTACAATGTATATAGATTATAGACAGTGCATATGTAGATATATATAAACACATACTCGAATATTACATAAAATACTTGTGAAGGAGGAGGAAGAACATACCTATCAATCAGAGAGAGAGAGAGAGAGAGATTGGGGATCGATGCCGATATACATTAAGGGCCCAAAAAAATCAGGTTTTTCACTAAATTAAATGAGGCGCGCTTTTCTTGCGCCTCGCGCACCTCGTGCTCCTAAGCCCAAAAGGCTCGCGCCTTATTCAACTAGCCTCGCCTCGCACAATGCAAGGCGCCACAAGTGCGCCTCATAGCGCCTCGCGCCTAGGAGCGCCTTTCACAACTATGCATGCAACTAGATACACGTCAAGCCATATGCCACATCCAACAGGAATTCGACATATTTCCTGATCTCTAATCTTGCACCTTAAATAACTTGTAAGCATTGTGCAACATGTACATTGTACACGGAGATAAGTGGTGGATGTAAGCATGTGCCGAGACGTTCCATTTCTGAGAAGAAACGAGCTAAACAAATGGCTTCAAAATTCTCATAAAAGTTAAGCTCGTATTATGTTTATAGAGAAGCCACAATTATTGTTACTCTCACAGTTATACTTCTGCTTCTTCTGTATCGTCATAAAGTTTTTGATGCTCAATAGTAATGATAATTGATAACAATCAGAGCAACCATGATAACGAGATCAAATGACCCATTTTAGTTTCAACGTACCAAAGCATCAATCTTCGTGCTTGTCTGGAAATCGTCAAGCCGGATCCTGTTTATAATACTTGAAGATTTAAACCCTTTAACGGTTGTTTTAGTATTTGGTTCTCCATGCCCCACATTTGTGCTGAAGTCAACAGTAAGAGGTTTGGAACATGAAGGGCAAGAGACCTGACCCATACTCGTAGAGAAATCGATCAAACATGACTTACAGAAGATATGTGCACATGACGTGACCTGAAAAAAATCAGCATACGCCAAATTTAATTCTCCACAAAATAGTATGAAGGTGATGCCATTGCACATACGTCACCAATACGTAGAAGTTGAAACATAGTCACTTAGTTGAGAATCAACATGTATACTTGCTATTGCATTGTAGCTACTAAGATCCTGATGTTACTTTACAAATGCATCCATGGTGATTTGGAGATCATAAAACAGGAAAAAAGAATATTCCTCATTTACGTAAAAAATAGCATGTCATTCTAGCGTGTCCAGCGGAAAGCAGCATCTTGAGATTCTCCAGAAATGGAGAGGTGAATGCGTAGAAAATCAAACTTAATAAATAAGAAATCCAATTCACGGGAGTTAAAAACAAAACAATAAAATTTCTCCTCACAACCACCATAAACCTTGTGGTGAGAACCTTTAGAGAAATGACATGGGATAAAATTAGGGTCCTCCAAACCTGATTTCAATTTGTAGATTTTACCAAGGTGCTCACATTAAGTTACAAGTTTTGAGAGAGAGAAAGAGAGAGATGAAATGATAACTGTCACTGTATAACATCCCTGAGATATCAACGTATAGCATCCCTGAGATATCAGTCCACTTTGTTATCCATCAAGTAGATCTAAACTGAAGCAATTCAAGGAGAAATCTGAACAGACCCCATCCATTATTGATAACATTAAAGTATCAAAACTGGCTAACAAAGTGACCAAGTGTAGATCCCAAATGAAAAGAAGCTGCTAGACCATGAAAATCAAAGACAAACATGAGAACTCACCACAGGATCTTCTACTGTCTCATGACATAAGCCACATACTTGTTCACCACCACTGAGATCCATCTCATGTCCAATTCTTTCAGCAGCAGTTCTAGAATATACCACAAGGTAAGGGTGATCAACTGCCTGCGGTACCATAAGAGAGATAAATTACATATTTTAGCTCTTCCCTTGGGCAAGAACTAACACCAGACACAGCAATCAATTGGGCAGACATATAACCACAGACGAACATAATTGGTGCATAGAACAATCTTCTACATACTATTCAACTCTACATCATAAAGCCGTTTGGTTTGTAGTTTTTCAACTCTTTATCCATGAAACATCTAGCAACTGCACAACTGTTTCTTGCTCTAGATTATAACTCCTAATTTACCGATACAAGAAGTATTTGGCAAAGTTGAACTATATTTCTAATAACCCACTTGAAGTTCATCAGAATACGATGTGTTATAAAAATTAGACTCTGAATAAAGTAAGTAATTAGCATCTATCAGGCCTGTTTCTTCCTTCCTTTTGCATCCATAGAAACTCAAAATAGCCTTTTTGAGCAGGCACTCCTTCTCCCAAAGTTACGGGGCACAATAAATCTAAGATCTACAAATCAAATTCAATCATCAAAATAAAAATGAAAGAACAAGTTGGGTTCCAAATGAACTTTCTTGACTTGTGACAAAAAAGTACCAATAGAGCTTGTATGCCAAAGTACATCACAGACCTCTGTTTGATTTAATCTATCTTTATCAATTTGGCCTGTATTAATTACTGAATTATTAGATTATTGGATTATATTGTACAAAGTAGAATTTAATCTAGCTCGACCCGTTTGGACTTAATTATTTGTAGTGTGGCTTGACCAAATTTAATGTAGGATTTTGTTTGACTCCGTAGGATAAATGACGAAATTGCCCTCCAGCATAACTCTAGCCGGAACAATTTAACCCAAATGGTAGCCAATAAGTCAATAATTGAAGGTTATTGCATCTTTTATTTTCACTATATACTTCTGTCACGTGGTACAAATCAAAGCCCCAAAATCCTACTTTACCTAGAACAAGTTAGCCCAAATGGGCGTAGATTTTTGGGAATAAAGTAGCCAATAATTTAGTTTGGCCAAATGCACATCATATTTTGGGACTACAGTGGTAGCAATCAAATGAGGGGATAAAATTTGGACTCCAGATATGGCAATTCGAGTTGTCATATCCGGGGTTTGTTAGCGGCCTTGGACCCCGGATATGATATCCGAAGTCCAAATTTTATTTGCCTGGAGGGGGATAAGATTTGTACACCCCTCTCCCTATCCATATCTTATCCCTATTTAATATCTGCCTTCTTTTACACAAACGCCATTATTAATTACAAGAATGTCATTCTTAATTACGAGAAGAATAAGTCTACTAACACATCAAGTTGTACATCATGCCTACGTGGCATATTATTATAAGACAAAATATAAATGCAAGTCCCATGAATTTTGATAGATGTTCAAATTAATGGATGCCACATAGTGATGATGTACAACTTGATGTAAAATGTGATGTGTTAGTAGCATTGCTCATTACGAGAATATCATACACATACTCATATCTACCATATCCCCCTTCCTCAAAAAATACTCAAACAAACGCTTTATAACTATTCATCTCTCTATAATAAATCTCCTCTTCTACTATATTCCCCATTTTACTATATCCATCATATCCCTTCTATAATTTTAACCGCTAACAAACAGGCAGTTAAATCTTGTGACTAAGCAGTCCCTTTCCCTTGTAGTGAGTGAACTTGTTGGCACTTACAAAAAACTAGCCTTCATTTATGCACGCATAGCGAATCCCACATTCCCTACAAGCCAACACCTATATACAGTGTGTCCTCGTGAAGGGTCATAGAGTATTTTGACTTTGGATCAAGTTTCAATGAAGAACTGATAACAAGAAAGCCGCCTTTAACACCATTGTCATAGGCCCTCAGCCAATGCAATAAGAAACAAGAATCCTGTCTTTTACAGTGTTTCAAAGAAACAAATTTATCATACCCTGTCAAAACTTCATCCAAGGAGAAAGAGCAAGAGCAAGAGCAAGAGCAATTAGGCTCCTTTCAATTTCACTAATGATTTGTAATTGTTGACTAAGAAGGTGCTTCCAATATATGGAGCACAGACTGCCATGCGTATGCAAGTGTTAGCTAATATCAACTTAAGAGCTAGGAGGTGACATGTCAAAACATTTCGGTTTTAAGTACAGTTGACAAGCTACCCTTCAGCCCTATTTGCATTTTTCTTGTCAAGCCTAGCTGCAATTGCAATTTGGAAACTGAGTTGAAGAGTTATTCTGAACTAAACCGGAATTGGGAACTAAGGCACCCTCTCCAACCTACCCCGTTGCTCATTATAAGGGCATCACAACCAATCTACATATGTTACAAGAAAAAAATCCTTAACCTGTCGAAGTCGCGTAAGGAGGTCAAATATATGAGCATAGTTATTCATCACAGTTCCTGCGTCAACGTATCTGCGCTCAAAAAGTAGATCACATCATAAAGGTTAGAACTTAGCAACGTAGCTCACTAAAGAATTATGGATTCCTAAGCAAAGGAACACCTATAAGTGATCCAAATTAACTTGATAAATGATAACTACAGGGAAGACTTGAAGAACATGCATGGCTGATATCGAGAACCATTTTTCTAACATTTTGAGGCTAAAAACATATGACAGCATCAGTAGTTCTACTTTGACAACCTAATAGTAAGTGATTGGCCACTCCAAAATCAAACAGATCCATAGCCTGAAAAGAGATCATATTAACCAATAACTTGCAGTAAAATTGAGGAGCCCTAACAACTCCAAGCCTGTGTCAAGGCTCTAATGAAGTCTCAACAAAATTAAGTTTGTCAAATAGCAAACACACATAGTTCAACATTTATATCTCTCTCAGAATCTAAATCGAAGTCTAAGCCAAGTCAAGTTTATATGCCCCTGGAGATGCACAGTTTCTTCATATTCTAGAGAGACAAAAATAACCATGAAATGACACGGGCTCCTCAAGTAGCAAAGGTCTGAACTATAGACAGCAGTTCCCATATGGAGACGAGCTTAAGAAAATCAATTCCTCACCCTAGAGAGGGAGCATAATGCAAAACACTTTTATGAAAAAAGGCATGAGAAATATATACATAAAGGTCACTCACGTATTAAATTGTGCTTGACTTTCATTGTACAATGATGTGTAATAGTCTTCTTCTTTCATATCCAGAGTGTCCCGTCTTAATGTAACCTGAAGAAGAATGTTACAATAAAAAGACAAGAACTTGATACCAGAATATATCAAAGTTCGCTGATTCATATTAATGCATTGGTGGCACATAACAAGGTACATACAATTCTTGGAGGAAGTGCAAGATCTGCTGCCCTGCCCTTTTTAGTGCGTCTTAGCACTAGGCTTTTCAACATTCTATGCTTTAGCAAGATCATAGCTCTTCTACCATTGCCACTATTCCCTTGCGTTTGTATTGGTGTCGCGACAAACTATCATGAATTGCAGATTGGCATAAATTACAGCACCCCCAAAAAATTTGAAGATGACCAAAGAACAATAAATAAGAACTTAATATTTACTCACCTTGTTCCACCAGCAGAAGTGTCTCACAGATTTATGAGGGCAATGTGGGCAGTCAGTTGAGGAACTGAAATGGGAAAACAAGGTCACAGTGGAAAATTACTTTCACTCCAGCCACAACAAATTCAAAGCTATACAGAATAGGGAGAACAAAAAAAAACAATGTTTAACAGCTCCAGAATTTTATTGCACTAGAATCCAGATGCATTGGAATGGACATGGAGAAAAGACCAACATATTAATGCAGAAATCGGCCTCTATGGACAGTTCTAGAACAAGGTGACATGAAACCTCGAGCTATCTGAATTCACCATAATCAAGAGGTTGCATTTTTTCATGAAAACTGAATTTCTGATCAGAATCTGCATCATTGCACAGTAAAGAACAAATCTCCAAATTTGTATTATTGTATTTGTGTTAGTAGTATCCGAAAAGGAAATTCAATTTCATAGACTGTAATCCACCCAAAGAAGAACCTTCCGGAAGTTTCTTCATGATGAAATTTCCAAATGACAGAGTGGATACCAATGTCTTATCAACTTAATAATCAAACACCAACTTGTACATGGTTAAAGCGTAATAGCTTTGCCCCCACTGGGGCAATGGTATCAGGGTCAGGTAGCTATGAAATGTGCCAATTTCCTTTACTCGTACAAAAGTCACACTGTACATAAAGCATAAACAATCTTGAGAGACTTACCTGTAATCAAGTGTCCTACAATCACAATCTTTACAGAAGTAATATGAGTATGGGACTATCTGCAGGAAGCGGACCTGTGCAAGCAAAACAAAAACCATGACTTACTTTAGGTACAAAAGCCATATAGCAAATCTTAGCCCACATAAATGCTATATACAAACCAGTGAATAAAGCTCTCCCACACGATTCTGCAGAGGAGTTCCACTTAAAGCCCATTTGAAGGAAGATTCCAACGCAAGGACAGCCTTTGCAGTATTACAATGTCTATCTTTAATATAATGAGCCTACATTAACAAACAATAAAAAGGTTAGTGAATCTGCATCAGTAAGTTCTGAATGCAAAAAATTGTAGTAAGATACTGAAAGTGCAAATATTGTTTGAATACAAAGAGCTAATGAGCAGAAACAAAATAAAAAAAAACAAGGCCTTTAAAAAATAAGGACAAAAAATAAAGCAAAAATATCTTTTATAATGAATTTGCCAGTGGACATCATTTGTTTTCTTTGATAAGTGACTTTTGAGCAGATATATCTGAATGAATAAATGTAACTTTCAGAAAGGACAGATACAAAAGCCATAAATAATACTGTTTTCCGCAATTTGCAAAAGGTTTTATTCTTGCGTGTTAACAAGATATATTATGCAACACTATGCCTAAACAAGTATGCTAATCCAAATGGAATTTAGTATAGTGATCTCTCCAAGTGGAACTAAAATCTCATAAACCTTTTCTTGGAGATAATCTCAAAGCGTAATATAAGATTTGTCTAGTGTTGAAGCTGCAAATTGTCAAATTTTCTTGCAATGCTTTATACCTATATCATATAGACTTTTCTAAATGTGTGCAAGTATCCGTGCCATACACTCAATACTTGAGGTTAGGGTATGGATACCCTATATGTGCCAGGCATGCATAGTTGGACATTCCCCAACAAGTACGCCTACAACTTGATATACCACATAACTTTCCATGACTATCACATACTTTGTAGGAATTGCTATCTTCCACCGTGGCATTTGATGAATTGACCCTAACCCATACCCGAGAGGCAGTACCCTTGCCCAAATCCATATGAGTTGTACATTGTAACATGGATCCCTACCAAAGGCTCGTGCACGTAGCATATGGATGTAGATCATGTTTTGATCATTTGATCTTAGAAAGTATAATAAGCCGTAGCAAAGCAAAGTTGAGGCACCAAAAACATTCAGCCTCCTCCCATATAAAAGTTCACCCCTGTACTTTTACATAAGGGTGATCGAGACAACCAATCCAAGGATGCTAGCAGTTTATGCATATACATGTAAATTTATGCACATCCATGGTGTGATATTTACCTGTGATCCTTGTTCCCCATCCATAACAAAAACTTCGTAAATAATCTAATTGCACTTCTTCGGACAGAGACATTAATCCGCAGTTGACATATCACAACAGTGGTTTTACGTGTCTCAACTCTCAAGTCTCTCAACAGAACAAGTTCAGTCTTGATGAAAACTGTATGACTTCATGAAAATTAACTACTTTTGTGAAGTCACAAATACCTCAAGTTAATGCATTCCATTATAGATCAAGCACTCACAAAAGACTTACTAAACAGAGCAAGCCGAACGAACCTCATCCAAAATAATGCGATCCCATTTCACAGAGTGCAAGATAGAGTTCTTTCTGAGCATGTCTTCAACGCCTGCCGAGGTATCCTTGGGCAGACCATATCCCACTTCTTTTTCCTCACTGTCTTGCTTCCTAGTCTTCTTGCAAGCACCCTTATTCCTGACATCCTCAGATTCATCTTCCTGGCCTTCAGTGGATGTTGACTTATGCTTTGACTTTTTTAGCGAAACTTTCGTATCCTTCCTCTTTTGTTTTGACTGCTTATCAGTTTTCACAGCATCAGGCCCGCAGAAATATTTCAAGTGAATAGACATCTTACGCTCATAAAATGACTTCCCACACCACTCGCACTTCTGTTTGGGTGGCATCACATTTCTCCTATACTCTGACTCCACAATGGAGTATGTAGTTATGACAAAGTCATATTCAGAGAACTGCTGAAGACTCTTCCCCCTTTTAGCCCCATGATAAACAAGTATCTTGTTGCTTCCTTTGGAGGTGAACCGCTCAATCTCACTTACCCATTGAATTACAGCAACCACGGGACAAATAACAAGGGTGCCTTTAATTTCAGGCAATCCACTGGATGAAGAGCATAAAGGTAAGAGTCCACTAGGTTC
Source organism: Arctostaphylos glauca (assembly GCA_019985065.2). NCBI lineage: Eukaryota > Viridiplantae > Streptophyta > Magnoliopsida > Ericales > Ericaceae > Arctostaphylos > Arctostaphylos glauca. Next base: position 21,464,653 of record JAHSPW020000012.1, on the reverse strand, counting down.
ACAAATTGCTCGTCTGATTTCCCGTTTAGCAAGGACGAGGGCAATTGCTTGAATAGTCTTCCCCATCCCCATCTCATCAGCAAGGATCCCGCCTCTTGTTGCAGATTCTTCTTGCTTCAAAGCCCAAGCTAACCATTCCTTTTGGTACCTCAGCAGGGGCATAACCACATCAGAAGGTGTATCAGCAGTTTCAGCAACCATTTGATTGTGATTTTCTAAATCAATATCTTCCACCATATTCTCTTCAATCCATTTCTCCTGTTCTTCTTCCCAAACTTCCCACAACAGGATTGGCCTTTCCCCTTTCTTATTTTTCTTCCTTTTCTGTTTTCTCTTCCTCTCCAATTCAAGAAAATCACTCTCCAGATTATGACCTTCATGTGCTTCATCATTGTTTCTGACCACACCCTCTTGCTCCACTTTTTGTCCCTCTACCTTGGGACCTGACTGCACCTTATTCTTCTTCATCCCGACTTTCCTCCTCTTCGCCACATTATCCTCGAGATCAGAATCACTTGCACTACCTTCCCAATTACTAGTTCCAGCCCCATCCTTCGGTGCAGAGTTTAAGTTCTGGTCGGTTTCCATTACATTCAAAGAATGCATGGTCGACAAAGGTTCACCTACATTTACACAAAGTTAAGTTAAATCGCCTACTTAATCAGTTACATTCATGACTCACACTCAACATTTTACATAACACAGAAATGGATCATTGTTCACCAAAACTGTACTATGAACACTTCAACACAACACCAAAACCGCCAGCCAAAGAGAAGAATACCTTCATCACTTTCATCACTTGTGGCACTATAATCAGAATCCGAATATGACACGTGATCGTCATCTTCATCACAATCTTTATAAGTGGGTTCTTTGCCTGCATTCACAACCCGCTAATCATAAATTTCAGGGATGGACCAAGGGGAGGTTGGCGGGGGACACCGACTCCCCAAAAGATCTTTCCAAAGCCTACTCATTATAGCAGCTTTCCTATAAATTCTTTGAAGTTATATATGATCGTCACCCCAAATTCTTTGGAAAATCTAATGTCTGAAATTCAAATTATATCAAACTGGCAACCCCATTTACATCCCTCTACGCAAGGTCAAAATCGTGCGTCTATCCATTATCATAATTCAACAGAAATGGAAACTTAAAGCACAGAAATGAGAAACTAAGAACCTAATTTTCAAGCCTGTCTTCACGTTTTCTCTCGCATTAGTCCAGCAACTAAACTGAAAAGCGATTGCGTAACAAACGAGAAGTTCCACATAATACAACTTCAGATATCGTAATTTGGGGAGAAAATGAAAACAAACAGCGGACTCGAAACGTACCTTCCTTTGAAGTCGCAGCACGATGAGACCGAAGCTTCATAGTTGTGAATCGAAGACGAACACCAGGAAGTAGGGTTCGAATTCACACCAAGCGTCGTGCCCAGAAGAGGTTTCGTGGGGGGGGGGGGGGGGGGGGGGGGGGGGGGGTTGTTTGGGTGGTGCGGTGGGTGTGTGGAAGTGGAAGGGGAAGGGGAAGGAATAGGAGGGGAAGAGAGAGAGTAAAGCGTTCTATTCAGTGTGGACTAGTGGGTGGGTTGGGGGCGGGGAAGGAGTGATCAGTTAACTATTTTCTTATAGTACATTTCATAATTTTTTTATAGTTTTCCGTTACCGATAATATAAATCGAAATTTAAAATATATAAACAAGACAACGCTAAATATAAAAAAAAATCTGCAGAAATTTGTTTTTTAATTTTTTTCTTTCTTCGAAAATTTTTTTGAGATTTTTTACTGTATTTTTTATTTTTTTAATTTCTCGACGAACAATTAATCTAAAATTTTTAATACAAATATGATACCAATTATAAAAAATGATCAAAAATATATTGAAAAACTTAGATTAAAAGAGGCCTAATGGGCACGTGATGCGAATTCGATGGACATAGCACTCCACTGTTGTTAATCGTGCTTAATGAACACGTGGTGAATGGATCTTATTTTCTGTTCTTGTATCACATGAAGTTATTAATTTTGTATAAGTGTACTATTTTTGTTATTAATATAATACGTATTTTGACGTATACTTTTGAATTCATCATATACATTATAGTTTTAAAATAACATTATTCACCATAAAAATTTATTATAAATAAAAAATAGAGCATTAGAATTTTTAAGTTAATTAAAAATAACAAAATGAAATATTCAACTTTTTTCAACCAAAAAAATGCATACTAAAACATAGTTAATATAAATAAAATAAAATTGTATTACCCTTAAAACACTTGTAACGTAATCATATATAGCTCATTTTGAGACTTATTATAACAAAATAAAATTGAAACTAATAAAAAATTGTGCAAATCAAGATTAAACACTTAATACATTTCAGAATGTTCAGTATATACCAGTACACTCAATATTTAGAGTAGTACCGTACATAATGATGACAACTCTATTTTGTACACGCCGATATTTGGAATGGTACGGTGCGAGATTTATAACATTGGTAACGTTTGTCCCATAGAACGACAGGGTATTAGTGTAACACCTCAAATTTTATGGTACCTAGAATTAAACAATAATTCAGCAGAATAAAAAAATGTGAATAAACATTTGTAAATTAATTAAGAACTTTCAAAAGAACGGTAACAAAATACTTGTATTGTACTAAAACTTAAATAATTTAATTTTAAAACTAAACATAAAAGTTTTAAAATTTCAATAATATTAAAACTTGATCCAACTCCCAATACATAGGACTCTTCATTTTCGGTCTACCGCCTCTACTGGCACAAGTACGACTCGGCTGGCTAGTCTCATCTACTTCCTAAACCGTACGGCTCAATTTGTCTTACAAAAATGCTAAAGACACACCACTTTTGCACATCGATTTCACACATCACTCAAAACTATGTAGTTTTGTGTTGAAAAAAAAATTATATTTATTTTTGACTCATATCACTGAAAACATATTTGGATCTTTCTTAACATAAAATGACGTAGTTTTAAGTGATGTGTAAAAGTGATGTGTTAAAATGATGTGTATGTAGCACTCTTGTTTATCTTATCTTGATTATTTTTAAGTACGTTTTGTTTTTATTCAAAAAAATTCGTATTTATTATTTTGGCCTCAATTTTTTATAGATTATTAGTTTATCTCGATGAGACAAATTTAAAAAGTACAAAATTATGTCCAAAAGCTAGAAAAACACTAAAGATAACGAATACGTACAAAAAGACCCTGTGTTTTGGATTATTTTTGTCTTTCTTAAATTTTTTTCAATTTTGGACCAATATTTATAACTTTTCTAAAACCTCTCGTCGAGACGAACTAAATAATCTACAAAAAGTTGGCGAAAAATAAAAAATTGCAAATTTTTTTTACATAAGGACAAAAAAATAGTCAAATAATAAAGTCAAACCAAACTTAGCAATCTGTTCTTGTATTCCAAAGGATAGTGAATTCATCATATTCTAAAGGATAGTGAACTCAATGGATCTTGTCGAACTATTCTTTCTTTTGAGTAGCAACTTGGTACTTGAGTTCATAAAAGCTTAGAAGATTTGCTATTTCTTGTATCTCTATAGCACGAAAAAAATTGGGATGGAAGGAGGAAGAGAACAAGGCATCCATAAGATTAAAATTGAGATATGTATTGGCAAAGGCAGGGTGGTAGGGGCTCCTCACTCATGAGCGGAAATGATGGAAACCCTTAAGAAGGTTTGTGCCACCAATAACAACTTGGATTATGGTCGAAGAGAGAGTACTTGGCATGTAATGTCTCAACTTGGTCTTAGAGAAGGATTAGGGATGAAAAGTTTGTCATCCCAGCTGCTTGAAGATAGGATCAAAGAGCTAAGAATGTCAGCAGCTATATGAGGATTGGCTTCAAATACATAAAGAGTTTCAAATGTATGACTAATAATTTCGAGAGCCCTCATGATAACAAGAAGTGAAAGATGAATGAATTAACCAACATTAAGTGCTCAATTTGTAGGCAAATGCAAACAGGTCGAATTAGAAGTCGCAGAGATAAGGATAACAAATAGTTGTGTTTCCCCATGACTTCCTAATGGCAGGAAGCAAGTGGTTCAAATGTCCACCAGCATAATTTAAGACTTAAAATATGCTTGTGCAGGGGGTATATTAATGCCCTAATTTGTCTGCCAATAAGAGGAGGACATGCACACTACTTGATGGAGGTGCACACACACGTTTAAAAGGCATGCAATAACAAAGCGACACCGTTTAAGCTTCTGTGACAATTAATTAACTCCTGAAAAATCCCACGTGCATGAAATTCGAAGCAAAGACGCTTTGCATGCATGGGCAGTTATGGATTCCCAACTGCCATGAATTCCCCACGAATGAAAAAAGGGAACACTAAGAGAGGTGATTTGTCACACACATGCTCTCTAAGGGTATGATTAGAGCAATAAAAAAATAAGCATAATACCCCAAAACATTCATTAAAAACCAATAATCATGACTTCAATTTCATCAGTTAATTACTCTTATCGATAAATAAATCCTAATGGGCCCATAAACAGCCAACTAAACAATAGTCAGACAAAAAGATAAATAATCAAAGTAAAATCCTAAATACTAGATTTCGTAACGCATTTCAAGGCTCTTCTAACCCATTGGCTCAATATCGACCTCTGTAAAATATTAATTTGTAATACATAAGCCGAAACTCATATAGAAAAATATATAGCAACCAAAATAATGAAGGTTAAAGTTAATCTCGCATCATTATCTTATCAGAGTAAACATTAGTATAAAAACAAGTTCTTAAATGATTTGTTTTAACACATGTACCTAATGCAACACGTGCAAGACATATGACCCTACTACAATCAGTGATCAGTGCAACATATGCAGAAACTTAGCCACCATTCCAGACTCCAAAGAAGTGATTTATGGACTTTCATTGAGTGCGTAACCAGAATCAGGCACCCAGTGTCGGGTTCTCAAAGTGCACTGACTGACGAGACACCCCTAATCCGGTCACCCTTTACGGAGATCGACCAATGGAATTACAAAGACACCGATACACCGATTCAAGGTAAACATACAACTAATGCATAACTATATGAACACTAAACTTCTTTTAGACCCTAACAATATGTACAACTAGATAGAAAAGCAAAGAAATAAAATGGAATTAAAAAAAAAAATTCAATTCTGCCTAGGTTGCTTGAGCAACTAGGAGCTTGCTCAAGTGTCAAAAATATGCTCATTGTCCAAAAATAGGATTCTAAAATCTGCATAGCTCGCTCGAGTGACCTATGCGAATTTTGAAGTCTATTTTGTCGCGAACATAACACATCCAACCCCAAATTTTCTTTCGCCTAAACTACTGAAAACTTATTGCACACAGTAAGAAATCATGCATAAAACAACTTAACACCTAACGATGCATATACTTACGAGCGAAACAAATTTAAATCAACATTATAGCTGAAAACTACATGAAATTGTACCTAAAAAATGAAGAACCGGATGAAACACTAACTTCCTAAAACTCGTCAATTCTCCATGTGCTTGATTGATCCTTGGCTCAACTCGAGGCCCTCGTCATTGAGATCAAACTTTCTCTTACAGGTTCTTCAAGAATCTTGGATTTGATCGGTCATTTGCTGTCTTTACCAGCTGAGACACCACGCGAGTTTTGGGAAGAAAACTGACAACGTTATATTTTTTCTGATTATACAGAATTAGGATATGTTGATCCCCACCAGATACAAGAAATTAATGTGTAACTACTACCATGTTCGGTCATGCCAATTCTACTTCTTTGAAGGGCAAGGAAAAAAACCTTTATTGCGGTAGATTTGGAGAGGAAAGGAAGCGTGTAACATCTGTAATTTGGGGCCAGAATCAATTCAGTTTCTGATGCGAGTTAAGAAGTTTTGGTGAATACCTCGATCGGAGACTACCCAGAACGATTCTATATGCAATTACAGATGGTGGAGATTGACTTTCGACAATGGTAAGTGTGGGTAACCATTTTACACCCCAATTTCAACGTGGGTAACTGCCACCCCAATTTCAAAGTGGATAACCATTTTACATTCCTAATCTTACAGTTATTTTAGAGCAGTTTTTTTTAAGTAATTATAGGAGCAATTTTTTTAATTTGCAATTTTTTAATAGTTTTTTTATGAAAATATTCCTACAATTATTAGGAGGACAGAATGTTTTTAGTGGGCTTTTTAGGAAAACAAAAGTGTGAGGTGGCTTTGAAAAAATGTTCAGACCAAAAGGGGTATTCCTGGGAAGTTATTTTTGAGTGAGTGTATGTGTCAAATTTGCCCAGAAAGTTATGTTTTGTTCCATTTGTTGATGCGTAAAAATAACTTTGGGAGTGGGTACTTTTAGCAAGTAAAATCAATGACAAAGCTTCAAAAATTGGATACATCAAATTAGACTCTCCCTTTATAATATAAAATAAATTCTATGATTGTAGTAAAAATATTTATCTGTTGTCTATTAAAATTTAGAATATGTAATATAAAGTAGAATTAAAGCTATAAATTAAAATTTATTCCGACGGCTATCACAAGCACCCTCTAATTATTTTAAGCCCCTGTAATATCACATAGAATTTTAGCGTAATTCTCTAAATTAATAACACATAAACAAGAATTACAATGAGACATTATCAATGATTTTTGGTGAATAATTTAAAAATAAAACGGTGACCAACATACTAGGTGTACTCAAACTCTATAAGTTGTTACCAAAATTATAAGTAGTGTACAATTTCTCCGATACAAAAAAATTAAAAATGAAAAAAAAGCTCCATACTAGGTGTACTCAAACTCTAATTGCTGTAAATATTATGAAAAAAAGTGTATATTCTCTAATTCGTACAATAATTAAAATATTATTGCACTTTATTAATTAATAATATTAGAAGATGCAATTTATTAACAAATTTTAATATTCATTTTAAAATTCAGAATTTATTTAGTGATTTGGTTATTATTTTCTGCCACACCATTCAAGTAATTTTGTTACCGATAACATTAAAAATAGACTATCAACCAAACTAAGTCTCTAAGACTTTAAATGATAAAGTTAGACTACATTTCGCTCGTAAATGTTGAATAATAAAGTTTGAAATAACATTCAAGCATAAGCAAGATTTAAATTTACTTCTACATATATCATTTTACTTTAGTGAGAACTAAACTATATATGAATATGAATTGTATAATAGTTTTTACATATACATGAAAAACAATAAAACTACCCAAAAAAGTAAATTTGGTAATTTGTAGAGTTTGAAACTCAAAAATATCATGTGCCAAATACAAAAAAGATTATATTGCATAGTGAAAAAGCAAAACTAATGTTCTTAGATATAGGTGAAATTATATCCCCCAAAATCAATATTATTTTAAGGAGGTGATCTAGAAACAAGAGTATTATATTATAGGGTAACAAATTACAAAGTAAAATCTTTAACCAATAAAGCTTTCGTAAGTAGTAACTAACACTAGATTTTTCCACAGTCTTAGGTAAATAGAGTACATAACTTTTCACTCTATGCAGAAGGAGGAAAAAACAAACATGCTCTTTAGATGAGAGATTACAACTTAACAAACTCACTCATGCCTTTCTATGATTGGGTAATTAACTGGATGGGACCATACAGCGTTACCGTCGTCCTCCACCACCACTTCCAGACTCAAATCCAGCCCCAATACCACCACCACCGCCGGCAGCTCCTCCAACTCCAACGCCAACCCCAACCCCAACACCTACACCAATTCCAACTCCCCCACCACCGCCAATTCCATGGCCACCCCCCAAACCTCCACCAGCTCCTCCCCCTTGTCCTACTCCTCCGCCTGCACCAAACCCACCACCCTGCCCTGATCCACCACCTATACCACCTCCTCCTCCTCCTCCTCCTCCAAACCCACCTCCACCTCCAACACCTCCACCAGCTCCACCACCTACCCCGCCTCCAGCTCCAAATCCACCACCATGACCGGAACCACCCCCAAGACCGCCTCCGTCTCCACTTCCTCCACCTCCACCACCACCAGCACCCAAACCTCCTCCGGCACCACCACCTACCCCGCCTCCGGCTCCAAACCCACCACCGTGACCAAAACCACCCCCAAGACCGCCTCCGCCTCCACTTCCTCCCCCTCCACCACCACCAGCACCCAAACCTCCTCCGGCACCACCACCTACTCCTCCCCCAGCTCCAAACCCACCACCGTGACCGGAACCACCACCAAGACCACCACCACCTCCGCTACCTCCCCCTCCACCACCACCAGCTCCCAAACCTCCTCCCGCACCCCCTACACCTCCCCCGGCTCCAAACCCACCACCTTGACCTGAACCACCCCCAAGACCACCGCCGCCTCCACTGCCTCCACCACCACCCCCACCGACGCCCAATCCTCCTCCTGCACCACTACCAACACCTCCCCCGGCTCCAAACCCACCTCCATGACCTGAACCACCCCCAAGACCGCCGCCACCTCCACTACCTCCGCCTCCGCCGCCACCGGCTCCCAAACCTCCTCCCGCACCACCTACACCTCCGCCGGCTCCAAACCCACCACCTTGACCAGACCCGCCACCAACACCACCACCGCCACCACCACCAAAGCCACCTCCTCCACCAACACCTCCTCCAGGACCCCCACCGACGCCGGCACCAGCTCCAAACCCACCACCATGACCCGAGCCACCTCCAAGACCTCCACCACCACCAAACCCTCCTCCACCTCCTACACCACCTCCATCTCCTCCACGCCAGCCGCCATGCCTACCACCGCAACCTCTTCGCCCAAATCCGCAATCATCATATCCAAGGGTGACTGCACTCAAATGCAGAACAATGCTGAAGAAAAGAAGAGAAACACAAACCCAGTTATGAGAAACACTACCCATTGCTGAAAAATGCTTCTCACTTCACTTGGCTCGTTGGTAATTTGCTCTCTTTTGCAGACTGCAGTGGAGGAGAAGTCCTTATATATAGGCCACGCCCCACTGCAATTTCTAAATTATGAGAAACTAGTCCACTGTCCACTGGGAAATTAAGCAATTAATGTGTGCAACTTGCATGGGGAATGTGACGCGTAGGAACCGTTGGGAGGATAGTGAAAAACATTGAATGTGTTTTTGAGAGTCAAAATGGAGTTGAATTATTCATGAGAGTGTTTTAGTCAAACTACCGACACTTCTTCATCAGATAATACATCAAAATCATGTATATGGATATGGTTGCTATATGTACATATCTTCAACCTTTGTCTTTTTTTTTTTTGAAAGGCAAAAGAATTGATATTAAAATTAACACGACATTTGGGTATTACAATTAACGAAACCAACCCTTGGCTGGAGAGGGCCCAAGTACGTACTTTTTGATTTTTATACAAGACGACAGTGAGTACTACTTAAGTAATTAAGGGTACGTAAACTCTAATAGGTTGTCCGAGTAAAGATCGGAGCGAGCCGTAAATTCGGACGTTTTGATATCGAATTTTGTTGGGAACAAGGAGACCTCTCTCAAACTTAATTTACTCCAGCTTAATTCCAAATACGATAGTTATTAAAAAAAAAAAGTGAGAGTACGCACGTACAAGGTTTTTTTATTGGCCCAATTAGCTGTATTATTGGGGTGGTCTTCCTTACACCAGCAAATGAATTGACATTTAGTAGTACTATATGTTTTTCAACAGATGATGTAACCATAATTAGTTTAGACATCTCACGAATTGACATTTACAGGCCTTTCTAGTTAGTTGGTGAGATTAAGGTTGAATTTGAAATTTCCTTTTATCCTCTTACTTTTGTCCCCATTTAAAAAAAAAAAAAACTTTCTTAATTTTGCGTAAAATGATTTTACTACTCTTCATTATGATAAATAAAAAAAAATTGCCAACAAATGAAATCAAGTCATGACAGTCTAACAAAATAAGTTAATTTAGTTCAAACTCTAGATGAATTGTAAAAAAATTCGGTTCTCTTCTACATATTCATCATGTTTGGTTATGGGTTTAGTTAGCATGGTATTGGATTAAAAATAGTTTCCTTATCCGGTGTCTAATGTGCAATATTCCAAGTGAAACTTTCCCCTCAACCAACCTCATAATGCCTATGGGAAGGTGGGAGCCATTCTAAATAACTCATCGGAGAGGGCCGGATTTCTAGTTGGGACAACCACGAATAAGATATTCTATTCCTAAAAGAAAACTATATATTATATGTATGAGATATTACCAGATTGAGAATGGGATCTGATTTGAAGTCAATTTTTTTACTTGGAACCAGATCTATCGAGCATAAGATCTTTATCGGGATAAATTATTCATTAGTGTCTTTAGGGTTTGTCGTGGTTTTCTAAAATTGTAATTCAAACAAAATCCACGATTAAGTGTATATATAAATTAACTTTATATAAATATGTGATATTGTCATATTGAAGTGTTCTTGAGTATCATGTCATGGTGTACGTACCCTAAAAAGACTAAATAATTAATTAGTACTCCTTGTCGCGGCTTAACTAATTAAACCAACGATAGTACATAAACGACTTGATTAGTTTTCCTTCGAAAGTTTTAAATTTTAGGCAAATACATTTCACAAGGGTAATATAGTCTTTGGGCTAGAATACGTAAATGCTGTGTTTGGGACACCAAAAGTTCAGTATTTATCAAAAAAAATAAAATCCTGGAGAATTTTTTTTGGACATCTAGTCAAAAGTTTTTTTTGTTACGGTTCGTCTTTTTTGGAATGACTAGAAAATCAGTTCCAATTCCGAGCGTAGTTTTGTTTTATTCTTTTATAATTCTTTTAGTCAAATTATGTTATTCTTTGGGTTCGTCTCTGGTAAAGAAATCAAAACAATATAAACATAAAGGAAAAGATACTAAAAAAATCAAGTGAAAATAAAAATAAAAAAGCTGGGAAACTAAAAACTTAGGTAGCGTTTGGATTTTTCTTTAGCAACTTTTTACATTTTAATTCATACTTTTATTTTTCAATGTGCCTAGTATCTATCCATGAACATGAACGAGATATGCTTATCTATCTTTTCGGAATTTAAACAACTCCATAAGTTAATTAAACAACCATGATTTTACAAAGAGCATTGAGTAGATGGAAAATAAGTTTCTCTCACATTTTTTATTTTCTAGCAATTTAGTCGACTTCAAGTCATGGAAGATCTGATGCATTTTTATAAGTAAAGAGATAATCACTTTCATAACTGAACTGTAATTTCTACTTCACATTTAAATAAAAATCTTATTGAAAACTACTTGATCTATTGACTGATTCTTCGCCAACCAAAACCCACAATCATCTCCAAGATTGAATGCACTGCACAAATGCAAATCAATGCTGGAGGGAAGAAGAAAAACACAAACCCATTTACGAGAAATAGTACCCATTGTTAAAAAAAAGCTACCTCCGTTAATTGATTGACGATTGCAAGAGATCTCCTTATACAAATTTACCACTCCCCGGCCACTTGCTAAATTAATTCACTACACAGTAATTAATGTGTTAAATGTGCATGGATATGTGAAGCGTTGGAACCGTTGGGAGGATAGCGACGACATCAAGTGTGTGATCGAGTCAAAGACGTTGACTTTAATAGTTCATGATTGTGATGTTAGTCAACTTCTAGCGACGCCTCAGCAGATAGATCAGGAAATCATGAACGTGGCTGCGTTTTGAAGTTATTGGTAGATTCATTAGCTAGGACGCGGCTTCTCTGGACCGTGTGCACCACGAAACATTCTAATCTCAGACTGTATTCGTTTGGGTATTTTTTAAAAAAATTTAGAAATTTTTTTTAAACTTATTTGAATTTTTTCCTAAACAACATTCATTTCTTTATAAAAGAAGAGAGAGAGAACACCTCGAAAATGCCGAAAAAATTTAACTCCTAAATTTTTTCTGAAACACTTACACCAAACAACATCTTAGAGTTTTTTTTTTCTTCTAAAAATCGTTTCAAAAACACTCAACTGAACACACCCAGACAATTCATTTTAGTAAATCATGGTTCATCTCTATAATTAATGGTCCGGATCCCATTAATTACTGTTGAAACTTATGACTTATATGGAAAAGGTCAGAAGTGGAGCGGAGCGAGGTACGGTACACCCTAATTAGAATTGAATTACCTAATTAGAGTTAGATTGTATGAATTAGAGTTGGTTTACCTAATTAGAATCGAATTAAGGTTGAAATAGAGTATGATTATAAATACTCTCTATTGTAAAATTCTAGACATCATATCAAATAACAAATCTCGCTTCGCTCCCGTGGATGTACCTAGTTTTGGGAAACCACGTAAACGGTAAATCTTGTGTTGATTTTTTTTACTATTTCGTATTCTATATTGTGTGTGTGATTGGGTGATTTGCACTAGCAATTACATACCAGAAAATGAATATATACACCCTTGGAAGAGAAATGTTTGTCCAGGCCAAACAATTATGCTACGTCGGAGGAGTCTATTGCAACGTGTACATTAGGCAAACACTACCCAACTAGAATCGCAACTACTTTTAATCCATTTCAACTAACGAAAATTTTGTGTGTAACTCAATTAGCATTAAAATCCGATCGAGAAACACTAGAATCGCAACTACTTTTACATAAGAAAAAGTCTAACGGCCAAGAAAATGAATTAACAAATTTTCTCCGAATTTAAAATTAATGGTCATAATTTACTTGTACTTGCGGTCCCACAAATTCAAATGAATTATAGCCATTAATTTTGAATTCAAAAGGAGTTTCTTGATTTTCTTTTCTGCACTCTTGGGTACATAAATAATTGTACATTCATTTTGTACGTAAATCATATACTGGATGGTGTGAAGTGTGTATAGGCTCCCACATGTAGTGAGTATTCGTACAGGTGTTTGTGTCAATTAGCATTTTTTATTCCGAATAATTAGTTGATGAACAATGCTACGTACACAGATTGTGTACATAGATTCGGACAAAGATATATCCGAACTCGCCGGATGCACGCGGGGCCCTTAATAATTCAAGGGCTCCATGCGCATTCAATGAATCCCCACACATTTGTGTTCAAATCTGTGTACACAATTCTGTGTACACAAACTTTCTCTTAGTTGATTTACCGAACATGTTCATTAAAACGAATTTTTCAATACCCACTATGATAGAAAGAGAGAGCTATGGTGTGTTACGTGTGTTTTTAATCTATGTTACATATAATTCTGATCTATGTTACGTATTATTTTGTTGTAGTTACGAGCAAGTGTGTACCGTAAAAAAATAAAATTACGCATCTTTATGGTCAAGGTATGACATTAATTTATGATTCATCTATTACGTATTTTTTATGATTTGATTTGTTATGACTTTTTATGGTACTTGTTATGTATTATTTTGGTGTAGTTAGGGATAGGTGTGTGCCATATGTACCAAAATATTGCACATGACTTTAGTTATTTATGAATTTCTTAATGCTAATTAAAATCATTTTAGTTAAATTACATAAATTTTGGTCCAAATTTTACCATAGTCTTCTGCATGACACAATCTTTAATATTAGTTACCATCATTTTAGCCAAAAATGCCCCAAATTACTAAAGAAATATGATCATAATCTTGTGCTTTCATATCCAGTTAAATAAACAAATGGAGTAGAACTCAGAGTTAGATATTTCATCAATACATTCAATCTTAAAAAAAATACTTACTAAGATTTTCAAGAAAATCTTCCACAGATGGGTGACAGATTTCTTAAAGAAACGTTGGGGCAAATTAATGCATTTCCAAAGCTTTTGGGAAAAACAACTATATATGATTCTAAAGAAAATTTAATATTTGAATAGAAGAATCCTCCCAGCATGCCATCCGCTATTTAGGGTTGTTTGATAACTCTTTTTTAGCAATTAAAACAAAATAAAATACTTGAAACAAGGTACGTATTGTTATCAATTCTTATGAGGTTAGTTAATAATTTTAGTTTTAATTGGAAACCTCACAAGTACACGTAAGTTGATCTGGACACTCTGAATTGTCAAAAAAAAAAAATTATTTAACAAGGTGCTTAAAAAGAAGCCCAGAATTTTTTTTGTCCTTTCTTTGGAACTCAAGGAGCCCATGTTATTTAACCTGCCTACTATCTCGTAGAGGTAGGTGTCTTATCTTCCTTGAATGAGGTTCTATTCAAACTTCCTTTTCGTGTAGGTTATAGTAGTAAAGACAAGAGGGTAACGACAGCAGAGGTAAATAAACCAACAAAAATAGAGGTAGCAACATCAATGCTAGCAGTATGGACGTGTGACAAAAATTTTCCATAATATTCAACTAAAAAAGTAAAACAATTTATAATTGAATTTGAAAAAAAATTAAGATTAGAAATAATTTAAAAAATTGCCTATTTTATATTATTATTATTATTATTATCTTTAATAAATCTTTTACTTATTTTTTATTTCTTTTACGTTTAAAATTTCTCTTTTCGAGAAAAATAAAAAATAATAATTCATAATAAAATTAAGTAAAAAAATATTTTAGTCCAAATCTCTTCTTTACTCGGTAATGCACATGGCAGTGGATTATATATAATTTAATAAAGCTTTTATTTATGATAAATTGTCATTCGAAAGGAAAGGGAAAAACATGAAATTAAAATGATAAAAAGAAGAAACTGAGACAAAAGTATTTTATTTATACCATTCGTTAAGGGATTAACAATTGGCATTAAATTAATACAGTAATTCTCTTCAACTCAATGCTCTTTCATAGTATAAGTAAAGTTACGATAGACTCTTCAGCCGACATTACAAATGACCTTATGCGCCACCACCAACTCCTCCGCCAGCACCAAACCCACCACCTTGACCTGATCCACCACCTACGCCCCCGCCACCTCCTCCTCCAAACCCACCTCCACCTCCGACACCTCCACCAGCTCCACTTCCTACACCTCCACCGGCTCCAAATCCCCCACCGTGACCCGATCCTCCTCCAAGACCACCACCTCCACCACCACCACCACCACCGCCTCCACCTCCACCTGCACCTCCTCCTACACCACCACCCACCCCACCTCCAGCTCCAAATCCTCCAACATGACCCGAACCACCTCCAATACCTCCACCGCCACCTCCTCCTCCACCACCACCACCTCCACCACCACCTCCCAAACCTCCTCCCGCACCACCACCTACACCTCCCCCAGCTCCAAAGCCACCACCGTGGCCTGACCCGCCTCCTACCCCGCCGCCACCACCACCCCCACCAACACCTCCTCCTGCAGCCCCACCGACACCTCCCCCAGCTCCAAACCCCCCACCTTGACCTGACCCTCCTCCAAGCCCACTACCGCCACCACTACCGCCACCACCACCAAGGCCCCCGCCTCCACCAACACCTCCTCCAGCACCCCCACCAACACCGCCCCCAGCCCCAAATCCCCCACCATGACCCGAACCACCTCCAACACCTCCACCTCCACCACCACCTAACCCTCCTCCACCCCCTACACCACCTCCAGGCCCTCCCCCAACTCCTCCACCTTTTCCAAATCCTCCGCCGGCACCACCACCTAAACGACCTCCGCGGCCACCTAAACGATCACTGCCACCACCACAACCCCTTCGACCTCCAAATCCACAATCCCCAACAGAGAAAGCACTCAAATGTAACTCAATGCTCAAGAGCAGAAGAAAAACACAAACCCATTTTCGGGAGACAACCATTGCTAATTAATGCTTACTCAGGGGTCCAATAATTGAGTTGCTCTCATTTGAACTAAAGAGCTCTCCATTTATAAGCTCAACCCCACTTGCTAAACCACGCAACTTTTAGGTAGCCATTAATGCGTGCAGTGTGCATGGCTAATCATGCCCCCTGTGACGCGTTGGCACCGTTGGGAGAATTGCGGGAACCATTAAATTGTAGGATTAACACTCAAAAATCCAGTTGACTAATGTTATTTAGTCAACGTCGGTAGCCACAAGTCATCAGACAGTTCATCGTGAAATGGTTATATTATATATAAATCAAGAAAGGAGATGGATTGCCTTCGGCCCTGTTAACTTGTCGGGAAATGAAAGGAAAATGCGGAAATATATAATTTTTTATTTTATTTTTTGTGTTCATTTAACAAACAAGAAATTATTGATTTTTTTACACAAAATTAAATAAATGAACAGAAGTGCCTACAAACCATAAATGCGGTTAGCATTTGCGAAAGATTTGGTTGGATTGATTGAAAGCTAGGCACCACTGGGTCCACTCGCAACTCACATTTCAAATAAACTTAATGGGTCATCGCTCTAATATTAAAGATCAATAGAGAAGCAGCAGGCAGGCCTTGTGGCCCAATAGCATCACCACCGTCTTATTGTGAGCCCATCTTATTTTCTTTGGACTTGATTGGTAGTTCTTATAGAGGGAGTTATAGGCTTCTCAAAACACACAAGATAAAGGAAACAGTATTGCTAACATTAGTTGATACATATTGCTAACATCCGGATGGAGCGCGACATCAGAAATACATTTTGTAGGCTTTGTTTTTATCTTGGACTTTTGTGTAGTTATAAATATAAAAGCTACTAGAGCACTTTAATGTAATCCTAATTTCTCCCTCATCAAAGTGAAACACTCCCAATAACTCGTGGACATGTGATCAAGTAATTTGTTTAATTTAGAACCACGTAAAATTTTGTATCGTGTTCTTTCAATTGTGATATTATTTCTCGTTCTTATTTTTGTTGTGTCTTAACAACTAGTATCAGAACGTCTTAGGTTTGAGAGGGGTTGATGGCAAGAGAAGAAGAAAAATTAACTGGAATCGCAAGAATCGAGTAGTTTGATAGCAACGATTTCGGATATTGAAAGATGCAGATAGAGAATTATTTGTATGCCAAGGGGTTGGATCAATTTCTTGAGGGTTCAAAATTGAAAAAAGATGAAGAATGATGAGTGAAAAATCTTAAACAAATGGATGCTAGAGATTGTTCGATTGACTCTATCCAAATCAATTGTGCACAATATTGTGAAGGAGAAGATTACTCAATGTACGATGATAGTGTGTGGGTATGGTTGTCCGTATCAAACTATCAAACATGTCCACATGACCGCTACAGAAAAGTTCTACATGTGCCTAATTGTTGATGAGAAATAAATTTTTGTGGGACAACTTGATACTGAAGGACTTTTAGTTATATTCAAAAGTAGTAGAGGATCACTAAAGTAGTATTGATTGTGACTCATTGGAGTCAAAACTAGCACACCGTATATGAAGATGAGTCCAAAGGATAAAATTGCAGTTGCTTATGTTGGGGTTGAAGCAAATCTATGGCATCGTGCTTCGTCACATGTATGAGGGCTATATTTTTGGATGAAAAGTATTTTTTTTCTAATGGAGAAACTTTTAAAGTTGAAGTCTGTTTAATTTGACATGTATAAGGGTTATATTTTTTGAAAACTAAAAAATCTCAATTTCTTGAAAATGTGACAGAACACTGAGATTAAAGAAGTTGGAGTTGCTACACAAGAATCTGTGGAAGTCTTCTGCAACCAGTTAAAGATACTACATCAATTTCATCAACTATTCTAGTAGAAAGGTATGAGTTTATTGCTTGAAAAATAAATCTGATACTTTTGAGACTTTCAAGAAGTGGATGGCTATGCTAGATAATGAAACGGGCCTTAAGTTTTTGTTTAGCACATTATGAAATATATTTTTGTTGTTATACCATACGGAATTAGACTAATAATCAATTAAATTTACCTTAAGTATTTTCGTGATGCAAAATTTTGGTTGATTTGGACTAATATTTTTTGAATCACTTTTGTGTTCTTATTTGAATTTTTTTGTAATTTGTTTTTTTGCGGGATTTTTTTTTTTGGTAGATTTTGGTTCGTCTCGACAAGAGTTTATAGAAAAGTAAAAAAAAAAATTTAATTAAAAAAAGACAAATATCCAAAAATATAATCCGTTTGACTTATTTATCGTTTTTAGTGATTATATTTTAGTTTTCTGACATAATTTTATACTTTTAAGATTTCTTTCGTCAAGACGAACTAATAATTCACAAGAACTTGAGACAAAATTAGCAAGCATCAACTTTTTATAAATTATTCGTTCATCTCGACGAGAAGTTTCAGAAAAGTAAAAAAATATGAACTAAAATTAAAAAAATTCAGAAAAACAAAAAAATTCAAAAAAATGATTTGTTTTAACTTATTTCTCATCTTTAGTGAATTATTCTTAGATTTGATTGCAAATATTTTTAGATTTTTATTGTCAAAGCAAACCAATAATCCACAAACATTTAAGACAAAATTAATAAATGCAAAAATAAATAAATAAAGACAAAAACAAACACAAATAAGAAAGTTAGACAAAATTAGAAGTAGGAATCTAATTTCAGTTTTTTGCTCCTTCAAAAATTTTCCACAATGCAAAATCTTGTAAAATTGAACACCAAAAAAATTGCAAGTCATAACGGGCCTAAAGATTTTGGTCATTAGGTCCGATTGTTTTTTTGTTTATAAGCTGAGAGAAAGGAAAGCTAGAGACTTCTCTCAAGTTAAGTGTATAAAAGGTAGCGATTCAGTAGTGTTGGTAAAAGATGAAGATATCAAGGATAGGTGGAGGACATATTTCGAAAAGTTGTTAAACGAGAAACATGAAGGAGGTTTTGGTGAGGAGGAAGTTGATGTTCCTAGCGAGAAAATGGAATACGAGTTTTATCGGAGGATACAAAAGTCCGAAGTGGCCAAGGCTTTGAAGAAGATGAAACCGGGTAGGGCCTTAGGACCAGATGGCATTCCTATTGAAGTGTGAAAAAGCCTAGGTGATTTGGGGGTGAATTGGTTGACAAAGCTGTTCAACAAAATTTTTTTATCTAGGAGGATGCCAGACGAATAGAGGAGAAGTACCTTAGTACCTATCTACAAGAACAAAGGGGACATTCAAAATTGCAACAACTATAGAGGTATTAAGTTGATGAGTCATACGATGAAGCTGTGGGAAAGAGTTATGGAGCATCGTTTGAGGATGGTGACTATGGTGTCGGAGAAACAATTTGGGTTCATGCCTGGGAGATCAACCATGGAAGCTATTTACCTACTAAGAAGAGTGGTAGAGAAACACAGGTCATTGAAGAAGGATCTTCATATGGTTTTCATAGACCTAGAAAAGGCTTATGATAGGGTGCCCAGAGACATTATATGGGGGGTTCTAGAGAGAAAGGGAGTAACCAAAGGGTATATCGATGTTGTTCGAGACATGTATGAAGGTGTTGTCACTGCCATTAGATCACCAGCAGGGGAGACGAGTGAATTTCCCATCACAGTAGGATTGCACCAAGGGTCAGCCTTGAGCCCTTACCTTTTCGCTTTAGTTATGGATGAATTGACTAGTCAGATTCAAGAGGATATTCCATGGTGTATGTTGTTTGCAGATGATATCGTCCTTGTAGATGATACTGCTAGCGGTGTTAATACTAAATTAGAAATTTGGCGGGATGCACTAGAGTCTAAGGGCTTTCGGATAAGTAGGAGTAAAACTGAGTATATGGTTTGCAAGTTTAGTGATACCAGAAGTGCGTACGAAGAAAAAGTGATGATTCAAGACCAGGAGATACCAAAGAGTGACCGTTGTAAGTATTTAGGCTCTATTATTAGTCAAGATGGAGAGATTACGGATGATGTGACCCACAGGATCCAAGTGGGATGGCTCAAGTGGAGAAGTGCTACTGGCGTACTGTGCGACAAGAGGGTACCCACAAAGTTGAAGGGAAAATTCTATAGAACTGCTATAAGACCAGCGATGCTTTACGGGACAGAATGCTAGCCTATGAAGAAACAACAGGTGACCAAGATGAGTGTAGCGGAAATGAGAATGTTGAGGTGGATGTGGGGTAAGACTAGACGAGATAGGATTAGAAATGAAACAGTCCGCGAGATGGTAGGCGTAGCACCTATAGACGAGAAGTTGAGGAAAAATAGGCTTAGGTGGTTTAGGCATGTCTATCGTAGACCTACGGATGCAATAGTTAAGAGAGCGGATAGGATAGCTTTGCATAGCAATGCTCCGGGGTGGGGAAGACCCAAATTGACATTAGATGCGGTAGTGCGCAAGGATTTAAATCTACTAGGGCTAAGTGAGCAAGCAGCACTTGACAGAACTCTTTGGAGGAAAAGGATTCATGTAGCCGACCCCAATTGATTTGGGACATAAGGCTCAGTTTAGTTTGGTTTGGTTTGGTAAGCACACGGTAGAAGCCGTATTCTTTTCTTACTTGTCACGTCTTCAACCTTTAAGTTCCACCAGTAGCCGGGTCACACGCAATATGGGTGCGAGTTGAGCATCACCGTAACACATAAAAAATTTAATATCGCAACACCAAAAATTAGGTTTCACCGGCAAACGATTTGCCGTGAGTGTGGACAAATCGTTCATCAGCAACCGGTACAAATTGATCAATCAAAAAAATTAAAACATAAATATAACTATATACCTGTGAAGTAATAGATGGCGATGATATAGATGTTGATTTTGTGGTCCTGCTTTGAAATTAAAAAAAAATTGCAATTTTAAAAATCTTCTCTTCGCATTGAAATGAGCAACTCAATTGAATTGACGACACATATTATTGTGCACAAAAATGTGTGTGTGTGAGGGACAGAGAGAAGTGGCAAGCGGGGTTGAAATTATAGGGAAGTTGGCAGTTTTTTTTTTCCAGAGTGAGGTATTATCAATTTGGTCCATATATATTAATTTTTTGTCCATTTTCTCTTGTGTAAAAACAGTTTTTTATGATGTGTATATTTGGCAATTTAAAAATATTTCAAAAATATGGAGACACCAAGTTTGGCTCTCTCTTTGTATAATAGAATAGATAATCTAATGTTTCAGGTTTAGAGAGTGCCCATGTAATAACCCTGAATTTTTATTAATTTAATAAATAATATATTTTTTTAATTAATTGATTCTACTGATTAAAAATTATAAAATAGGAGACTGTTCGAGCGAGCTCTAAGCTGCTCGAGCGCCTATTCAAATTACAAATCTCAACAACTGCTGCGATTATGAAATTTATGGAGGAGAAATGCTTGGGATCGGATTTATTCAAGGTTTTATTTGATTTTATACACGTTGATGAGGATTTTTCCTACTTAAACTATAGTAGATTCGTGTGATTCATTTGCTATTTCGCATCAGAGAATTTCTAAAGGAGTTTAGAGAGAGAAGGTGTGGGGATATTGTTCTTGGCAAAGAATCTTCGATCCGTGAACGAATTCGCTGATCCAAGACCAATTGTTAGCTTAATTTTTAGGAGTCAAGGTAGGAAAAACCACTACTAACCTCAAATTAATAGATTACATTAGGTGTATTGCTTAATTTTGTAGAAATTCATATTTTGTCGAGAAAAAGTATGAAATTAGTTTCTGACGGGGCTTGATTCATAAAATTGTTAGAGGGCTTTTGGTCCGTGAACGGTAAAGCTACTGTACATGTTATCAATTTCAATTTTATACCCAAGATCAGCATGTTAGATTTTAGGATATTTGTTTCAAAGTTTGTTTTGTGAATGTTAAGCATGAAATCAGTTTTTTTGTTGTTCAAATCATGAAATTGATAGAGCGTTGCGAATCCATTGATCATACGACTACTGTTTATATGTTCAATTTATGCTTTTGATGTCAGAAAGCGTGATTTAGGGTTTAGTACGCATACAGTTGAATAGAAACCCTAAAACCAGAGCTGTTGGAGAAAACAGCTCGCTCGAGTGAGCTATAGGCCGCTCGAGCGACCTGTAGAATTTCTAGCAGTTTCTGGAGTTTTTGAAAATCAGAACCAGAACTAGACTGTGACACCCCAGCCAGGCCGTGGTGCCAGCTGTGAGGCCGGCGTCCATGAGATGGAGTCTCAGTGGGACGTCCAGATGGGTGGTCAAGGGTCCCACATCGCTTGGTGGATGTAAGTTCGGTGGTATTTATAAGATTATGAACCTTTCTTGTACAAGGCCTTTTAAAGCCGTGATGGCGCCAACACCAAATGGAACTTCACAGTTAAGCGTGTTCGTCCTGGAGCAATCCTGGGATGGGTGACCTACTGGGAAGTCCATGTGGTTTGGGCGACAAAAGCGGACAGTATTGTACAAGGCGGGGGCGGGTCGTTACAAATGGTATCAGAGCCTGCACCAACCGAAAATGTGGGAAATCTCGGCCCCACACGAGGACGTGTGTTCCTAAGTGGGGGAGATTGTGACACCCCAGCCAGGCCGTGGTGCCAGCTGTGAGGCCGGCGTCCATGAGATGGAGTCTCAGTGGGACGTCCGGATGGGTGGTCAAGGATCCCACATCGCTTGGTGGATGTAAGTTCAGTGGTATTTATAAGATTATGAATCTTCCTTGTACAAGGCCTTTTAAAGCCGTGATGGCATCAACACCAAATGGAACTTCACAGTTAAGCGTGCTCGTCCTGGAGCAATCCTGGGATGGGTAACCCATTGGGAAGTCCATGTGGTTTGGGCGACAAAAGCGGACAGTATTGTACAAGGCGGGGGCGGGTCGTTACATAGACGTTTAGGCAAACAGCTTAAGCAAGCTCTAGGCCGCTCAAGCGACTTATGAAAATTTTAAAAATTTTCAGAATGTTGATCAGACTTTCTGGGCAGTGAAACCAGACTCCAACCTTCACTGATTTGCATGTACACTCTGCACAAGCATACATGAACATATTTTGTATGATCACGAGTTCCCGTGGAGCTTCGTGTGCACGTTTGACCACAATTTGACCATGATAATGTATGTAACGCATGTTAATTGTGTTATGAATGAATTTATGTGATGATAATTATAGGATGCATAGAATAACATGTGATAACAAGTGGAGTATGGAATGGGTCGTCGTGCCGACTTAAAGTTGATATGGGGTGATAGGCCGTCGTGCCGATTATTTAGTAGGGTAGCCATCGTGTTGTTAAATTGATATCGAATGATTTAAACAGATTAAATATTGATAGATAGTATTAAGCATGTTTTGGTAATTATGTGAAAATCTAGAATCCATGATTTAGGAACATTAGTTCGAATGCCACCGTAACACGACAGCGGAGAGTGTTAGGTCATCATCATAATTAGTGGAACATGTAGTGAACATGTAGGTTCATTAAATGGATAAATGGATTGATGACCGTCGTGCCAAGTTTGTTGGTCGTCGAGCGTAGTGTTGTGTTTCTGACTATCGTGCCAAGTGTTGTTCCATGTGGATTTGAGTCCAACCGAGCGTCGTCCCATTTGTTTAAGGACCCCAACTAGGAGATGCGTGTATTCGGTTGGAGGTGACTTCGGTGTGTGTTTGCATCGACAGCTCCAGGTCCCGAGGAAGTGACAGCCTTGTTTTGGACAACCTTGAGCTGGTAAAGCGAAAGCGGTTAAGAATTATTGGTACCTGACTCGGCGAAGCCACGTTATCGGTCGGGTTTAGTTAAAGTGAAGTATATATTAACTCGAGTAGAAGGTAGAAAGTCTTTGCCTTGTCTCGGTAAAGATTTGTCAATATCAACCAAGTACTCTATGCCAGACAGCCAGGTAAGAAGGAATACTGAGGGAAAAGAGTATTTTTAAAAACATAAAAGAACAATGGCATAATAAACTTACGTGACTTCATTTATCGCACTCTAATATGTTACATGTTTTACTTTAATTTGTCGTATATCTATATCTGTGGGCTAATTTTTTGTTGACTTTTCCCTACTGAATGTCATAACTCGTTGGTGTAACTTCTCTGCCCCTGATGTTTCATACCAAATGTTGCGGAGCAATTTGAGATTCCATCCGAGTTAGAAGAACCAAGACCAGCTGAGGAGGATAATGGTAGCGTTTGGCTACCTTACCCATAATTGCTCTATTTTTACTTTATTTTGAATAAAATGTAAACCCTAAATGATATTTATGTCATTTCACTTTTTGCATTGAACTCTTATTAAACTTTATTTCTGTTAATTTAATAAACAAGGGCACTTTCGTAATTATAAATTAAATGATTTAATAATTAAATTAAAAGGTTTAAAATAATGTTCCAAAAAATCAGAACATTATAGTCCAAATGAGAGATGTTGACCTCACTAGATACCATTGAACAAGAAAATCATTATTAATGAAGTAATTGCTCATAAATCTATCACTAACTTACCATAAACGTCTGGATCCTAACAATTACTGATATCTAAACAACAGGAAAGAAGGGTCAAACATAACTGACAAAAGAAGCAAATCAAGAGATTACATTCTTAAATGTCTATTACAAAAAGTGGGAAAGAAATTGAATTTCCACCCAATAACATTATCCCATTACAGTATTTTCCCTACAAAACTAACAGTTACCATCAATTGCATTCCGAATTCTCCTAGAAGAAAAAAGCATATGAAAATTCCACAATGAAGAAAACTTTCTTCCTCAACATAATTCCAACCAAAGCAGAAGAAGATGCAGCAAAGGCCACTAACACCCAGTTCCAAGCGACCCGAATCTTGATGGAAATAAGAGACTTGTACCCACCTCCCCCACCCGACCCTACAAACCCGTGGGTGATCCGAAAGCAGCCCACCATGAGCGATGTCATGACAGGAAGGCTAATGTTGTCGTATATTGAAACATTTGAGCACATTTTTAGGCATTGGACGCTGGAAATGACGAATTACGTGTTGTTTGGAAACAAGGCTCCTGTGTTTTTGTGGGATTTAACCGAAGAGAACAATCCTTTGAGCTACCGCAACGAGAGCGTGTTTTTCGAGAGAGAGGCCAGTGAGGAGTTTTACGTTCTTGGGTGGATGGAATTGGCAAGAAACAGAGTTGTTAATGCTGGAGATGAGATTGGACTGTACTGGGATAGAGGGTCTGCAAGCTTTCATTTCAAGTTGTTTCGACAAGTCCCAAATGTGAGTGGATGAATATAGATGTGTCATATGTAGTGAATTCTTGTGACAGTTTTGTTATATACCCAGAAAAAAATGGCAGGCATTTAGCCTGAATTTTAATGTGGAATAAATTGAGTCCAAGAATCGTCACACTGCATCAAGTTTGGATCTATACCGTACTTCACTTCCTGGGTATGTAATCGAGGCGCCTTAAGTTCTTGATTTTTGTTGTTGTTTTGCTACTCTTCGGAATTTCAACGTGCTTATAGTACATTTTGGTTTACGGTTATCAACCCATCTCCCTTCTACTGAGAGAACATATGATCTCATGGGAATTGGTATGAAATGAGTAATTCTTCGGCTCAGTTTACGGATACCATACCAAAGTAATCAATATTCCAAGTTTTCTGAGATTGGTTGTTTGATAGATGGGTAATCTCTCAAAAAAATAATGCATTCAAGCATCAGATATGCGATCTAACTCGTACTCTAATTTGTGACTACAACAATTTTTCAATCCAATCTCGTGCTGTAATCCATGGATGAAATCATTTTGTTCTTCCTCAAAACATTGGATAAATTGGAGAAATGGAATATAACTTAAGAAATGATATGCCAAATAATATGTAGAACAATGGGAGCGTGACAATGAAAAGTTGCTGAATTAAGGATGTATATAACCAAACTAAAAATGAAAATGGGTTTCACTAAACATTCAAGTTAGTGAAGCTAAGAACATATAAAGGGGGCTGCAAAGAAGAGCAAAATAATAGGAACAATGGAAGGTGGTTAGAAAAGTCACAAACTTGAATTCATGAACATTAATTTGGTAACAGCAAAAACAATGGAACAATTTCTGCTATCTAAGTACTGTAAAACACAGATATCAGGCTAATGAGAACTTAGGTCTAAACAAATGGTGAAAACTCATGCTCTTGAGCACAGTTGTGGTAAATTCCTACTAGGAAACTAAATTATCAGAAAACCTGTCACCCTTTCGTGACAGATTTACAGATTTTAACGTTGTATTAAGGCCGAGTCTTACGGCCTAATGCTTGACCACAGAGAAGGGCATTTTTTGGAATGGGGTATTCATCTCTCCATGAATTTGCAGCGGAATAAACACGGAGATAGAATTGCTGACCTAAATACTGTCGAGCCCAGTTCTCAGATCTTATGTTCCACATTCCCACATTGTCCAAAGGTATGTATACTGCAGTCCACGAATTGGGATACACCTGCAAATGTACCAAATCATTCCAAACTCTTTTAGCATGAGATTCGGTTCAGCCATAATATTTTTAGAATTGAAGAAACTCGCTATATTTACAACAAAGTCAGATTCAGTCTTCACAAAAGGTGTTCATAAGTAATCAGGAATTTCTTATATGCACGATAAATTTAGGTTCTCAAGTGGTGTTTGGCTGTCTAGAATGAAGCTGCAATGGAATTCTCATTCTGGCATTTGGCTCGCTAACAAATGGCAGATTGTATGTCACAAAATGGAATCATCATTCAACAATTTAGGGGAATGCCCATTCCATTCAGATACCAACAAATGGTCATTCTTTTCAATGACAAAATCAATGCAGTGAACCAAAAGACAGAATTAGTATACCTGAACCGTGCAACGAGAAATTGTGTCCCTTAAGTTGTAGCTGGATCTGCTGTCAGATGACCACTTTCCTCCATCCATTCTGGTCATAGCACAAGATTCACAATTTTAGATACAATATACATGTATGAATACAGATATTTATTTCTCTTTTGCTCTCGAAATTAAAATTTTAGCACTGCCACTTCTGGTTTTGCAACCTCCTTATGATACCATGATATATTACACAAGGCCATTAAATTAAGCATTAGTCTCACTACACAAGGCTAAATAAATAGACTAAACATAGCAACTGCTGACCAATATGAGCCAAAGGAACTTACCCAACAACAAACAAAATATGGCCATCAATGTGCCATGACTGCACTGTGTCTTCTGCATTCTCAAAAACAATCTCAACATAAGCCCGAAAATCTGCAGCCATGACAGAAGTCTGGAGGTAACCACCTCCACCAGTGGGGTTGTCTGGGATGCTTCCGAGGGAGAAGACACCAGAAATCTTGAAGTAGTCAGCAAGTTTTAGAGGAGTGTCAGCTTGGATGAATGACACACTATTGACAGCATATCTCTGCTTGCCATTGATGATTGGAGCTGAGTTCGCCAGTCTAATTGTGCGGGTAGTGTTGACCATCCCGTAGTGGTATGAGCCTTGTGGATTAGGCCTCGGTCCACTTGCAGTTAGATTTTGCCTAGTTTAACATATGGCATGACAAAAGTGAGACACCATGTGTATGCACTAAAGAAAATGGGAGGAAAAAACTGAACAAAAAAATTCAGAGGTGACACTGAATGCAAGGCCTTATTATGTTACCAAAGGTGCATAACATGGAGGGGACAGAATGTGGAAGTGAATATACAACAATATTTTCTTTCAATTCATTTAGTGCCTCAATTTCTATTTTAAAAAAAAAAACTCTAATGTTAATCCTCCATGTAGAGATGACAGAGAAATGGAAGTACTTTCTTTGCATTTTGTATGAATAAAATGCATCTGTGTACAAACAATATGAAGACAAATTGGCAACCTAATACAGTCCTGAATTTCTGAAGGAAACTGCACAGAATGCACTGCTGCATTCATTCTTGGTGGAATCCATACTGTTAGGATAAGTGCAGTGCTGCCATATGCATTCTGGACATTCTTCTATGAGTCTTTTCTGCGTGACACAGTTAACCGAAGGAATTGTGATGATTAGTACCAATAAGAAGTAAAAACTAGCGTACCTAATGGACCGTGCCTGGTTAAGCGACCAGTCAACCTCAATTGTTGGTCCACCAGGGGCAGGACCGGAAGCACTTCCTCCTGAGTTACTGTAGTGAAGCACGGATGTGGCTGAGAGTACTTGGGAGGTGAAACGAGTTGAGACCACGATAGAGTAATCTTGTGCAGGTTGATCGGCAGTAACCAATACAGAGTAGGACTGCCCCAAATGGATGTCAAGAGAATCATAAGTATTCTGTAGTGTGTGGGTGCCTTCTACCTCAACTAGAAGCATCTTATGCCCCTGGATTCTGAAGTTAATGGAAGTAGTGAGCCCGACATTTGATATACGGAACCTGTAAGTCTTGCCTGGCAATTGCAAAAACAAGGTTATCAAAATAAGCAAAAACACAGATGGCAAATCCATTGCTGGAGGGATAATAAATTTACCTTGATCAACTGTGAATGTGTAGCCATTTGATCCACGACCGTTGATGAGAAGGCCATCAGGGAAGGGAAGGTCATTTCCTCCATCTAAAATGGCTTTCAAATCCTATTAGATTGAAGTGACACCCATCAGAAAAAACACTTGACAATTTCCATGTTGTTCAACTTAGCAATTATCAAGTAGTGTAGATGAAGTAATGCCTAGACCCAGAAAATCACCAGACGTGTTCGCAATGCAGCGATGTCTGATGGGTTCCTATGATGAATGCAATGCTGCAGCACAATGGGTTTTGGATATGTCTCTATGAAAATTAGCTGGGTCTGTGTCATTTTCCATAAAGATCAATTTTCTTTTTTATATATTCTACGACATCTACAAACTATATTTATTGTGCAGTTGGGACATTTTCTTAGAAAGCTACTTACGGTGTGATTTTGCTTGAACCAGTCACCGGCCAGTATTGTGTAATCTCCAGCAGGGGGGTCAAAAGGAACGGGGATCACAGAACGACTGAAAACTTTGATTCCACCGAACCCCCCTGCAGCCTTGTGGAAGGCAAGAGAGGGGAAGTAGAAGTAGCTACCAATCTGATCTTTGGCTTGAAGGATATAAGTAAAGTTCTGCCCCGGTGGGATGGGGCAATTGGTGCCATACACTCCATCCTGCCACGAGTTCCTTCTCTGCTGCAACCCATTCCTGCTCATCAATCACAGCATTTGCTGTCAGTTTTGGTATTTGAATTCTGCTTCCACACAGTATAGCAAGAAGATTAAGACCTTGCATGCTCATTCAAGCATTGCGCAAACAAACTCAGAAACAGAACTGAATTGCAGCGAATAGTTGGGAATAATGGAATTGCATGTATCATCGCAGTTTCTGAGTCAACTACGATATTCGTATCAAGTTGGTTAAAAATCTCATGAAACCGTGTGGATTGTATAGGGAATTCATCTCCAAGTAGACCAACTTATCCTGTTTTGGTTATGCTGTGCAGAAAAGGGGTAGAAAACTTCTCCTCGAAGGCTAGAATCACTTTATCAGCACAAGGAAGTTCATCTCTAAATGGCTCTTTTTGGTGGGCCAGTGAGCACACTTTCTGTAATTGTAGATCCAATATTCCTTTGTCCTAATAAAGACATAACATGCATCTCATATTCATAGATTTAGATCAACCTGTTGAAATGCATTTGGAAAACAGTTCTTCACAAAAATTTCCTTCCACTAAACAAAGAACAAATAGAAATAAACATTTTTCTGGCAAATACTAGTTCATTTTTGCCTTATTTTCCTCACTCTCAACAAACTCGAACACAGAAAGCAAATTACCATATTTGGTTTTGTTTTCTTTACCTAGTTTCTTCCCTTGTGTATTTTTCCCTAAAAATCCAAGATTCAGACCAAGGGTTCGTGTGAACCTCAATATGATCAAAACACTACAATGGCATCAATCATAAAAGCATTATGAATATGAATGTCTCCAGGAAGAGAAAAGAACAACTGGAATTATGCTAACTGAGAAGATCTTAAAGCCCAAATGGTAACACTATGACTACTGCCTACTGGCGTCTTCCCATTTTTCCCATCCATTGAAAATTACTGCGGTAATGGGCTCTACTCAGAAGCAAGGTATATATAGTCGAATACATATGTATCTCCTATAAACAATGGAGAACGACCCAAAAGAAAAGGGTAAACAAAATTACATTGAAGTTGAACAATTGCCAAGAAAATTTAGAAATTGCGGTGAGAGAGAGAGAGAGAGAAAAAGGGTAGCAAATGTGGGACTAACTAACCAAGAGAGGAGAAAGGGCTCATCCAAATTGTTGAACACACTGACAATCAAATTGTTATTGGTGACCGCTTCAATGGCAGGACCAGGAAACTGGCCATTTATCAATATCCCCTGCCGTAGATATAGCTATATGAGTTTACGTATATGCATCTATAGTTGTATACTTCCAATGATAGAGAATATTTGAGAAAGAAAAATTAAAGAAGATGAAGAAAAGAGAGTACCCACCTGTTGTTTGACACCAAGAGGGTATATATCTCCGTAAGTGACATTCCACGTATAGAATATGTATGGGTCTTCCCCGTTGATGCACTGGTTCACCGCCAGAAATAGGCATAGCAACACCTTCTCACACCACCTTCTCCTCTTCTCTTCCATCTCCTCTCTCTCTCAATGCAATGAGAGATCTATCAAACAGAGCCGGATCCCCTGCCTTTTCTTCTTTTATTCTCTCTTTTTCTTTTCTCCTTTGCTTTGTATCGTAATTTCCCTCTCTCTCTCTCTCCAGACACAGAGAGTGAATGAGACGACACAACACTCTCAGCGGCCCTAAATAACTGCTGGGTAGATTATGCAGGCAGGCAGAGCTATGAGCTGTGCTTCAGTAACAGCAGTCTCCGAGCATTGTGAACTGTGAAGCATTACAAATCCCCATCAAATTAACAATTCAAATACTCATTTACTAAAAATGTCCCTTTCCCATCTGGCCATGATACAGCTTTGTTCAGCTAAAGATCCGTTTATTTACTGTCAAATTTTAAAGCAAATACAAAAATAATAGTAAGAGCTATATGATAGTATAAAGCAAGATTGCTGCAAAAAAAGATTAATTATACTGTTTGTTGGTATTTAAGAAGAGAGATTTGAGTGGACAAATAATATCCTCATTGTTACATATATACAAACAGAATAAAAAGGAGAATGAAGTTTTTATTAGGCAATAATTAACAAAATTTAATTCAAGTGGGAAAAAAATTATCTATTTGATATTGTGTTGTATTCGATATATATAAACAGAGTTGTTATAATTTACCCCTTCAATTAATATTTTTTTGTATTTAATCACTTTCAATTATAAAATCTCACACCTTATCCCTTTTCGACTTCACAAGTCTATACTTAGGACTTCAACCCTTGAATTTGCAGTTTTTTATATTTAATTATTCTTGTTAACTCTTTATTGTTTCTTTTCACGTCATTATTTTTTCTGTATGTGTTTATGTGCACGTCTTTCTTTTTTTTTAAATTAAAAACTAACCGTTTTTTTTATTTCGAGCTACTGATCCAGTCACAACATAACATATTCTATTACAACCTAAAAACCCCGTTCAACACATTCTCAGCTGATAATAAAAAGAGATTCAAGAGGATAAGTTGTAAGATTTTATAATTTAAAATAGTTAAGCGAGAAATAATAATACTTGAAGAGAGTGAAATGTAATTAATCCATGTTATTAAGACATCCACCACCGCCTTTAACAAACAAGCCCTTAAAAAATGGCTAAAATAGTCAACTGGAAATAGTAAAACCTGGCACACTGAGCTAGTCTTTACGTAGCAGTCTTACATTGCGCTAACGATGCACAACAACTTGCATTATGGTTCCTGTTTTTGAGGTTAATGTGTTTTATTGTCAATACCAAACAGAGATTATGAAGAACGGACCAATAAGATTGGGCGACAGTTGTACTACTATACTTTGTTTGTCTTTTTTAGTGTCCTATTAGTTCCTTTTTAGGATTTCAAAAGTTAGATTCCAAAAATTTCCAGCTAAAATTAAAAAAAAAGAAGAGAATGTTAATCTTATTTAGAGCATCCACATCAGTATTTCTATTTTTGGACCAAATTAGAGAGGAATTTACTTTTTTTTTTTACTTTAGAGAGCTATATTTTCTAATATTTTTTGCATTAGACATTTAAATTCTCTATTCTATTCATATTTTATTAAAATATTCTTTTTTTCTTTTCATATTCAATTCTAAGACAAAGAAATGAAGAAAACAAATTTAAGAGGCTACAGTGGGTTCCTAGACATAGGAAGTCACTGTAACAATAATAAAATAGCGAACAGATCAGGAGAGATTGATGTAGAAGCTCGTTAAAAGAATTTCTTCTCAAAATAGGGAAGTAGGAGATTAGAGGAGGTTGGTGTGGATGCTTTTATAATAATTTATTTTTTGAGATAAAATAAGAAATTTATTAACTAAATTTTATTTTGAAAATACCGAGTTCACGGTTAATACCGAATATTTCAAGTTAACGGTGAAATTTTAGTATTTTTTCAAAATTAAAATCCGGACAGCATAATCGAAAAAGATTCGAATAAGTGGTGTTATTCACTTTTTTTTCTCTCTAAAGTAGGGGCAGTAGGATTTGAGAAGTTATTTTTCTTTTTTTTGGATCAAAATAACTAGTTTGGAAAAAACAAAAAAACAAAAATAGTGTCAAACAAGGAAGTAAGGCCAAAGAGGTGTGATGAATTTAATACATCAAAATTACGTAATTTTAGTGAATGACAGAGACCCTACTCACCCTAGTCGGTAGTCGGTGATTGAGGGTAGGATGGTAGGAATACTATATTTAGAGCTCCAAAATCAAGGAAATTTTATAGGTACTATGGACTTTCTTTTCTTTTTTTAATGCTAAAATTGAATTCAGTGACACTTTTGCAAAAGACAAGAGTCATGTGGATTTATTTTAGTACTAAATATATATTTCTTATAAAAAAAATGCTTGATTCTGCCCTATCCTTATTTCTTAATAATTTTTGTACGTCGCCATGCACGTGGAATTTTAGGCATCTCCTTGTTTTTTCCCGGAATGAACACCGACAATATGCCATACTACACTACATCTTCACTACCAGAAATTCGAATCAGAATCATTTGGTGTGAAGATATCTTATATAAATGATCCATTTAGACTGTTGTATTTATTGAATTTTTTTCGTCTTTATGTGTAATTTTTTTGTAATTTTTTATTTTTCATCAACTTTTTGAGATTTATTGGTTAATCTCGACAAGATCTTTCAGAAAAGTTATAAATAATGGGCTAAATTTGAAAAAAATTCAGAAAAGACAAAAATAAATAAAAAACAGAGTTTTTTTTAATTTATTCATCGTTTTTAGTGACATTTTTATAAATTTTGGACATAATTTTATACTTTTTAGATTTCTTTCATCAAGATGGACTAATAAACTATAAAATATTAAGGTCAAAATAACAAATGTAAAAAGAAATTAAATAGAGACAAAAAAAATAAATTAGAATAAATTAGTTAGGCCAAATTGGGGAGGTTTTTTTGTTTTAATGAATCGAGTTGTTCATTTCTAGTAAAAACGAATAAACCTGTTTTGATAGTAATTTACTTGTAAAATTATTGTTAAAGTGTAAGCTAATAGTATTACGGAATTATAGAATCAACAGCTAAAAAACTAAATGTTAGTCCCAAATTGTTATTTGTGATATTTGGCAATTTCATAGTTAAAACACAATAGATTTTTTTTGTAATTTAATTTATTTTATTTTTAAAATAGAGTGTTTGTTTAGAATATTTGTATTTAATTAGATATTGTTTTGGCAACTCTTTTGTTTAGAAGTTTTCTAGTTGGGTTAGAAGTCTTTGCCTAATGGATTTGGGATGTTTCCAAGATCTCAAAAGATTTCAAGATTGATATCACATCAGCCAAAACCGGACTTGGAAAATATCAGAGATCCGAAGGAAATCGATCGAGTAATTTGTAGTCGTTGGAGTGACTTGAGGAAATTGTGAAATTGCTCTACAGACTTTGTGCGTACAGATTAAATTTCAATAGTTAGGGTTACGGCTAAGGACTAGGAAAAATACATGTTTTGAAAGTAGTTCTTTGAGGGAAAAAAAATATGCTCTCAATGTGTCTTTGATATATAGCTTGGTGTTACATCAAATTAAGATAGATCATGGAGTTTAGATAATTATCGCCAAGGGTTTCATTGTTTCACTCTTCAACAATAATGTTTTTCTTGGAAGACTTGAGTGCGGTGAACGAGGATTCGACAATTAATCTTGGGTCAACAGTCATAATTGTAAGTATAGATTATTTTATAATCGCATAATGGTTATTATAGTGATTTGATTTCTTCCCGTAGTTTTTACCTATTTAAGAATTTTCCACGCATAGGTTGTTTCCTGGACGTTTCAATACTAAAGTAACCATGCTTGAAGGTAAATGCAAAATTAAAGAGAAATATGTAGAAGAAATTGTAGGAATACTCCAGATCTATGAGGCAGACATGCTTCTTTTTGCATAACATAAATCTAAGTCCAAAACTTCTTCCAACCCCATTTCGTTTACATGTTCTCGAAGCTTACTCAAGAAGTAGCGACGGTGAGTACGACGTTGAAGCCATGACACTATTCACTATGACGGTGAGTACTTTTGTTTTTTAACCTTGCATAATTCAAA
The DNA here is from genome assembly GCA_019985065.2 of Arctostaphylos glauca. Classification (NCBI taxonomy): domain Eukaryota; kingdom Viridiplantae; phylum Streptophyta; class Magnoliopsida; order Ericales; family Ericaceae; genus Arctostaphylos; species Arctostaphylos glauca. The sequence continues at coordinate 21,430,230 of JAHSPW020000012.1, read as the reverse complement.
CCTGTACTTTCTCTTTTGATGTGAAATGATCAATATTATGAGTTTTGAAAAAAAAATTATTTCACGTCTTCGAGAATCGGGACGTTATGATTTTTACTATAATACCATTACTAATGAAATGCAAATATCATTGATTCTTGAAATGTTTTGATAGGGATCCGTAATTTTTGGGTGAAGAAATACATTAGCCAACCCTGAGGTAAACAATTTGCAAATACACCATAGAGTCTTTCACCAATATTTTAAGCCCCATCTTCAGTTCTAAGCATATCTAGACAGGAAAGATCACCTTCTATTTGAATAAATACTCAGTTGCCTTTGGTGCTCCAAAATATATAACTTTTGCGGTCATTCATATATTATCTGCTACCAGTGTGGAGGTGAAAGCGGACTACAAATGGGCGAATCTATGACTATAATGCCTTAGTTAAATAAAGAAGGACAAGTTGATCAAGGCCGTCCATCCTGTCTCATCTTGATTTGACTATATTGTATGTAAGCCATGTTAGCTCCACACAAGAGCCTCTTTTAATTTATTAAAAAAACACTCATCAGTTAGCTCAACCCCTTTAATATGCCGCTTTGCCGCCTATTAAGAGAATATCTCCTGTTTAAGTGGTTCACATTGTCATACGACTGAAGTCCAGGACAAAACCAAAATTTTAATTTAGTGGGGGTTAAATTACAAGGGAGTCAAGGGACGAAGTAAGAAATGATTCAAGGCAAAAATGCATGTCCAAGTACCTAATTCTACTTGGGCATTTAAAGTCAGATTTAGAATCTTTAAGGGGTCAGGTCAAGTGTAAAATAATAAGTTTAGAAAAGTGAAGGGCTACTCGATAATTTTACACTCAGTAGGGTAGGCCCAGGCGACCCCATGTCACTATTTTTGCATGTGCGTTTACAATTTCTTGCATGAATTCCCGACATTGAAGATAGTGAAAGAGGGTTAGGTGAGATTTACCAATAAGAATTTATACTGGCTTTTGATTAGGTTTGTACAAGCTAAAGCTCTACATTATATTTATAGTCTGTGACAGAACATATGTGACAGACACTTCCCAGTCGTTCATTTGAATCAAAGCAAACATAAATCAGCCCTAGAAACAAGAGATAATCCACAGGGGTGCTGTCACTTTAGTAATGTTTGGCTATTGTAGATCTATGAAACTTTAAAAAAAAGAGTTCTTTCGTGTATTGTTTTAAAGACAATCTGGACTACTTTTTTTGGGGATCGAGACACCTTTGACTTTATTATTATTTGGGCAGATAGATTTTCAAAATCTTAGACCCCTGCCTTACAACTGGCATTCACACCTACGCATTGCTTCTAATCAGATCATGTGGGGTCACTAATTATTCAGTACTTTTAGTTTGTCATCTTATATTGTGTCAATATTATGCAATTATGTGAGATTTATATACTTAGTAACCGTTTGGCTTAGATTGCTGTTTTTCTTGCTCTTTCACTTTGTTCCTGCTGTTCTTACCAGAGGAAATGTTTAACAGTTCGCGTGACACGAATTAGAGGGCCATTTCTCGCAGCCAGTTCATGGGGAATCAAAACAACAAAATTCATTTTGACTAAACCAGCTAGTTTCATTTGTTCATTCTGGGACATTCCTCGTTTTAAGATTCGTCGGTTAAAGAATTTCGATAAAAAAAGAAAAAAACAGAAAGAAACTATCACATAATGGTAAAACAAGTTTGACAGCTGGGCAACTATCTTGGTTGGACGCGCTGATACACATTGAGCAACTTGAAAATTTACTTAGTCCATATGTCAGTTCACTAAATGCTAAAACAAGTTTGTCACCTAAGCTGAGAAGTTGAACTATTATTGAAGCATTCTCGACAATTGAACTCGGCCATCTGGGGATTCGGGGAACTGGTGGATAACCAGTATTGAAAACCATCTTTATATTGGATGTTTTGATATTTTAATGATCCTACCTTGTTAACTGCAACTTTCGTATTTATTATCGCCTTTATTACTACTTGAGTCAATATTGACGATATAATTGCGAACCTATTTCTCGATCTCTACTTTATGAAAACAATACTATATAAACTGTCTCCGATGATATGCTGGGGTTATAAGTTAAAATGCATCGCTCGAGATCTTTCCGAGTGTCGAGTATCCTGTTGTACTAATGTCTATATTCCTTTCTAAGAAAAAGGTTAAGGATTTCTTAACAAAGTAGATCCACTGACAATTTAGTTCGAGGAAGCTGCCGTTTTCTCTTGAATACAGTCAATGTCTTTCAAATCAAAATACTTGCAAGCTGTTAGCTTATTTTCTGATCTGAACTCGTGGATACGTGTTATTTCTCCAGCATTGTTGATACTTTTCTTACCTCAAATGGCTCAAAGAGGTCAGAAAATGGATAAACAATCAGCTGATGTCATCCTTCAATCTGGTAATTTTAAGTATCTTCATGTATGGTCCAAAGAACATAAACCACTGCAGCGAATTCTGGACAAATCTCTTTTGCCACTGGTTTCAACAGGGCACCAACATCAACTATGTTGCTAGCAATATCGAGATTCATAGAGCTGTATCCATGGGATAGCAACCAAGTACACGGAGAAATGTCGCAAATTCCTGAAAAGAATAACAAACAATCTAATGGGTTCAGGTACAACCATGTCATCGCGAAGGTATCACAAATAAAATAGTCACTGACGCTAGCAGAGAAAAATTGTTCTTGCCCAAAAACTCCAGATGAGACGGTGCAAAGAACTAGAACGTCAATTGTAACAAAGAATTAGAAAAATTTGTACTGCCCTGAGTCTATACATTAGAAAAATTTCTTGTCGAAAAAGTTGGTTGACAATCTAATTGGACTCAGAAGATAAGATTCAGCTCAAGGTTGTGCCTAGAATATTTTGTTTCAGTTGAATGAATAAAGGCTGTCTTGAATATCGTCAAACACAGCAAATGGTGGTAAGGAATTTCATTGCAACTAAGTGAAAGGCACAACTGAACTTGGTGTAAATCACAAACCTGCAAATGTCCCAAAGCACTTTGTGCACGAGGCTCAGCCATAGAAGCCTCAAAATCAATGTAGAATAGGTAGTCAAAGTGCCTGCAAATATACATTAGTGAACTATATAGAAAAGGAATATCTCCCCAATAATTCTCAATCCCAAGACAAAGCAAGACATGTTAAGACAAAAGTTACAGGAGGAAAGGATACACAGTCTTCAACTTAAAAGGGATAGAAAAAGACATGCTTCAAACTCTCAAAATTGATAAAGAAAAAGGGTAGTAGATTGTCGATTCCTCCGAGGATGCCCTAGAAATTATTGATCTCCAGCTCTCCACTTGAATTGGGATGAAAACTTTGGATTTAAGCTCTCAACACATGCACACACACAAAAACACGCAGTCTTTGGTTGGTTTGCTTTCACTATCACTCACACGACTCTTAAGTACAAAAGTTCTTCTCAGCCTCCAGTCTTACAAAAAGGAGATCTAGTGTTGACCAACCCCTCTAAACCACTAGAACAGTCACCTACAATAATCAGTCAACTCAAAACCGGCCCTCGTGGACGGAGGAAATTATTGCGGGACAACTCAAGAGACATCACTGATACGTGAAAACCCTAGGGGCACATCGCTAACAATGAGCTGAGAAGAGGTTTCAATATCTTCTCTCGTTTTTTTTTTTTCGGTGTGTAATATCTTCTCTCGTTAATAGACATAAAATCTAGTAATATTCTCCTTTGCGAGCAAAAGTAAGCAGAACCAATTTGAGTCCATGCTTAGCAATCTAAATAAAATGCCATATTTCACTCTGTTTAGAAACACTAGCATGATATACATTATGTTGCCTTCTGGCATGGTTACGTTCGAAACTTTAAGAACTCAGTTTGCCAGCATTTCTGATTGGGACTCTACTTCCCAAGTCAACATCCATACAATGCAGCTTTCAACAAAAACAAGCCAAAATGTATCCAAGACTTTTCAGGAATGTACCCATAAACTTGTACTGATCAGATGATTGATACTCGAAACTAAGGCAATTGATATGGGTCCCATACGGTCTTCTAGCCTACTCAAATCAAATGCGAATTAAGTACTCACTTGGCAGTTCCAGTGTTTGAGTCATCAACTACCCTCAAAGGGCGCTTTCTCTGTGGCCGACTTTCAATCTAAAACCGGCAAAGTGAGAGAGCTTAAGGAGAGGCTTTTCCACAGAAGAATAACCTGATAATATAGACAAGAAGTTACCTTCGTCAAATTGATGTCCCTCAATGCAAACACCGCCAAGGCTTTAAACAACACTCCGGGTCCTTCATCCAAAGTGAATACAATGCTTGTCTGGAATAACAAACATCAAACAAATTCAACTCGGAAGAACATTAAGCAACGACTAAAGCAAAAAGAGTAGCACACCAAATTCTACCTTAAAGGGCTTATTGGCTCTTGGAATGATAGGATCCCTTGCAAGTACCAAGTAACGAGTAATATTATCAGAATCATCCTGCAGAATTATTGCATAGAAGCAAGCTGTTTAGCATAAACCAAACTAGTAGACAAGTAACAACCACCTTACTGGAGTGCAGCAAGTAACCGTATGACATATGGTAACTGACTAACTGGTCAGGAATTGTGTTGCAAGATTAGTGTTACTTGGGGTCACACCTAACAAGGTTCAATGAAATAGGAATCTTTTTTTTCCTATTAATGTTATTCACATATTGTGACGTAAACAACCCTATCCAGGGATTATGCTTATCAGAAGCTGAAAACACAACACAGTAGCCAGTAGGGGCATCACCGTAATGACCTGAGTCACCCGACCCATGTTAATCACATACTATGACGTAAACAACCCTATCCAGGGATTATGCTTCTCAGAAACTGAAAACACAACACAGTAGCCAAGAGGGGCATCACTGTAATGACCCGACCCGACCGACACAACCAAGTGTACTATTGTTCTCTTGGCCAACCTCATGTTTGACGCACACATAATTTTGTTCTCCCCAAGTTTCCTTGATAAAATCCTAATAAGTAAGTTCAAGATCCTACTTATACAGTTCCAAGATCATTCCCTCCAAGCAATCTTGAACAATTTGAGGCTCTCATCCACCATATCCCGCGGCATGCTCAAGATCATTAGGTGGTGTTATTACCATACCACAGGCACTTCAATAACTGAGCAAAGGTAAGTTCATATTATTTCCAAATGATAGGCTCGCCAGAAGAAGGAAGAAAGAAAGGATCAAACACTTGAGAGTTTTACTTTTAAAAATTGAATTGTGTAATGCTTAATAATAAACATGCTCACCAATATCAGAAAAAAAATTGCTTACTCATTTATTTACTATATTCCTATACCTACATACTATAGTTTGTTCGTCTCTTTCACGGCAGAGCAAGTTATACACATATCATCTGTCTAAATCCCAGCCTCTCAACCTTAAGGCTACTCATTAATGCCAGAGTCACTGCAGCTCCTACTCTAGCTCCATGCGTGGGCAGATCATCAAACCGCTTCTTGGGTTCACCGAACTATATTCCTAGCCCACTTATTGAACCGTACCTTCCGTAATTTGCTGAAAGCGTTTTTCCATCTTCTATACATCTTCTACAAGACTGAAGAGTTTGTCTACTTTTTATTACCAAAAATACCCACTTCATAACAATATTTCAATTACGGGACATGTCTATTTGTTAAAAGACATGATTATTACTAATATAAAAAGTTGTGACTTTCATAAAAATTATGACTTTTAAAGAGTTCGTCTACTTTTGGTTGTCAATAATACCTTAATTTAATAAAAATATTTGAATTAAGAGACATATCTATTTGTTAAAAGACATGACTATTAACTATAACTGTTTACATAAAAGGTTGTGAATTCATAAATGTTTTAAGTTTTCATAATAGCTGTGACATTTGATAGAAGAAGTAGCTTCTAATAGAGTTGTCATTACTCTCATGAAGAGTTTTTTTTTTTTTGCTAAGTCTCATGAAGAGTTATGTACCCCTATGTGGTCTACAAATATAGGACTTCTCCCAGGAAATTTTCTCTCTTATTGAATCCCTCTTACACCCTCATACCAGTATACTTTATGATAATTCTGAAAATTTCTCTAGAATTGCTGCTTGTAGAATCCACAAGTTTTGGAGGCAATTCACCACAAACTCAGTAGAAACTCGATTAGAGACGGGAGAATGTCATCTTAGAAAAAATAATTTATTTGTGCCTCAAAGTGTAAAGTGTTTCTATTCATTTTATGTGTTCTGTTATTTTGTAACAGTATTGTTATGAAAAATAATTGAGAGTACAAAGTATGTGATAGCGAGTATAAAGTATGTGATAGCTGTATTAAGTTCAATCATTATACTATTAGAAGTGGGGAAAAAGGGTACAAGTAATTGTGTATAATGTATATATGTATACATATACATGTATATACATATGTATGTATACATGTACATGACACACACACCCTCCCTCACATATATATCTACATCTTCAATATATGTGTGTGTGTGTGTGTGCGCGTGCGTGTGTGTGTGTGCGCGTGCGTGTGTGTGTGTGTGTGTATGTATATATATCTACATCATATACATATACATCTTCGTATACATACACATATATATGAATTTGTTAGTTGCATTTGAGTATTGAAAGAAGTCATTCCTTTAATGTATAGACGTGTACGGATCGTATATTGAACAATACTTTAGTATGTTAGAACTTATTTTTTATTTTGGAAATTGCTAATTTTTTGAACTAGTAGACATAAGCCGATATGCTAAAAGACATAACTAATAAATTGCAGCTGTCATGTGAAAAGTTGTGACTTTTCATATAGTAACTTTTAATAGGAGTCGCAACTTTCCATAACAATTATTAACTTTTAATAAAAGTTCCAACTTCTCATAAGAACTATGACTAATCTTTAAAAGAATTATGGCTCTTTTCTAAGTACCCCTACAATTCAAATGTAGAATTTCTTCCACAAAACTTTTCTACCATTCTCTCCCCGTACCCCTATACCAATTTATATTTTCTACGAGAATAATTGAAATTCAAACTTGCTATTTTTAGAATCTATAGGTTTTGTTATATTGTGGATGTATCTTATTAGAAACATAGTAGGAAAATTGATTGAGTTGGGATAAATTTTTCGTCTTAAAGAAAGCAATTTAGTTGTGCATCAAAGCCTAAAGTACTTATGTTCATCTTTCTATTTTTCCTATTTTCCAATGTTGAGAATGTATATCATGTGAATAACTATATTATATTTTACCGATACATTATAGATAGGACAGATAATCATAAAAAGGAGAAACAACTGTAATAAGTCAGATTCTAAAATAGCCAATGATATGAATTCATCTTCTATACAGGGGACTAGCGTACAGTCCTGAAATTAAATTGTTATTAAAACTTCACACCAAACAACCAACTAAAAAGAGAATGAAGAGAAGACATGTATGCTTACTTGATATTTAATCTCCGTTATTTGACTAGACTGAGAGACAATAGATATAATCACGCAGGGCAAATTTTCTATCCAATTCATAGTGAAGGATTTACTATTACGTACTACTATCATCTAGATTTCAATAAGATGTTTTACGTCTTCACGTCTCAAATTTTTTTTATGCTTATTTCTTCTTTCGGATGTAGATGAATAATTTAATTTGAGTTTTGTATAGTAGTGAAACATCATTCAAGTTCTCAATATTTCTAAAACAAAATATTGTAATAAACAACATAAGTCTAGGTATAGTCTTTGGCCACAAGGCGAGTCTTATACCACTCAATGGAGCCATCCGAATGATATTTGACAGAAGACCCAGCGATAGCCAAGAGCAGACTTTTCTTACGGAAGAGGAACCAACTCCCAAGTGCCATTATCAAAAGAGCAAACATTTTAGCCTCCATAATTGACCGCCACGCAAGTATGGAAATGGCTTCTTAGACAGTGTTAGGAATGTAAATAGAAGAAACAAAAGTAGCAAAGGCACGAAGGCAAGGATATAAATGATTATAGGAAACATGAGAAAGTGGATGGGAGGTGCAATTGCGTGTACCTTGGATCGCGAGACAAGGTGGCAAGTGCCTGGGAGGTGGACTGGAACATTGGCTGACGGACATACACCTAGAAGGGTTTCACAAGAGGGATAGCTATACAAAATATACTCCCCGAGAGATCAACAATATCTATGGTGCATGAAAAGAAAGGTAAAGACTCATTAAATGTAACATTTGCACATATAAAATGAAGACGAAGGGACAAAGAGTAACACTTATAGTTTTTTTAAGTGCGGGAGTAGCCGAGAAAGACACCGAATAGCTCGAGGATCAAGTTTATCCCTCCTAGGATCCAGAGCATGAACATAATAGGTGCACCCAAAAATCTAAAAGTGGAAAGGAGTTAAAGGACGGTCAAGGAATAAGATTGTATGAGGTATTTGACCCCTAAGGACAGTAGAGGGTAATCGACTAATCAAATGGCATGTTGTAAGAATAACATCACTCCAGTAAGACTTAGGACCTGCATTTGGAATAAGAGGGCACACATAAGCTCAGACAAATGACGGATCTTGCGCTCGGCAATCTCTTTTGTTGTGGAGTCCGAGCGCAAGAGAACTGATGAAGAATACCATGCATGATCATCAAAAAATTTAGACAAAGTAGTAAGAGAATATTCGCGTGGATTATTAGAACAAAACACACTGATACAAGTATCAACCTGCGTTTTGACTTCCATATAAAATCAGATAGTTTTTTCATAAGATAAAAGCATGTAACACAAGAGAAATTATCAATAAAAATAACATAATATTAAAAACCAAAAATACTAGGAATTCGCATACGGCCCCAAATATCCGAGCGAACTAACTGAAATGACGTGACACGCGACTCTCAACCCTGGGAAAAAAAGACACTCGACGATATTTACTCAACTCACAGACTTCACATTATAAGTCACCAAGACAACTACATAAAGGGACTAGTCGTGTAAGTGTTGGTAGGAATGGATGACTAAGACGACAATGATGCTAACATGATGACACCAAAGATTAGAGAGCAACAGAGGTAGGGTGTATGTCATCGGCAAGGTAGTACATGACACCACGTTTAACACCACCATCAATCTTTCTGTCTGTCTTGAGATCCCGAAACACACAACTATGAGGGAAAAATGTGACGGAACAATTTAAGGATTTGGTAAGTTTACTAACAGATATAGGAACATGCAAAATAGAATCCAAAGAAAAAGAGGAAGTGATAGAAACAAAGCCCAAGCCAATAATGTTAGTGGTAAAATCATTAGTTAGGTTAACACGAGAAGATTTACTAACAGACTGATGACAAGAGAAAATAATAGATGTACCAGTGATGTTATCAGATGCACCAGCATCAGTAACCCAAAGAGTAGTAGAATCAAAAGATGCAAGACAAGCCACGAAACAACCTGTCTGAGAAAGCGCAATAGTGGAGGTTGCCCTTATAAAGGGACTTTGAAGTGACATAAGGCGTTGGTACTCCTCTGTAGATATAGTCACCACGGTATCAACGAAGTGATTAACCGGTCCAGTATCCTCTGAAGTAGTAGCTTGATGAGCCCGAAGAAAACCATGAAGATCGTAACGATATTCCACCATATGACTAGATCCTCCACAATTAGTTCACAATTTGGAACCACAACCACCTCCCTCAATTGGCGGCCTGCACGGCTAAAGCTACAATTGCCATCACGAGAGTCACGACCGTGATAACGGCGACCACCTTCCCCTGTCTCATGACCACGGCCATGACCACATCCAGTGAAAGTATCAAACTCGCCAAAAACAATAGAGGCCAAAGTAGAACGATCTGAGGGAATTTGGATAATAGTGCTAGTATAAAAAATACAAGACTGACGAAGCTGACTGAAGACTTCACTCAAAGAAGGTAAATCACGAGCCCCCAACAATTAAGAGCAAATGAGATCATAAGAAGAGGGTAGTCCAGAGAAGAACCGAGCCACACGCATAGACACACACTAGCGCTGCATTACCTGAATATCAAAAGAAAGAGGCTAACAAATATTGAGCTCCTCACATAGACCTCAAAACTAGGCATAATAATCTTCTAACGATTGTTCACCAACAAAAAGAAAGAAATAAGTCTAATGAAGATCATATGTTCGCCGTAGATTATTAATACCTGAGCCTGACGCCATACAAGTTCGACAGTAGGCAAGAAAATCAACATACTACTGATTTGAGACTCCATACTGTGTTCCAGAAATTAACACAAATCTGAGCATCATTAGCATGCCAAACAGTATACTGTGATTCAGATTCTTTGGAAAGATCATCAGTCAAGAAATGATATTATTTCTTTCCCAAAGAATACACCTCAACAACCTTTACCAATGGAGCATAATTTTTTTCCATTTAACCGCGCAAAAGTGATAGACACTAGATAAGAATCAGATAAACCACCAAGAATAGTAGAAAGCCATTGTGAACAAAACAAGTCCATGGAGATACCGTACTAACCAAGAATCAATAACAACCCACTATTAAGCAATCAACAACCCAGCAACAACTCATCAATCATTAACAATAATCAAGCAACAATTCATCAGATGAACAAAACAACAAAAACAGACCACAAACCATGATCACCAGACTAAGCTACCACAGAGTTGGAAGCCATCACACTAAATCACTTTCATTACTATCGAGAACACCAATCAAAGAAACAAGCCTCAAACTATTCAGCAACAACGATGCACGAATGAAGCATCAGCAACCAAGACAATGATAGTAAAAAAACATACCAATTAGAAAGCAACGAAATAACACATCCGGGAAGATCATTCGTGAGCATCACTGTTATTGCTTATATTACAGATCTGTTATTCTCATCCCTTGTTGAGATTGAGCTAGAGAGGGGACTATCACGAGATTAGTCAACGAGTAATAGAGGAGAATCGTGACCTGCAACGGGGGAATAGATCTGCATATCAACAGCCACCTTCAGACAACCACAACAGAGCAGATCTGCGAACCATAGATCTGCGATTGAATGACGTACGGCTAGCGATGGAAATAGACTGGTCAAAGGCTGATAGCGGAGGAAGGTAAGGGTGGCAGCTGTGGTATTAGGTTAGGGTTTTGTGTTAGGGTTTGAGTTAGGATTTAGGTTGGCTCTTATACCATGTTGTGAAAGAGACTGAAAAAGTGTCTAGGGTATCTTAATCTCTCTAACACAAATATCATTCATGTATATAGAGAAAGTGAGTACACTAATATGACAATGATGATAAATGACTAAACCCTCCTTACACCTCACACTTATTTATCTAACAGAACAGGACCAATTTAGAGAGAGGTCAAGGAGAAATTAACCTGGATTCCCTCAGCAAGTATATTTAGGCCATAAATTTCTGCCGCTCGAGCACTTGCAACAACACCAGCATCCCTCAATCCATTTGAGGCTACCAGCTGACCAAAAATTAACACGGATTGAGTGAGACTTTTACCAAGAGTGGTTTGAGGAAGTTACAAGGATACCCAGGATATATATATGTGAAAAAAAAAAAAGCAGCAAAAATGGCTTGAGGGACAACCGTATATCACCTGGGCAGCACCAGCTGTATCATCGACATTTTCTCTGACAACACCCAACTGACTCAGGAAAATATCACTTTGGGCAAGTGCCTGCAAATAAATTTGTCAAATTGCACAACAAACCAAAAAAATCTTTAAATAACTTCTTACTATAGTAAAAACCAATATTTCCAGACGAAGTGTATCCATGGAAAACAGAATCGGGCCCATATATAAAAGCAAACATTTCTCCATGACTGGAAGAAAATGAGGCAACAGGTGGATGTTTATTAAATTCAACAGTTCAGTGACTTCAGTCAAAATGTTTTGGCAATATTTGTTCTTGGCTTATATCCTCTATGTACTTCAAAAATTATAAACAGTTCTCAGATTAATGAACTAGTGCTGAATGAATTAGTCACTATTAGTAATAGAGGTCTATATTTAGTTTAAATTCTAGCTTCAATGTACAACAGTACAAAAGTTGATTTTCTAGCTCACTTCAACTTCTATGCATTTCACAACTCCGTACCTGTGCCAGAGACCAAACCTTAAAACATTGGATCTTAATCCAATACCAAATTAAGAAAAGTGGGATCTCTTTAATCATCACAAAATATTTTGTTCGTCAAGGAAATACATACTCTACCCTAGCCTAGGGGGAGTGGAAGGGGAGGAGGTGGAGAATGGACCCCTAAGCCCATGAGCTGGAGTATGAAGGTCCATACCGCTGGGACCCTTTCTCTAATCAAAGCAAATTTCAAAGAATGGAAATTAGTTGATGCAATTGCTCCTCTAGTCCCCCTAGGGAAGGTAAAAAATTTGAATACCCAAGATACTTTAAAGTCGAGACGTGTGAATAAAAACAAGTCCGGGATATGAAAGGGTCTTATTCTATTACAATCGCATGGTCAATTAAACTCAACTCAGCGATGTATATCCCAAAATTTGGGGACATGAAGAAAAGAAACTTGAACCAAACAAAGCCTGACCTGTGGATGGCTCAGAACATGTTTCAAGTGCTCTGTTCGGACACCTGGTAGTGCTAGAAGGCAGAGGTTAACTGCCAACTGGACCTCACCCACTATGTGAAGCCTATGACGAAGGAGTAAATCGTAGTTGCGGTGGATGCTTCCACCTAAAGTATTTTCAATTGGAAGAACTGCTTTATCAGCCAACCAGAGTTCGACAGCCTGCAAAATAAATTCAAGGGCAAAGAAACTGCGATGACTACAGAAATTTCCAGAAGGAGCCTTTTGGATACAGTAAGAACCAAAGGATTTGATTTCGTTTGCCCAGCATTTGAACAGAAAAATCAATCCTGTAGAGAACATTTCGTACCAAAAAAAGGGAGTTACCATACTTTATGGAGTCATCACAACAACATTATTAACAACACAGAGATTTCAAGGAAAAGAAAAATGGATGCTACGCAAATGTTCAGAAATTTGCAAATGCAAATAGTTCTGGCTCCATGCCATTAGAATATCACCAACCTTGAATGCATCTTCAAACTCGTCACAGGGAACAGTTTCACATATAGGGTAGGCCTTGAGTGCAGCATCCTCACTGTAGGCACCCGGTAGCCCCTGCATAATTAATTGGATAAACAATGAATAAATGGCAAAAACTTAAAGCAACCAGAGACTTTTACCCTCACTTCTTCTTTGTTAGTCGGGATAAAAATCATATTGCTGAGCACTAACAGCTAGCAACTGAGATGCACACACAATACCTTGTATGATATCCGCACCTTTGTGCCATCATTTGGAGAAGAAGATAAATCAGTTATGGTTAATGGCCCTGCAATTGAAGATTATGGAAAGTGAAAGTGAGAAAACTTACAAGTTATTAACCAAAATCAGTCAAACATCAGATGCTTAAGATAGCTTGGGCCAAGCTTCACAGAGGTGATTCCATCAAGTGCAAAGAGAACTTAATCGTATTAGTGCGCCATGAAAGCGAATAAAAAAAAGAAATAGGTAGCTGACTATTAGATTGAAGAAGGTCGCAAACAATAACCTGTAATCGTATAGCTACTGTATGGAAGCATGCAATTATGATTCTAACTTAAAATGAGACTTCCACATCTATTGCGCAAAATACTAATAACTTATTTCAACTGGTTCAAACTATCAACAATTCTAAAACCTGACTAGATGGGATCGTGAGCTTGACTTTCTATTATACTAAAAAGTGAGGTGTTCCATTTATAGGCATTCCTAGAGTAAAGTCAGAGGTTGAACAATAAGATGCTAATTGAGGCCGCCGTCTTCTGTCATGCCATGAAACGATTTTTGCTGCAAATCAGGTAAACAGAACCCATTTTTGAACAAATGAAAAGTTGAATATGGCCAACTGATAAGGAGCACTTTTTGGTTGCACCATTCCACTTGTTTCATCAACTCATCATAAAGTACCATGATTTTGCAAATTAACAAGGCATATGATATGACACTGAACAAAATTACATGGACGAGCCATGTGGCATGCCCCCCTATGTGTCCTGGCATATCCATGTCCCCGCGTGCATGGGCTGAGCTACTTTGGAGGGCACACCCAGAAAAATTATTTTGAATATATGTGATAAGAGATTTGTAACATAATCATTAAAAATACATAAAATTCATACAACGATTGAAAGGTATGAACAATTTTTACTTTAAGCACACTAGTTATAGTGAATGATAGTGTTAGATTATGATAACACGTCATTCGATGAAATGATAGCAACAATATCTTGAGATTAGTTTTTCAATTTATTCATCCTATTCATCTCTTAATTTGGGCCCCCTTGAGTTCGGTTCCTCGCTTGGCCCCTGTTGGCGTGTACGGTGATAACTTATATGTATCGTTGCTTCACAGCCAGTCACAAATGCCGATCATGCAACACTATCAACTTTCACCAGCAATATGTGCCAAACAAGGAAGAGTTATACAAAAATAAATTCTGCTGGATACCCTAAAAAATAAAATATTATCTTAAAGGGTCACAAATTACTAATTGGAACCAAAATGAACCATATCCTTCTCATAACACAATGTTATAGTGTAATAATTTTGGTCTCTATTCACTTGCAAGCATTAAATAGACGAACCAAAACTGGAATGCTTTTAGACATTCAACAAGCACTACGAAACTTATGTTCCATTTATTTTGTAAATTAGCCATTTTGGACTCTTGATGCAAAAGGAAAATCCATCAAGGTTATTACACGTCGTGGGAAGCCAGTACTTGATCAACTCTTCGGCATTGCACACTCAAAAGTGGCTGCCCTAAAAGCTACACTATCATGCCTGCAGCCCAGGCTATTAAATTTGCACCAAACAATAGAAAAATTGATTTTAAAGTAAGATGCCTTATAAAGAGCAATCCTGCATTATGGTGTAAGAATAACTGACTACATGCCCAACCTACTAAGCGGGTGTTTGGCAGCTTCCTTTTACATTTTGCATTGTGCAATTTTCCATTTTTTGGTGTTTGGGAGCAGATTATAGAATTCATTCTTGCAGAATGCATTATGAGAAATGAATTGAAGAATGCATTAATCCTAGAATCATCTCTGGAGAAACTTTTGAATTCTCTATACAGATCTACAAACTATCCTTGTGCAAAATCTATTTTGTGCATTGTTATCGAAATGCTTTTTACAAATTCTCATTATGATCCAATTTTTTTTTTATTTACAATGAAAAATCGAAAATTTGAAAAATAATTAGCTCCCAAACACCCGTAAGTACAAAACCCATCTTATACTAATACACAAAATCCAAATCAATTCCCATAATTCATACCCTCAAAAGATCCACGAGAAAGAAACTAGGAAGCACAGATACGGATACAAAATACTGGATACGGATACAACACGATACGGATACGGCGATATGGCAAAACCTAAAAAAAAAGACACGGATAGGATACGACTGTAAAAATTAACTAATTAATTTATAATTATTGACTATGTACTATGCAGAAAAAAGAGCCAAAAGAAATAGAAGAGTAGTTGAATTGCTAATTATTTTACCAAGCATTAGCACAAGTCAATCTTCAAAAGTCATTCAAAGTAGAAAGAAAGCGAACAAAAAGTACTACAAAGTATTCAATACATGTCAAAAGTTTAAACCGATGATTCCTACTAAGTATCAACTTAAACATTCAATTGCATCCCCTCGCCTTCATCGGTAAATATCACGACTTCCATATCCGACTCATCAAGAGAAAAACTAGCAACTTCAAATATACCAACACCCTCGAGTGTATCAATATATCCGTCCGTTTCCTAGAAGTATCCACTGCGTATCCGAACTTGAAATGATTTAATTTTAATCTAGAATACTTGTTTGGCGTATCCGAAACGTATCGACGCATATCGGGCGGGTATTGGTGTTGACAAATCAAACGTGAAGTGTTCTCTTGAGATTTTAACACTAACCATAATTTTCTTTTCTTTCCTCAATTCTCCTTTTAATTTGTCACTGTGACAAGTTTGCTATTCACAGGAAATATATATGTGAACCTACTTATTAAATTGCTAGCATGCATTGCAGGGTTAAGAGAGAAAGGTGCGTTGAATAATAGATACAGCCCATGTATGAAACCTGTTGGAAAACCCACTTGGAAGAGAGGAACTCGAATCTTTCTGCAGCCTCCTGGACACATTCCCTTCTGTCTGATCAACTAATCGCTGCAATTCATTAGCTGAATTTGACGATTTCTCATTGTCAACAGATCGTATCGGAGATAGACCTGAATAGCCACCACAACAGTCCCACTTACGACCTTTCTCCTTGTCTCTCACCCCACAAAATAGAACTCCGGAATGCTTAAAACCCGCATCTCCATAACCCAGATGAGGAACCGCACATCCCACCTTAAGAACACCCTTCAAAGCCATTACAAATCAATAGAAAAGAATTTCGGTACTCATCTTTTTTCTACAAAAAGAATAGTTTATAAGAAAGGGAAAAGCAAAACTGGTGTTAGGAGTGGAAGAGTTGGTTGATGACTTTCATCGAACAGGTGAAGCACACCGAGAGCAGAAGTAGGTGAAGAGGTCGTATTCGACCCGTTTGATTGAATTGGTTCAACGAAAATGATGATGCGTGATGACTAATGAATTTTTTTTTCTCCTTTGATGACTAAAAGGATGAGTCTTTCTAGTTTCTGTACAATCTTTAAACATGTCGAGTCTTGTAGTGTGAAACTGTGAACTCCAAACCTTATCCCCAAATTTGAAGGTGGTTAAGTTTATAAAAAATGCTACAAGCACAATAAATTTGCACAACATTTGGCACAATATGATAAAATTACGTAGTTTCATTAAGGAAAAAAAGTGTGGTTTTGTTTGTTTGTTTTTTCCTTAATAAAACGACGTAGTTTTGTTATGTTGTGCCAAATGTTGTGCAAATTTATTGTGTTTGTAGCATTGTTGTAAGTTTATTTAACTGTTTTTGAAATAATTTAATATTTTTAAATTTAACATATGTGCTCATAATGTCAAATTATATTAGCTTATAGGGCAATCTTCCCTGAAATTTCTTACAATTGCAGAGGTCTCCTCTGAAGTTTTTAAAAATGTATTGTAGCATCCATTATTTTGGAAAATATTTGATCATTTTTTCTTGCCATTAACTTTTGACAAAAATCATTAATTCTAAGTGATAAAAGACTAAAATACCCTTATTTGCTCTTTTTATATTTCTTTTTTTGTATATATTTAGTCTATTTATTTGTTGGTGCATTAAGATATATACTTTATAATATATATGCGTAGAGTAAGAAAGAATTTTTTAAATTAAAACTTGAAATGTTGAAATCAAATTAAACTTAACTTTTTATTTTGATTAAGTTTGTGCAAATAAATATGCTTCTTATATATTAATAGCTATTTTTTTGTTATAAAAATTATATTTATCACTTATTGTATATTGTTATGTGTTATTTCTTATATATATTTTACCTAATGGAAGCGAGCGCACATACACACATATAAATATATGTATGTATTTTTAGACTATCTCATAAAAAAGTTATTATGATTTTTAATTTAACTTTTTTTTAGTTTTTCAATTTATTTTTAATTCAAGATTTAAATACTGAAATCAAATTAAATTTTTGCTATATTAGTTAATTTTGTAAAATTAATTATGCATTAAGTTTTGATAATTACTATTTAATTTTATAAAAAAATATATTTTTTACTTAATGAATCTCATTATTTTTTCATCATCTATATGTATTTATGTAATAAAAGACATATATGTATCATAACTTATCATATCAAGAAAAAAAAAAACTCTTACGAGTCTGTTAAAAAAATTCAGTATAATTTACCTATAATTTAAGGTTTCTCTTTTTTATTAAAATTTTAAATATTAATTTTGGTTATTTTGTGTATTTTAAATAGTGAAACTCTTAATAAGTTTCTCTTGTTTGATTTGCTCCGACCTAAAACAAAAACTTGATAATAATTTATTTAATTTATTATTATGCTGATAGCCTAAGTCATTCTAAACCAGAACATATATTTTTCTAAAAAGAAAAACATGAGTGGAAGTCCGGTGCAAATATAATATCCAAATAGTCTATTTTTTACTGAATTAGCATAATATTTTGTCTATTTTTTTATAAGATGCTTATTTATTTACACAATGCACACACACATAAATAGACTAAATATAAACAAAAAAAATATAAAAGGAGTAAATAGGGGTATTTTAGTCTTTTATGATTTAAAACTAACGGTTTTCATTAAAAGTTAACGACAGTAAAAAAATGATCAAATATTTTCTAAAGTATAAACGGTCACTGTATTTTTCAAAACCTCAGCAGAGGTCAGTACATTTTACCCTAGCTTATATTATTTTAATCCTTTATTTTCAAAAGATGTCTCTGTTTTGTGTTTTTGAAAATTAAGTTTTTGATTTGACAATTCGAAGCAAATTGGAAGAAAGCCAAATTTAAGTACAATTTGACTGGGGAATCGAAGCTCCATTTGAAGCTACTGAACACTTTAATTGACTGTTGAAAGCCTCATAAGATTTGACGCCCTCTAGCCAGATGCTCAGGGGGAAGAGTCGGGGTGTTTGGCTACGCGGATTATGCATTTTTGGTTTTTTATTTTTCGTAGTTGGCCATAGATTCTTTGAAAAATAGACTGAAAAATGCATAATCACTCCTGGAGCAGAATCATCTCTGGAGGAGTTTTTTAATATTTTTTATACAATTAAACTTACACAATATTCTTTTACAAAATATGTGTTGTTTGTTATCATTCAAACACTTTCACAGGTTCTCATTATAATTCAAAAGTCAATAATTTATAATATAAAAATTTAAAATTTAAAAAATAATTAGCTCTCAAACACCCTTTTATGAAATCGTCCAAAAACTATCTGACCAATCAAGCGGATACAACCAAGCAAAGACCTTTAGTCTATCATAACTAGACATTACTTGACTCGGAAACTAAGTTACGAGATATGAAGGTGTTAAATATTCCAACTCGCCTAACCCTTGGGTTAGTCTTTGCTAACCATTTATGAGATTTCAAAAATGTTAATGTCACAACTTAGGAAAAAATGACATGCAATATGGGATAAAACGATAAACAACCAAGCATGCTTCCAATACTAAATAATTGATATACATGAAGCGTAGGTATCCAAGTTAAATAGAACTTAATCTGTCTCAAAACTAAAATGTCCAAGAATACAGGAGTAGGGTACGCCATATCCATATTGGCAACACGTCGTACGCCACTGAGCCAATAAGTGTACGCTATGTAATCGATTAGACAAAAATTTTATTTTTCAACTGGACTCCTAATCATACAACAAATTATTATCAAGTATTGAACATTAACATGTGTCATCATGCTCACAAATACTGCATTTGAACCTAAAAAATAACATGAGTTATGCAAAATAGAATATCAGGAGAATATAATTAGATATTGTATTTAGATACAGAGGTGGCATGTGCCAAGAACATGATGCGTACGCCAAGGGCGGACCTATTCAGAAGGGGAGGTGGCATGTGCCACCCCCATGTTCAAAAAAAAAAAAGATTTGATAGCATAAGTGATGCGCACGTAAAAAGTGTGCATTTTCTATGAAAACAACCATTGACTTGCATGCATTTATCGTCTAGCAGTCACCTTTTGTGTGATATCATCATTTAACGCATGTTTGGAGTGTTAGTGTGCAAAATAAGTATTATTCAGGAGTTTTCGAGATTCGAGGAGTAAATGGATATCAGACGGACAACCACAAGCTGAAAGCTAAACTACCGGTAGTGAATGCAGTACTACCGGTAGTAAAAGACACTGACTTATGAACTTCTAAAGCAAAGCCTGAAATTACCGGAAATGGAAGAGCTACTACCGGTAGTAACATCAGCACTACCGGTAGTAAAACACACTGCCCAGATTGAAGAAGAGTCACTACCGGTAGTAACATCAGCACTACCGGTAGCAAAACACACTGCCCAGATTGAAGAAGAGCCACTACCGGTAGTAACATCAGCACTACCGGTAGTAAAATACACTGCCGGATTTTGGAGAAAACCAGAAATTACCATGGTAGTATTATCATACGGGATTTTCTTTATTTTAGGGGATAACTCTAATCTCAAAAGATTAAATTTTTTAAAAAATTGAGAAATTAAAAATTTTAAAATTTTGATCTCTTGGTAGTTTGGCGTTTGACCATATTTTGATGCGTTTCTTTGATATTCATCGATTGTGAGTATTTGTTTGTGGCATGAGTTGAGTTTTTGGATTAAAATTTATTGAGGGTGTTAATCTCGCGAACAAGATTGGTCATGTTTTAGTCGTCTTCCACTTGTTTCGAATAGATTTCTCTCATTATTTCATGCACGCTATACTTGCACGTTCATCTGGGGACATAGTCAGTATTTAAGTTGAGTACACACTCGTAGCGGTCTTTTGGTAAAGTAGATGAATAAGAACTCAGATCATAGCTCTCGGAGAAGGCCTGAAGCGCTTTTCTTTGAACACGGAAATGTCACCACCATTCATGGACAGTTGGGAGAGCTTCTCCTTCACCACCCTGCGCATGATGCTTTCTTGGGCGCTGCTTTCTCGTATTGCTTGTTCTGTTCACAAGTACTATTCTTTTTCTCCTGTGGCGCCTTTTCTAGGTTTCATTCCCGCCACTGCAAAGGTGAACTAGCTCCTCATTGGGCGGCGCAATTAGGTGGGTTAAGCCCCATGTCAATCTGAAAGCAGACCACACCTGGGCATTCATTTGGATTAATTGCACACTTGATCCCTCATCTTTCGTCCTTACTAATTAAAGTAAACTTAAGACTCGTGATTTTGTACGGAGACTTTGGAAGTTCACGAAGGGAGTAGAATCGGCTGCCTCTTCGGCACCAATCTATCAATCTGATTATTTGTTCAACATTCGATAACACTTACAGGGTTCGATTCAATCAATGATCAACAAGGCGGCAACGCCTTCAGGATTCAAGCCTTCGTCTTCATTTATTTATTCTTAATTCTTCATTTATTTTCATGGTGACACCTCCAAATTAAAATCCTGGGTTCGACACTGGCGTACGCCAATCATGATTTAGTGTATTTTGTATAGAACGATCGTACACAACTCAATGACTCTCATGCAAGGTTTGTCTACTTCAAGACATCAAATAAAAGTCGCAAGAGGTCTAAGACCAGCATCACAAGTGGTCCATGTAGCGGGCCGAAACAAGCCAACCTAGGTAGCGATAGTGGGCGAATGGCTGGCACGTTGGCAGCATGGGGCTTTGCCGCTTTGGCCAGTGTTGTGCCAAACGGGCTTATTATAGAATGGACATGGACATTGCCAACCTATCGTTTGGGTGAAGCGGTTGAAATCTTCTAGAATCGTAGCACATCCCAAATAGAAAAGTGCAGATATGACAATCACTGAGTTTAAGAATGCGCTACATATGGAAGGTTCTCTTGGAAGGTAATATTGAGATTTGATGATCAATGAATAAGGAAAGATTCCCTAGAAATCCTATTACCAAATATAACATTCGATGACTTATAAATTAGAGATCATAGGCCATTAATCAAGTACGTAATCATTTATTGTGCAGTTACTTTTGCGCTTCGATCTCTCAAGTATCGACTTTAGTATTTGAGTGCCTTCAGATTAGAAACAACCCATTGACACTCATTGACTATCCATTTTGCAGGTAATTGAAGTGATTCAAACTGAAGGATATCCGCAACCTCCACAACTGTGCGAATTTCAGCCACACGTAAATCTTTTGTTTTCCTCTTTTTATTTGCTCTTCTACTCTTATTTATTTATTTAATTTTTAGAGAGAAGAAAAAGTCTCACCTTCTGGGTCCCTTTAGATCAACGTTGAATAAATCATAGAGTGTACATGTCAGCAGACAAACTTTTGCAAAGGTAGCTTTGTGTTGTACCTACCCACCTATGATTTTTTTTTTTCGCTCATAAAAAAAAAAAAAAGAAGCGACTTCTCGAAGTGTTTTTTTTTTGGTTTTTCCAGCTTGGAATGCAATGAATAGGTGACGAAAATCTTGGTTCCATTTCCTTCAAGTAACACACACACAAAAAAGTTGTTGGTATATTATTACAATTTCCTATTTCTTGTATTTCCTAGTGACGATATTTTCTATTATTAGGTTTCTTCTTCTTGTATTTCTTATATTTCTTATATTTCCTATAGCTGGAGTAAGCACACGCTTTTTTTTTTTTTTGAAAGACGAAAGTAATATTAATTAATTAAATAATAGATGTACAATGATTAGAGGGAGACAACGAAAAAGTGCTGGAATGCATATATATGTAAACCAAGTTTGGACATGATTTGATCTCGTATGTCACACGCAAGGGTGGAGACAGTAGATCAGGCCAAATATGGTCACTTGATCCTGTTTAATTTTTTTAAATCCATATTATTTTAGAAGTTTGTAAGTTAATTAATAAATTTAATATTGTCCCAAGCATGTCATTTGAGTTATAAAATTACCACAACCATTCCATTCAAATACAAAAAAGTCTCTACTATGCGAATTTTGAAGTTTGAACATAAGTTAATTAATAAGTATTACCTTAGATGTCTGTAATGAAAATTATAGCTTTTAATTTTTTGCATAAGAAATCACACTTTTATATAGTATTTTATAACATAAAAAGTCGTCGGGAGTTATTTTCACAAAATTTATATATTAATATTTTACAATACTAAATAACCCTTTCATATATAAATTTTTAATACCAAAAGTCGTTGGGATTTATTTTAAAATCCAATTTATATATAAGATTTTGTACATATTCTCTTATAAAATTAGCTTCATTTTATTAGAAAAATATATATGCTATATAACTATTGTTGAAATTTTGGCCTTATTAGACAAAATTTATGGCTCCACCTCTACTTACGTTGATCAAGTAATTATTGGTGTGAATCATACAATAATGTGTTTAGTGTTGTGATAATGAAATGTGGTGATCATATAAATACGAATAAGTGGGCAAGTGGTTATCCTTTCATACCCTAGCTCGAATGAACAATTAACACATAAGTTGTGTGCCTGATTGGGGTAAAATTATGATGGTAAATAAAATTAACCCAACAACAACGTCCGAATAAGAAAAGAAAAAGATGAAATTGACGACTAAATTTGAGAGCAAGAATATGACTAACTTAATCTATTGTTTAATCCATAATTTATTTTTAATTTTATTAGTGAATTTTTTCGTTGTCGGAAAGAGATTTTAATTTTTGAATTCATCTCAAGAATAAAATAATTATATAAAAACAAGAACCTAGCTTGAAAAATTCAAGAAATCTTGCATGTTTGAGTTAATTTTTGTATTTGATTTTTTGAATCTTCAATTTTTTATATGCACCTCAATAAAATAAAATTGTATATTTTTCAGGTACTTGAAAAAGATGCAAAAGGTGATAATCTATAATGCTCACAGAATTGTGTTTTTACATGCTTATTTTGGAAAATAAAAATAAATCTATTTTCAAAGTAAAAGTTCTCCTACGTTTTTAGAGCATTTAGTCTTTCAACTTTTATAGACTTTTTCACATCATATTTATTATTTTTTAGTAGGTGCTTACTTCTAATAAAAAAATGTCAAATCTCAAAATTTTACTGAAAAAAATATATTGGGAAAACATTAATCAAGAAGTGAGTGTGAAGAAAGGGGAAAAAATGGTCAAATTTAAGGGCAAAAGTAACAGCATCCACTGAAATGTAACGGTAGTGAGGAAAATAATAAATAATTAAATAGTTTCAAAAGTAGGAGATGTCATGGCATTTTTCAAAACTCCAGGAGAGGTTCCTGCATTTGTCACTAATCTCAGGGGAGGTCAGTGCATTTTACCCAAAGAAAAAAAAACACAATTTATTTTAGAAAAGATAAAAAGAAGTAAAAAAAAAAAGGGATATACATGTAGTAAAAAAACTGACGTCATTGACCATGCAAGCTGACAAAGAAAACTACCCTTGACTTCTTATAAATGGCATGCATCTAACGGCCGACGGTGGGTGGGGCCACACTGATGTCTGCATTTGGTATGATGTTCATACCCTTGCAATAGATACAGACAATAAAATCAGTTTCTTGTGGCTTATTTATTCAGATCACAGTCTTCCCTTTAGGCAACCATTTGGGATGTGGAGTGGGGCGGGGCAACACCCATCAACACAGATTCCTCAATTTCATCTCTCTCTCTCTCTCTTCTCTCTTTCTTGAAGCTAAGCATCTCATGGCATATTCAGAAGATGAGTCGCACTTGTGGGAGATTTCCGGTGACATAGAAGGGGTGTTAAATTACTGGAGATATTGACGCGTCTCAATCCAAAAACATGGTTATATAAACGAACATTAGCTATGTAATTTGATTGAGCCGCGTCAATATCTCATTTTTCCACCACCTTCAATTTCTTGGTACGTAATTACTTCCACCTTCCTCATTATATAGTAGTCCTTTTCATGCTCTTTCTCTTTTCCACCTTCATTATAGCTTTACCTGCAGTCTGCAGAGGCTACAGAATTGATTCTTCTAACAAAATGGGTCTCTCCTTGTGGAGCCAAGGTACAGATAGAGTATGTCATAGTAATAGTATCTCTCTCACACACACACACACACACACACACATATACTTGTAATCCACATGTCATACTCAGTAGTTTTAAGAAAAACCAAAAAAAGGGCAAAAAAACAATATGTAGCAACTTTTCGCATTCTTTCTCTCTCTCAACCTCGCTATTCTTTAAAAAAAAAAAAATCCTGAAATCAACATTTAATGTGAAGTCATAAGTTGATAAGCCGGGGTTTTTGTACTCTCACGCATCGTAAGAGTTGTGTGTGTGTGATTCCATTAAGGCCTTGTTCATGAAATTACCATGTTCTACGAGCGGAGCAAGAGTTTGTGATCGGTAAGTTACCCGATGTCCTAAAATTTACACGTCATATGTTTTTGTTTTTCCTGCTACTATGAAAGGTCAGGTCATTTATCCTTTTTTTTTTTTTTTTCTCTAATGAAGGATATAATTGTCTTTGTCGAGGTAAAGGGCATAGGCCCGAAGTTTCATCTCACACACCTACCACTCTTTCCAACACAAAATTGAGAAAATAATTTGCTTTCATGACAAGGAGAGTGTGAAGAGAAATTTTGGGTTTGTACTTAGAATCACCCAAATTTAAAGAGGTGGATGTACCCAAACCACTTGTTTGCTGAAAGGGATAGAAACAATACGATACCAAACAAATGGTCCAATTTAGCACATAGACCATGCTTGGAGAGAGAGAGAGAGAGAGAGAGAGAGAGAGAGAGAGAGAGAGAGAGAGAGGAGAGGAGTAGGTAAAGAAAGAGTGTATCAGGTTGGCCTTTTGAAACCTGAAATATCAAATGAAATGAGGGTCTACACCAAAAATAGTAAACCCATGATTAGATTATACATTGTGGGGATCAAACTAAATAATTTTTAATCCAGGAATAACTAAACCCAAAAGCAAAATCAATATAATAGATACGTCCTAGTACTCTGATAAAAAAAAAAAGGAGAAAAAAGATAGGTTCTAGAAGTAAGTGGTCATGAATCATGACGATTGTTATATCTCACAATGGAAACTAAAATTGGAACATCACAAGTTTTTCTTACGCCCTGTTCAGTTGTTAGAAAAGAAAAAAAATTACAAGAATATTAATTTTTTAATAATTTTTTATGTGTTCATATAGCAAAAAAAAGGCTAAGAAAATTTTATATATCATTAAGATCAAATATGAAATCAATATAATAGGTAGAGACCTATATAGAGAGAGCTTCAGAACGTAAACAAAGACCTTCCTAACGATGCTACTATACTCACAAGAACTACAAGCCATCCTAAACCTCCTATTTTCGAATAAATAAAACGATAAAGCAAAGAAGAGAAGAGCTAACAAGATGTCAACTCCAAATAGCCTACCAAGAACACTTGAAAAGCTACCTCTTTAATTTTTCCAATAAGATAAGTTTTTTCTCATTGGGTTAGTCCATCTTTAGTTTTTTCTCATTGTTTCTCCACTCATTTGGAGAAACAATGTTGGGATGCTTGCTTGTATGCTGTGTTTTAGTCTATATGGTTAGCTAAAAATGATTTGATTTCAATCAAGTTTAATTCTTCTCAACTAGCTGATGAAATTGTTGATCTCATAAAAACCCAAAATTGCTTTCTGAATTAAGGCAAAGTGTGATATTAAGGCTTATTCCATTGGGATGACTTCAAGAGGTGTTTTTTTTATCGGCAAAGAAGATTCATTGAAGTAAAACAGGGTTACAACAACGAAGCAAAAGAAGGCCTCCAATTCCTAGTTGGCCAGGAGCCAACACAATAGGAAAGGGAATGCATTAATTAAACATAAATGGAACAACTACAAAAGGAGATACAATCCGAAAATAAGCTCAAATGTGCAGAATTCTAACATGTGCAATAAATGTTCCATATATAGAAAATCGTCAATAGCAACTCCAGGGATCAGATTCAAGAGGTGCTTTAAGGCTATCAGAAGGGTGAAATCATGATCTTGGTTAGGAAGAAGTGCTTATGCTGCATCTGGAAATCAGATGGTTGTTTAGGAGGGGCTATGGGTAGGGTTTTGGCTCGTTGGTCATTGGGTGGTTTAGGTCTAGTCCTTACTTTTTCAGTGTTCTTAGCCTTGTTTAGGGGGAGGGGTGTGTCTTGTAGTTAGGTTTTTGTTGTATAGTTCTTCTTTTTTTGGTCTTCAAGGGGTCAGTATTCGTGGTCTGGTGAGGTATATTATTAGATAAGTTGTTCTTAGTTTAAGGGCATTGAAGCTATAGCTTTTGGATTTTTTGGTCATTTTTTTAAAAGACAAAGAAGTTTCATTATCATTGAAATAGAATATGAAATATTAAAATAGGTAGAGAACTATAATGAGAGAGCTTCGAAGAATGAAAATAATCTCCTAGTGTTGTTGCTCACAAGAAACTCCACATATCGGCCCTAACCTTTTATTTTTGTAAACAAACAACATAAAACATAAAGAGCTAACAGGAGAGTAACCCAACAATTGAAAACACTAGACTAAAACACACTTGACTCAAAACGAATCTGAACCAAGACTCCCAATACACCATCTCCTCAATCCCTAATCATCATTGGCAATCCTTGTGTGTCATAGCCTTCCACAAACTTGAAAACATAACCCTCAAGATCTCCCCAACGACTTCTGTCAATTTCA
The DNA here is from genome assembly GCA_019985065.2 of Arctostaphylos glauca. Taxonomy (NCBI): domain Eukaryota; kingdom Viridiplantae; phylum Streptophyta; class Magnoliopsida; order Ericales; family Ericaceae; genus Arctostaphylos; species Arctostaphylos glauca. The sequence goes on along the minus strand of JAHSPW020000012.1, from coordinate 21,402,896 downwards.
ATATTCCTTTGGCAACCCAATGTTTGATTCATCCCAACTGCTGCCATCAAAATTCAGACCGACCGCCCACCCACCCATCCTGCTGCTACTAACACGCCCATGGTGCTGTTGGGCGAAAATCAGTTTTGGGCCTATTGGGTCGCACGAGCGGGCCGCCGCGGTTAAGTTAGCCTTTTAGGGTTTTTTGTTGGCGTGTGGTGTTATGTTGCCCTAGTCTATAAAGGGAACATATGATAGCAGCCCTCATTGTATCTCCTTTTACAACTTTTATAGTGAAAACCCTCCAACACCCCGTGGACGTAGATCATTCCGATCGAACCACGTATATCGTTGTCTTGTGAGCTTGTTTGATTATCGTTTATTTTACGCTTGCTTGCTTTGTGCCCTAACAACTGGTATCAGAGCTCTGGTTCTCGTCAAGATCAGTAATGGCCGAAGAAGAAGGTAGAGTTCACGGGATCGAAAAGTTCAATGGATCAGACTTCGGATATTGGAAGATGCAGATAGAGGATTATCTGTATGGTAGAGGTTTGGAGGCGCCATTGACTGGGAAGAAGCCGGAAAAGATGAACGATGCGGAATTCGAAACCCTAGACAGAAGAGTCTTGGGAATCATCCGGTTGACGTTATCGAAGACGGTTTCCCACAACATCATGAAGGAGAAGACTGTAACTGGCATGATGGCCGTGTTATCCAGTATGTACGAAAAGCCATCTGCGAACAATAAGGTACATCTCATGAAGAAGTTATTTAATCTTAAGATGCAGGAGGGAAGCTCGGTTGCGAGCCATCTTAATGATTTTAATACGATTACGAATCAATTATCTTCAGTTTCAATTGAGTTCGACGATGAGATTAGGGCCTTGATTGTATTGGCTTCGTTGCCCAATAGTTGGGAGGCCATGAGAATGGCAGTATCTAATTCTGCAGGGAAGGAAAAACTGAAATACTTAGATATTCGAGATTTAGTCTTGAGTGAGGAGATGCGCAGAAAAGATGCAGGGGAATCTTATCCGTCTGCCTCGGGTTCTGCTTTAAATACCGAGGGTAGAGGAAGGAGTCAGTCGAAAGGAAGTTCTCAAAGGGGGAGGTCTAAATCGAAAACGCCTCTTTCAGAAATTCAGTGTTGGAACTGTAATCAGACCGGGCACTACAGACGATACTGTAAGGAACCGAAAAGGCAAAATGATACTGCTAATGTTGCTGCTGAAAATTGTCAGGATGCTTTGCTATTGTCGGTTGATAGTCCGATAGATTCTTGGGTTTTGGACTCAGGAGCTTCGTTTCATACCACTGCACACAGGGAGATTGTTCAGAACTATGTTGCTGGAAATTCGGCAAGGTGTATTTGGCTGACGGAGAGGCGTTAGACATCGTGGGTATGGGAGATGTTCGGATAAGGGTACCGAATGGTTCGGTGTGGCTGCTACAGAAAGTCCGACACGTTCCCAAGTTGATGAGGAACTTGATTTCTGTGGGACAGCTTGATTCTGCAGGACATACTATCACGTTTGGTCAGGATAGCTGGAAGGTTTCAAAAGGGGCTATGATTGTGGCTCGTGGAGTCAAGACAGGGACATTGTACTTGACGGAGAGCACTCGAGACATGGCAGGAATTCTTGAATCAACAGTTGATGCTGAGCTATGGCATAAGCGGCTGGGTCACATGAGTGAGAAGGGGATGAAGATGTTACACACCAGTGGGAAGCTTCAGGGATTAAAGTCTACTGAGTTTGGTTTGTGCGAGGGATGCATATTTGGGAAGCAGAAAAGGGTTAGCTTCTTGAAGACGGGCAGACCACCAAAGCCAAGGAAGTTGGAGTTAGTGCACACAGACTTGTGGGGGCCTTCTCCAGTTCAGACCATTGGGGGTTCCAGATATTATATCTCCTTTATTGATGACTCGAGCAGGAAGGTATGGGTTTATTTTTTGAAGAATAAATCTGACGCTTTTAATGCTTTTTTGAGGTGGAAAGTAGCTGTAGAAAATGAGACCGGCTTGAGACTTAAATGTCTAAGATCGGATAATGGTGGTGAGTATGAAGGTGAATTCAAGAAGTACTGTGAGGTCAATGGGATAAAGATGCAGAAGACTATCCCCGGGACTCCTCAGCAAAACGGTGTTGCTGAGCGAATGAACAGGACCTTGAATGAGCGAGCAAGGAGTATGAGACTGCATTGTGGTTTGCCGGAAATTTTTTGGGCTGATGCAGTAAGCACGGCGGCTTATTTGCTAAATCGGGGACCGTCAGTTCCGTTACAATTCAAGTTGCCAGAAGAAGTGTGGAGCGGAAAGAAGGTAAACCTTTCGTTCCTTAAAGTTTTTGGCTGTGTTTCATATGTTCATATTGATGCAAATGCTCGTAGTAAGTTAGAGACTAAATCTAATAAATGTTTCTTTATTGGATATGGTGATGAGGAGTACGGCTATCGGTTTTGGGATGCACAGAACCAGAAGGTGGTTAGAAGCCGGAACGTCATCTTTAATGAACAAGTGCTATACAAGGATCATGATAGGACAGAGCAAGTCGCGTCTGTGCCAGAGACTGAGAAAGAAAAGGTTGTGGTTTATTTGGGTGAGCTGTCTGAGGGGTCTGTTCCAGAGAGCACTCAGGAAAAGGAGGAGGAAGTTATTCCGCAAGTTGAAGTTGAACAGAGCACGCCAACTGCTGCTGTCAGAAAATCTTCCAGAGTTAGCAAACCAACACAACATTTCTCACCATCCTTGAATTATATCTTGTTGACTGATGCTGGGGAACCAGAGTATTATGAGGAGGCTTTGCAGAGTGAAAGTTCTATCAAGTGGGAGTTGGCAATGAAGGATGAGATGAACTCTCTGCTGACAAACAAAACGTGGGAGTTGTCTGAACTGCCCGACGGGAAGAAAGCTCTTCATAACAAGTGGGTTTACCGGATCAAGGATGAGCATGATGGTAGCAAGCGCTACAAGGCTCGGTTGGTGGTCAAAGGCTTTCAGCAAAAGGAAGGTATTGACTACAACGACATTTTTTCTCCTGTTGTAAAGTTAACCACAATTAGGTTGGTGTTGGGAATTGTGGCTGCTGAGGATTTATACCTAGAGCAGTTAGATGTCAAGACTGCCTTCCTCCATGGGGATTTGGAGGAGGAGATCTACATGCATCAACCAGAGGGCTTTGCAGTGAAAGGAAAGGAGAACAAGGTTTGCAAACTGAAAAAGAGCTTGTATGGGTTGAAGCAAGCTCCAAGGCAGTGGTACAAGAAGTTCGATGGCTTCATGTGCAGCAAGGGGTTTCAGCGGCTGGAGGCTGATCATTGCTGTTATACCAAAGGTAGTGGCAAGTCTTATGTCATTTTGTTGTTATATGTGGACGATATGCTTGTGGCAGGATCAGACACTGGGGAGATCAACAAAGTGAAGAAGGCATTGTCAAGCCAGTTTGCAATGAAGGACTTGGGGGAGGCCAAGCAGATTCTCGGGATGAGAATTATCAGAGACAGAAAGAAAGGGACACTAGAGCTGACACAGGCAGACTACATCAAAAAGGTGCTCAAGAGGTTTAGCATGAGCGATGCAAAACCTATTGGAACACCTTTGGCTAGTCATTTCAGACTATCCAAGGAGCAGTCACCGAGGGATGATAAGGAGCGGGACTACATGGAGAAGGTTCCGTATGCATCGGCAATTGGGAGTCTTATGTACGCTAGACGTCTCTTTGAACTTCACAAAGGCTGGGCTGAAGTTGCAAGGATTTGTGGATGCTGACCTTGGAGGTGATGTTGACAGTAGGAAGAGTACCACAGGTTTCGTTTATACTCTGGGTGGTACAGCAGTGTGTTGGGGTTCCAAGCTACAGAAGGTTGTTGCGTTGTCAACAACAGAAGCTGAGTATGTGGCAGTGACAGAAGCAGCCAAGGAGATGGTCTGGCTTCAAGGGCTCATGGGTGAACTAGGGAAGGCGATAGAGAAAGGGGTGCTACACAGTGATAGTCAGAGCGCTATTTTTCTAGCCAAGAATCCGGCGTTTCATTCGAGGACAAAGCACATACAAATGAAGTATCACTTCATTCGATGTTTGGTCGACGAGGGTCAACTATTGCTTGAAAAGATCCGTGGTGCAGAACATCCAGCGGATATGTTGACAAAGACCGTGATCATTGACAAGCTGAAGCTGTGTGCGGCTTCAGTTGGTCTCCGAACTTGAGGTTGTGGAGATGGGTGTTGGAGCGGTAGCCTGAGCCGCTATTGCGTTCGTTGGACCTTGGGGTGCATTGAGGAACTGTTTTTCGAGTGGGAGAATTGTTGGGCGAAAATCAGTTTTGGGCCTATTGGGTCGCACGAGCGGGCCGCCGCGGTTAAGTTAGCCTTTTAGGGTTTTTTGTTGGCGTGTGGTGTTATGTTGCCCTCTATAAAGGGAACATATGATAGCAACCCTCATTGTATCTCCTTTTACAACTTTTATAGTGAAAACCCTCCAACACCCCGTGGACGTAGATCATTCCGATCGAACCACGTATATCGTTGTCTTGTGAGCTTGTTTGATTATCGTTTATTTTACGCTTGCTTGCTTTGTGCCCTAACAAGTGCTACCAACCAAAACAGAACCTCCTTATTCCGCTACTACCAACTACCAACTACCAAATCAAAAAATCCCTGTTGTTTCAAAAATCCCTCTGATGTCGCCGCTTTATCCTTCTTCGCTTTATGTCATTCATCGGGAGAGCTCCCACTTTACACAGGTTCCTCTTGGCCCACTCCCAAATTCTTTCTTGCTCTCTCAATATCATGTTCTTCCATTGTTGTTATCTTGCTGATCAATTCTTCATCCTCTGTAGGTGATTGAATGCCCAATTTATTATATAAATTCCAAGTGAGTTTAGCTTCCTCCAAAATAAGCCTGTTCCTGTTGTTGATATCAAATGAGGAGATGGATATTGATGAAGATGTAGTAGCAACAACAACTTTCTTTTTAATGTGTTCTTCGTCTTTACTCGCCTAGCTCTATACCTTTTCTTCAAGATATTGCTTAGAGTGCCCATCACTTCTTGGATTGACCTACTCTTTCTTGTATTTTTTTTTACCAGATACTACTAGTTTTTTTACCAACCATACCATTCATTTCATTAATGGCAAGTACTAAGACTTCCTCCTTCTCCTTGAATTTGACAAAGCTAAATTTTGTGTTTGCCCTTGTCTTCTTTGTTGGTATGGTTACCCCCGTAATGGTACCCATCTTGTTGAAGACTTGGATTAACCACTCACCATCCATAGAGTTCGGTAGGTTGTCCACGAATAGAGGGACTGACTCTTCCCACCTCTCCATTTCTCTTACTGCTCAAACACACAAGAGTTTGCTATGTTTAATTGTTTACTTCTTAGATAATTTTTTGGTCATTTGTGCTCTTAATTAGGGCTTGTTGTATGTGTTTGTGTCAAGCATATAAGAAAGTTCATACCAAGAGAAGTCTAATTAGTGCAAGGTATTCCACTAATATAGTTATAGTTTTTTGTGGTTGTTTAGGCCTTTCTGGTTCAAGTTAGCTAGCAAGCTTGTTATTTGTATTTTCAACATGTGCGTAACTGTTATTGGTTAAATTCAGCTCACATGGATTGACATTAGGTCGGTTAGTGTGTTTCAGTATAAAAGATCTTAGTCCTCTGTAAATCAATTCTATTAATTGTGAAAAATAGAGAATATCAAATAAAATAGAAAAGTGTTCTTATTTCTTTTTTTCTTTTACTTGTTCACCTTGCTTTCTATCTAAGCTCAATCTTAGTCAAGTTTTCACGTATCAGAGTCATTGACAAAAGTCAGTAAAGGTATTTCAGAAGTCTGGCGACAATCTCTACTTTGTTCAAATTAAAGAAAAATAATAGAAGAATTCCATGGCCGAAGTGTTTGAGTTACTTCTTTCCTCTTTAACTTTTCTGATAGCAAACTTTCAGTCCTTTATTATTGTGAAATTAGAAGCTTTAAACTTCTTTGATTGGAAAACACATATTGAAAATGCATTAATTGCAAACAATCCGTTCTAGTACGTAGATTGAACATTACTTATTCTATTTTCTCATATCCTCAATAAATCTGAAACAAAAATTACAAATCCAGATTTTTCAAGATGGTCCACCATTGATAGGATGCTAATGTCATGTATCATAGCCACATTTTCACCCACAATCCTACCTTATGTTGTTGGATCATAATATTCATATCAAGTTTGGAGGAAATTAGGAGAAAAGTACAGTGCATTATCTAGGTCTCATGATTTGAAGAGAACGCTTTTCAACCTAAAAAATGTTTCTTCAGTGGATTCTTATTTAGACTCAATCAAGGATATTATCCAAAAATTGGCAGCCTTTGGGACAAAAATAGATGATGAAGATCTAGTCTTCCATACACTTCATGGTCTGCCAAGGGAATATGATTCTTTTAAACAAGGAATCAAGACAAGGTTTAAGGATATTTTCTTTGCTCATCTATGCTCTTTGTTGCTAGTAGAAGACTTACACATTGATCAAGAGCAAAATTTACAAATTAATCCAATTATTGTACTAGTTGCATGAGAAAATTAGGGAACAAATGGATCAGTTTCTTCTTCATCTACAAATTCAATGATAAATGGGCATTTCCTGATTTTTAGGAAACTCTTCAAAAGTCAAACACTACCAGCTTTCAACAATAATGTTTCTCAATATCAATTCTTAGGATATCATCCTCAAAATCAAAAAATTTCACATCATAGTAATATGTCTATAAATTAACTTCAATAATAAAAGGAATAATTGTTATAAAGTGAATTCTATCAGAGAGGAAAATATTTTTCAACAATCAAAGTGATTTTAACTCTGGTTTTCAATATTGGAATAATGGAACCTTTGAACCTCAGATTCATTAGGTTAGTCCTAATAATCAAGATATGTAGTATATAACTGTTGCTTGCCAAATCTGTGGCAAAACAAACTATAGTGCTCTTATTGCCACCACAAACAAAACATGAATTATATGCCTTCTTTTTTGTCCAATAACTGTACTTACTCAAATCAAATGATGCATTTCTCCAATCCTCAGTCATTTTTTGGTGCACGACAACGAGCAATGTATGTTTCAGAAAATGCTCAAGGTTATGTTATGCCAGGAGTTAGTCCAAATTTCACTATGCAAGTTTATCATTCTCAACAACCAGTACAAGGACCATGGTATTCTGATTATGGTGTAATTTCTCATGTGAAAACAACTCTCAACATGTCAATTCAACACCAATTATTGAGGTTGTGATAGTGGGTAACGGACAAACTATTCTTGTTCTGCAGATAGGTACTAGCGTACTATCAACTCCTCAAACATCTTTTAATCTCTCAAATATTCTTTATGTTCCTTTAATTTCTCACAACCTTTAATTTATCTGTTCATAAGTTTACAAAAGACAATAACTATAACATTATTTTTAATGATTGTGGTTTTGTCATCCAGGACAAATCCACACTCCAAGTTCTCCATCAAGGTCCATGTTAGTAGAGCCTATATCTTTTTCTTTCTTCTTCTGATTCAACCAAGATACTTGTTGTGTTTCCTAGCTCTGCTGAAGTTTTTGCATAAAAGATTAGGTCATCCTAACTCCCTTTTTTTTCAAAAACTGTGTAATAAATACAAGTTGCCTATTACAAAATATAGTTTGTTTGATTGGTACTCATGTAGAGCACCCAAAAGTCATAAACTGTCATTTTTCTACTTTCACTTCTTCTACCATTGTGCCCTTTAAATTGATTCACATGGATGTATGTGGGTCCAGTACCTGTTTTGTCTCATAGTGGATATAAGCATATTACTTGTTGTTAGTGGATGATTTTACAAGATATTGTTGGCTATTCCCTTTGCATGCCAAATTAGATGTTCCAAGTCACATCCAAGCTTTCAAAGTGTTTGTTGCAAATCATTTTCACACCTCTATTAAAACAGTTAGGTTTGACAATGGAGTAGAGTTTCTGAACTCTCTAATGATTTCTTTCCTCTCATACTTTGGAATAACTCATGAGACATCTTTTCTTACACTCCAGAATAGAATGGTGTTGTAGAAAGAAAACATGGTCACCTAATTGAAATTGCAATAGCTCTTTTGCATCAATCAAAGCTAGCTGTTAATTTTTGACTTGAAGCTATTACTACTTCTCGGTACCTTATTAATAGGCTAGTACACACTCTTCTTTGCAATATCAAGTCCCTTATCAACATGGACATGATTATCATCCTCTAAATCCTTTTGGATGTTGTTGTTTCCCATGGTTAAGTTCTTATACAACCAATAAACTGATGTCTAGATCCAGGTCTTGTATCATTCTAGGTTGTTGTGGAAGAACCAAGGGGTATATATATACATACTTAGACCCTATCACTAACAAAGTCTATATCTCAAGACATGTTAGATTTCTTGAACATGATTTTTCATATCCAACACTTTGCCGGGAAAAAAATCTAAATATTGTATTTGTCGAAGAAACAAAAATTGTGTTTCCATTATGGTCTTATAGGACGACAATTACTTAAATACGTTTGTTTCGCTTGTTCGTCCTACTATTCCAATTTCATCAATCAATCCTTCACGATCTTCTATTCCATATTTTCTTGCTAGACACCTACCATATCAAAGCATGGCATCATTGTTCTCAAGATTTCTTTGCCTTCGCAACTACTTCTAATTCTCCAATAACTGAACCTCATAGTTTTAAAGAGGCAATAAAATTCCTAGAATGAAGAAAGGCTATGTCAGAAGATCACACTGTCCTTCTATCTCAAAACACTTAAGAACTATTTACAAAATCAAAAAATTTAGGAACACATTCTCCTGTACACAAATCCGGACACAGATGTGTTTAAAACTGTTAATACAGGTGAAGCATATGTTGTTTCAGCGGGTTCCACCATCACTTTCACATATATTTTACGATTTTGAACACATCTACGCACAAAACATGTGTTCCTAGACTTACTCGTCTCAGGCACGTCATTTTGTCTGTTACCTCAGGCTGCGATTGACTAGAAGGGTTTGTTTGAGACATTAAAAAAAAAATTCATCTTCCTTGGTTCGATTTTAACGTAGAAAGAGGAAGAAACGAATCAAGAAAAAGACATGAAAATCAACCTTCTTCTGGCCTTTCTTACTTTTTCTTTCCTCCCACAACTTCCTTCAGTTTTTCTTTCTTGTTTACAAAAATCAAACAAAAGAAAAAGAAGATAAGTTTCTTATAATTTTTTTTATATTCTAGTTTACTATTTTCATTTCCCTTTCCAATATTTCATGGAGGAAAGATGAGAAAAAGACAGATTTTAATGAAGGAATCATCATCCATTTTTCATGTGCCTGTGGTGCAGGTAAGTGGTAACGGGAACCAGAACTACAACGTCAATTGGGACCCGCCCTCTGTACGACGCTTTAAATAGATTGCATTAAATTCTGCTCTATCCTTACCCAGAATGGGAGTACAACCCAATCATGCACTAAAATTATGTAGTTTTGACACATAAAATATTTTAAATTAGCTGTTTCGATAAAAAAAATACAAGAATAACTGCACAAAATTTGCTGTCGCCTTATTTTGAAGAAATAAGAAATGATCAACACAACTCATTCAAATCTCTTTCGGTCGTGCTGTTTAAATTATATTTTTTAAAAAATTTATTGTTTACTTTGAAAATTATTCCGGAATTAACCACAGACTCAGAATTTTCAAAATAAACTTCGAATGTAAGATTTAAAAATTCCCAACTAGGATTTCAAAAAAAAAAAAAACCAATGTTAATCTCATTTTATTTGTTGTTTTGACCCCAAACAAAAAAAAAAAATAACTTTACAAACTCTAAAGACGTCCTACTTTAAAGAAATAAAAAGTGACTGACATCCTTACCATGCACTACCCTTGTTGTGATGTTCCTCCAACCAGTCTTCTGAAAACACACACACAAGCTGCAAAAATACCCACCATAAACTAGACAGGAAAGAAACAAACCAAAACGATAATTCGGGGTAAAACCATAATAGTTATTTTTTTAATTCCATAGAATTAATTAATTAATTTTTTTTAACAAAATTAGTCCTTCGTTGAATGATAAACATAGACAAAAACTAAATGTAAATAGACTATAGTCCTTCTCATTTTATGCTGATTCATGAATATGAAAAATCATATATAGCTTTTGTTTATAATTCAAAAGTGTCAATTTAAGCATACCTCAATTAAGAATTAACTTAAACTATCAAGTAAAAATACTCCAACATTATATTAACTAATTATTTACTTAATTCTCATATAATATGTTTTGTCATACAGGCATCAGCAATTCATCACCAGTTGAGGCCCATCTACGAGGTTAGACTTCAAAACGAAAATAACTATAATTTTGTGCGGTATTTTCAGTGATATATATAGCTTTTATTATATTAAATCTCACTATTTTTCATGCAATTTTGGCAGGATTTGGTACAAAATCAAAATCAGGAGACCCACTTGATCGACACCTATATATTCCGCATTTGATTATGCGTGGGTTTTCCTTTTGAAGAATCAATTCCCATACCCAATTTTAGACCCTATTAAGAAGTTGTCTCTTCTATTGACAATCTCACTTCCTCAAGAATTCCTTAATTTGATTGTAGTCAGTTCAAAAAACAAATGGCTGTTCTTGCGGCATGTTATGTAATGTCCCGACTCTCTTTACAATTATTAGATATTGTGTGATTGCAAAGGGAGTTGGAGCAGCACATTGCAGTGCCCCCAAGTCTCTTACGATTTTGTGTCATCGTCCGTAATACGCACTCTGAGGGGTGTGCCAGGAATTCTTATATGGGCTCTATTCGGTCATAGTATGCAAGCTGACATACTAAACCAAAATCAGATTTTAAATACCCAACATTATAAGTTCCAATCCCCTATATGTTTGATGCTCTTACAAGAGGCCGAAAGCCTTTATCTTAAAGTCCTTTGTACATTGAATGGGCTTTGATCTATATACCCAAAACATTTGGTTGCATAACTAACGGATTGCTTTTGTACACCTTGTTATCCTTGCTTAATATTTCAAGAAAGGTGTCTTAAATGATTAGATTGTTTGGTAGCTTGGCAACCTTGCTTTGTGTTTTCCGGGATTCAATTGGCATATATTAATCATCAGTCGTTCAGATGCCAATTTGATTAGAATTCGAGTCTTTCTGTTATAATATATGCTATTATGGTTGTAGTCCTTCAAGATTTGGATTAAGTTTTCAAGGAAATAAAAAAAAATCCCAATAAAAAAGTAATCAACTTAATCTAGTGTGAAAAAATAGAGTAGAATAGTATACATCTTTTACAAACACACTTTCTATAACTTTAACGAACTACAATATCTTTAAGGTTCTTAAAATATAAAAACAGACAATTAATTTCTCTTTATATAATCATCACTGACTCCAACATTAATAAAGATTTCTATTTAGAAAAGAAGACCTTTTGAGCTCACTAAAGTCAAAGAGATTACGTGGCAAAGTGTTGGGAACCTGGCACAAAAAATCCACAGACAATCATAGTCTTTTACGTAATTAGTAGATAATATAGGATAAAGTCTATCAAGAAACGTGAGGCATGTTTGCTTGGTCACCCCTTCATAAAATCAAGCGATATCACCAGGTCCATATCTGATTTCTCTTTCCTAATAAAATACATTATTGTGTGGAGAGTATGGGTGAGCAAAGTGGGCCATGTTTGGAGAAATCTATCATTTTATGGTTCTGCCCTTGCTTATGTATAACTAAATAAATAAATACAGAAATCTATCGTTTTACGTCTTAGATGATTGGTTTATAAATGTAGATTCATAGCTTGTTAGTGCATTTCATTTTTCATTTTTTTTTTTTATGTTTTAAATTGACGAAGAAATACTTTAAAAAAAACAAAAGCTACCATGTGATCCAAGCTGACGACAATGTCTGATTTTAGAAGCAAACTATAATTGGGTGCCTCCAAATTGAGCTGCTATTTTTAAGCGAGATTCCGGAAAAAAGAAAGCTAGAGTTTGGTCCAATTGGATTTATCCTTCCACCTACCAGAAAAAAAAAAAAAAGAATAAATAAATATTTCAGTGCCTATCGCATGGCATGACGGCAGCTGTTCAGAATCAGACAGCAATGACGATCGAAAGTGGAAATTATGAGAGCAATCGTATGCGAAAACTCGCAGATGAAAATTTTGGATAAGATAATTACAAGTGTATTTTTGCGTAATAAACAGACTGTCATATGTAGATATAAAAAAAGAAAAACATAAATAATAGAGTATAAATACATATGTATTACATTGTATAAAGAAAACAATGTAATTAATTATGGAAGAGAGGTCTCTTGTCGAAATGTCCTCCGATGACTCAATGAGAATACAATTCAATAGACAATAACAAAGTTTTTCCTTATCTCTAATGACAAAAAAAGAATCCCCTTGTCTTGTATTACCTCTGTCCTATTAATAGGACTTTGTCGAGCAGATCCAAGACATGCTTGTTATTCTCGGCTTGCTTTTAGCAAGATTAGTTGTACCGTATTCACAACAACTCTCGAGCGCTATATTACACGACCCATATCTCACAGAAATTATTATAGCAGTATTCATAAGCGAAAATTTGTAGATGAAACTTTTGGATAGGACAATCACAAGTGCTTTTCCGCGTGATATACAGACTGTCATACGAAGATATCAAATTTTCTTTATCTATGGAAAAAGCATTGAATTGAAGAAATTCTAAAATTATAATCACGGACTTTTATGGTATAATGGTTACGATGGAGCTCCTCTAGGGCCTTTTCAAGGACTGGGCCACGAATTTACATGAGTTGTTTCTAAATTTACTTCAATGATTGAGATTATTTATTTTTCAAAACTTGTCGATAATCTATAAAGTTAAAGATCATGTTTATCGAATATTGATTAATATATTTTTAAAATAGATTTAGGTGGAAAAATAAAGATTGACATTGAATTAAAACTCTTTTTTGTGGATAATTATGTTTTGATAAAAACATCACACTATCTAATCAAAGTAATTTTTGACGTGTGCCGATCCCTATGGCTTCTAAATGATAATCTGTACATGATATATTTATTTTGTAAATGATATATTTATGTTAACTATCATTAATTAGTTGTGTTATAAGTATTATTTGGCTAATAAATCAATCAGTTAACCAATGAATGTTTTTTTTTATTTCAAGAATGAATATAGACTTTTATAATTTACCAAACGTCATTACGAGGCTCCTAGGACAAAAAATGACCATGTAATACTATATAGTATCGATTACTATTGAAATATTCGCTCTTTTGAAAATCTGGGGCATTTTTCGGATCCTATCTCGATCACTACATGGCATAAAAGTATGCATATTATAAATCTTACTAGACCTGCTCCTTTTCCTGTTTTAGTGATTTTTTAGTTTCTTGAAATGATGATCCTCATCATGTCCTAATTGTATTTTTTTATAGGTCAAATTCTAAATGAAAACTAATCTCGGTCAAAATTCACTGATCTCCAGTCTTAGGTAGACACTGAAATAATTAAGCAACAAAGAGAAGTAATAGCATTCAACTAAAAGAGTTCTGTATTGTTCAGTGGAAGAACTACACAACAACAGAAAACCATAAAACTGAACTTGCACACATTTTCTCTAACCAACACATCCGCACTCCTTCGCCGGAAGAACTCTATAGTCTATATATGAATGTCTTCCAATTTTTCAAAAACACCTAAAACAATCAAACCAAATATCTCTATAATTCGAATTCTTCACCGGGTTCCTTAGCATATCCCAGGCATGTTGTTCCAACCGCTCGAACCTGGACTCCATTTAGGACTTGTCATCGTCGAGCCAGTTTCACCAAGTGTTTGTGAAGTATCGGGTGGGATATCGATACAAAAATCTTCATCCTCCTCCTTGTTTGATGATATTCTGTTTGAACGATTTTCACTTGAATCGTACAGATTAGGGACTGGGAAGTTGTTGAGCAGGCTGGACAAATCATCCTCAATGGGATTCGTCTCTTCCATTAATATTGGTTCCTTTTCATTCATACCTGTGTCACAAAAAATTCAATTGCACCGTTATGTTTAATCAGAATAAGATCGGATACAAATAAACCGATTCAACAAATTACTACTATTTTAATCAATCATCGAACTTCGAATGATTCAAAAAACCTTAACCACTAGCGACAAGTAGTTACTAACAGAAAACAAAAAGGGATTAAGGCTATCTGAAATTTTACTAAAACTGACCAACAGAGGAATATGCAGAGCTTGAATCATTGAAGAAATTGCCAGCATCCTCTTCCGTCAACCCTCCATGAAAACTACTTGTTCCAAATGAAATTTCTCTTCTCAAACTTTCACCATGCACCAAAGCATTAGACTCCTCCAAAAGAGCTTCCAATAAGCCACTATTGCCCCCCTGATCAACTGCATAATCACCACCACAAGTAGTCCCGGAAGTAGCTGGCGTAGGCATCGCCACCGACGGAGATTGGATTGAAGGGAGCTCTGTTTCTGTACAGGATGCGAAAATTTCAAATGGGTTGATCTCAAAATCACCCGACTTAAATTCAACTACCGGATACTGATACGGTGGCGGTAATTCGGTCTTGATCAAACTCTGATTGAACAAGCTCGAGGGCGAAAATGAAGAGGTTTGTGGCAAAGAAAAGTTTTGACTACTTCTTTCATCGTCCCGGAAAAACCTGAATTGTTGGTTGGGATTGGAGAGAAACGAAGAACTAGAAGAGGGTGTTGGGAAATTGGTGATTGGATCAAGGAGGGAGAGAGGGGGATTGAATTTGGGATTGGGGTAATTACTCTGCTGGTGTAGTTGTAGATGCTGGTCGTATTGTTGTTGTTGATGAATATTGTTGGGGTATGTGGGCAAACCGGCACGGTGGAGTCTCTTGATTCTGGTGTTCCAGTAATTCTTTATCTCGTTGTCTGTTCTACCGGGAAGCTACACAAAAATCATACGAACCCTGAATGAGACAGATTTAATTTTTTTTTTTGGAAAAAAGAAGAAGAACGAGACAGATTAAAGAACTTCAAACAATATTCACAGATTTTAACCAATCTAAAGAAATGATGGAGACTGTAAAAGAAGAAAGTGACTCCCCTCATTAGACAAACGACTTTTATGAAAATGAAGAACTGATAAAAATCACAGGCAAATAGAGGGCATTAATTGGTTTTTTTTTTTTTATCAAGAAAATAGTGTTTCAGAACATTTTTTAGGAACTGTTTTTGAAAAAAAAACAAGAACCCATATCAAGAATATATTTTTAATGCTTTCGAATGCGTTGTTTATATTGAATTTCTGTTTTATAGAAATAGGTTTCTTAACAGTTCGACAGGTTTGTTTTTTGACAATTGAGAACGGAAATCAAATTAAAATTAAAAGCGCCGTCACATCAATAGACCAGAACAGAAATGGGTTTTAAGATCTCTTCGGCGTGTAAATTAACAGCAATAACCAATAAATGAACAAAAGGGGGGGGGGGGGGGGGGGGAGAGAGAGAGAACCTCAGAGGCCATACGAGCCCATTTGTTACCAAGCTTAGCGTGGAGTTCAATGATTAGCCGCTCTTCTTCCGGAGAAAACGAACCCTTCTTGAGATTGGGCCGCAGATGATTAGCCCATCTCAGCCTACAACTCTTCCCACACCTCAATAGCCCACAATTCCTCTGCACCGCATTCCAATTCCCTTCCCCATTTTTCCTCACGTACTCCATCAAAATCGCGTCTTCCGCCGTCGTCCACGGCCCTTTCTTCACCGCCTTCCGGGACACACCACCATCATCCCTTGATCCATTTCCGCTGCCAGCCACCATCGTTTGTTCTTTTTTTCCTGAACGAAATGTTTGATTTGCGATGGAATTTGTATGTATCGTGTCTATTTGCTGTTGGCGTATTTTTGTGGGTTTTTAAGGAGATATAATACAAGGTCTACAGTAGTTATGACCACGAGAACTATCATAATTCATTTATGGTATGAAGTATCTCCTCTCCCATTAAGAGATCTAGATCGATGGAGCAAAGAGAGGAGAGGGCTAGACAAAGGATCGGTATTGGCTTGTTTCTGCCCTGTTAATTTGGTTTTTCTTGAGAATCAGAAAATGCGCGACAGAGAGAGAGAGAGAGAGAGAGAGAGAGAGAGAAGGGTAAGGGGAAGGATGGGAACGGGGGCCAGCGAAAGCGATAGTAGAAAACCCACGGGAGCTTTTTGGGGGAATTATGGGTGTAAGCTTACATTTCGTTCCGATTTACATGCACCGGATATTTATCTCAGCAAGAGTGCTACATACACATTATTTTTACACATCACTCAAAATTACATCTTTTTGTGTTGAGAAAGACCTAAATATATTTTGAGCGATATGGGTCAAAATCAAATATGATTTTTTCTCAACACAAAACGACGTAATTTTAAGTCACGTGAAAAAAAATGCGCAAAAGTGTTGCGTGTATATCATTTTTGTTATCCCAGTTTTCTGACACCGTGTAATCGAATGTTTGCTGTTCGTGATAAAAATGGGTGATATCCAACAATATTTTATTTTTATTTTAAGAGGAGCCTTTTTTAACGAGGCTTTTATGGGGACAAAATCGAGTATTGAACTTTTTTAAGTTAAAAAGCTACTTGATAAAAAATTAAAACAAGTGCTGATAATGTCTCTGGTGATTCATCCACGGCTATGACTTGTAAGACGAATATCGGTGTGTTATCGGCTAATGTTCTTTTGATGCCGAAGTAAGTGGTTGGGTTTTACTCTTTAGAGAGAAGGGAGATGACGAAGAAAATTGTCAAATAATGTTCTGCATTTTTCCATTTTGTCATAATCCTTCTTGTTCTCTTCACTCGGTTTCCTTTCAGAAGTCTACATTTGTGGGTTCGAGATAAGGTCACTATCCTTAGCCGTTAGGGGTACAGATAGTGATCATATCTTTTTTGGACCACATATCAAAGATGCGCTTCTTCTGGGGGACGATAATTTCGGTAAGGAAAGGGTCTGGTTTCTTTGGGCTAAGAAAATATTTTGGCCGAGAAAAGTCTAAACTGAGCAGCCAAGGAGACCAGATGCGAATAACTTAGAAGGCCTACTTGGTCATCAGTTTTCCACATACCAATTACTCCTCTGTTTTCGGGGATGAACATAAAAAAATTTCAGGAGCAATTTCCAAAAAATTGACAGAGACGGTTACTTTTGGCTTTTTAGGTGGGAATTTAATGCGGGTGTCTATTTTTTAGAGATGCTGGCACATTGATTCATTTCCGTCCATTGGATGTGCTCGCAGTTATGTAGCCACTACCGGACTATTATAGGTTCACGTGTTTCCTTCCGGGCCCTCGAACGTGCCATTACCCAAGGGCCAAGATTTGTTCATAGAACCCCAACGCTTGTATACCCCCTTCGTTAATTTGAATATCACATTTCCATCACTTCCTCTCTTACCCCCTTCTATATGGTGTTACATCCTTGGACCCTTGAGTTGGGTTTTGTTACTGACAGTTTGGGCCTTCTTCTTTATTATGAAAGCATGTTTTATCGGATCAAACCTACCTTCCCCATTTTCAGGCCATGACACCAGGAAAGACACATGCCCCAAGCGATCCACCCTCCGCTAGGGTGGCATCTGAGGCTGAGATCCCATCAACTTCTTCTGCTCAGGTGCCTCTTTCTGTGTTAGTGGGCTTCCTATCTGGTCATTTTATGTCTATGATGGTAGATTTTGAATTATAATTGAAAATATTTTCACATTGACAGATTTTGGGTGATTCTTTACTGTACATTAGGCAATGATGAATGAATATAAATGTTAATAAAGGTTGCTAGCTTGACAGGTCAACATTAGTTACAACCAAGGTTCTAAATACTGTATCGGCTTAAGTATCGATTTGTCTATTGGTACAGTATGTACCGATACTAGTCATACATACACCGGTACCGTATTGAATTTACCGCAACTATATATATATATATATATATATATATATATAAATTACAGAGAGAGTAAAAAAAAATTAATTTCATTATAATTAAATTCTATGGTATTAATGTTATTGGTTTTCTTCGTAGGATATTTGACTATAGTGTAACCCGTTAGTCTATAAATGCTGTGACGATGCAACTGCTTTTTAATTTTTATTAAATTTGTGTTAAATTTTTATACTAACATTCATCGCGATGAAAGAAATCTAGATGTTAAGAAACTATGATGAAAATTATCAAAAAAAAAAAAATTATTAAGAGAATGTCACTCCCTGATTTTCAGATATATGGCATAATCCTATTTACCATTCCAAAGTCTCACAATTGCCCAAAAAGCAATTTCTAAAATCCTTAAAATATTTCAAATATCACAATTCATGGGTGGCACTCCCGGCCTAACACTCCAAAATATAGTTTGAACAAATATAACACCATTTGCTTTCAAATACAATGAAGGGACAAAAGAGGAGTTAGGTTACATCTTTTCAAAAACAGTCCTAAATATGCTATATAACTCCTATATGAAAGCCTCCTCAAAACATGCACCACCATGCATCCATGCAATCCATGTCAAGTCTCTGGAACGGTACCTGAAAGAATGAATGGGTGAGCTAAAAACCCAGTAGAGATATCTACGCCAATATTATATGAATATGAATGATATGGCATGCTTCGTGAACAGTTCATAATAACACATGCATGACAGGTAATCCATTAGTCCATAAACAATACTGCATGTCAACCACTTTGATCAATTCGCGGTTTCCAGACCGATTCAGTTAACATATTCCAACTAGCACATCACTCACTGGTGGCTAGATAATATTGAAACGTACTAGCACATCTCCCGTCGGAGGCTAGACCATTTATATAACTAGCACATCTTCCGTCGGAGGCTAGAAATCACATAACTAGCACAACTCCCGTCGGAGGCTAGAAATCACATTATGTCAATGTAATACAAATTCATAGTTTGACCCTTTACCGGCCATACACATATCACGCCAATCACAATTCAATCTCATAGTGAAATAGAAACGAAAATACGAATAAATGCGTAAGGATATAATTTCAACGTCATCGAGCCCTACGACATTTATCGTCACAATGTGGTCCTGCTTGTGTCACATGTCCCACATACCATATGTATGAGTGGAAGTACTCTTAAATGTCCATAAATCCCAAATTAGGGTGAAAACAGTCAGTACAGGTCGCCCGACAAGTCGCTTGAGCGACTAAAAAGTCGCTGGACGGGCCAAAAATCAGTAAGGGTCGCTGGACAGTCGCTAGAGCGACTTCCAAGGTCGCTCGAGCGACGCCCAAGTCGCTCAAGCGACTTGGTCGATCTCAGGTTCGCACAGACAGTTCGTCGCTCGATCGATTCGGCCAAAAAACGCATCAAAACCCAATCTAAACACGAAATCAACTACCAACATCATGAATATACACATAATAAGGGTGAGACATCCCTACCTCAAGCCTTGAATCAAAGGATTTGGCGAAGAAGTGAAAGCCCTAGGTTCCAAGCTCCGTATCTCTCCTTCCCGAGCTCCAAATCACGATCCGTCTTCGGTTCTACGCCAAGCACGATCCAAGCTCCCTCTATCCCAAAGGAATTCGAAAATGGCGGGATGGTTTGGTAGTGGTGTTAGAGAGAAGGTGGAGGAAGATATAGTGGAGGGAGAGAGAGAGAGATATGTGGGTGTTTTTGGTCTCTCCCTAATATCCCCAAAAATCTGATATTTTAGGGCCCCCAAGGCCCCCACATAATATATTACGTACGTAACGCGCGCGAAATAAAACCAAAGACCCCGGGCTCGGGTCTTATAACTAAAATTACGAAACACATGTTAACCAATCAATCGAATAACCCCAAATATAAATTTAATTTATTTATAAAAAGTTCAAAATTTTCTGGGTCTTTACAGAGAATGCCCATGAAGTGATCGAAACCCTCTGGTACGTCGACACGGTAACGTTTGAAAATGCGGTTGAAGATGTACATCGGCCCAAGATAGTAATGACTCGACAAAGCCTTTAAACTGCAACGGACCAAAAGTGTGATCCAAGCATAAATCTAAGTGCCAGGTCCTAATCCACAGGCACAATCCGGGATTATCCATAACAAGTCGTGGTGTGGGTGATGTAGGTGATGTAGGTGGGTGTACCAACTCCTTGCCCATATCGTCCTCCTCAACCTCAAAAGGTATTGTAGCAACTCATGATCGGCCATCTGATAAAAGTAAATAATTATATATTAGACTTACAATAATACGGCGCATTATAAGACACAATCAAAAGGCTGTAAATACAACTAACTACCGGATAAAACAAAAGCTCAAAAGTGAAGTGCGATTATCCAATCTACCCTAGGTCGCAGGCATGGTTAAACATAAGGCTCCGATACCAAGTTGTAAAGGCCGATTTCTTGAAACATCAAATAATTTATTTTAAGGTCCTATTTTAGTAAAAGACATATTTAAATAGAACTACCTACAATCATTTATTAATTTAAAATTAAAACCCAGTCAAAACCAAGTTTTAGGAGTGTAGAACTAAATGATCAAAATACCCCTTTATGTATTTTCTTGCAAAATAGTTATGAATAGAGACAAAACTTTTTGTCTCCAAAGCAGATATTGGCGACGAAAAAATTCCTCACCGATTATGTATTTTTTGGAGACAAAATCTTTCGTTTCTAAAATCTGGTATTGGCGACGAAATAATTCCTCGCCAAATATATTCTATTGGCGACAAAATATTTTGTCGCCAAAGAACATATTAAGCGAGGAAATTTTTTTTTCGTCGCAAAGAGTTTTTTGCGTGAAAGTATAGGCGACAAAAATTTGTGACGAAAAATTTTGTCGCCTAATGGATTGGCGACGAAAAATATAATTTTTGCGACAAAATTATTTCGTTATTATAAATCAATTTTGTTGTAGTGCTTGGACTTTATATTCATTCATAAAGTAAAAGTAAGTAAAATATCAGAGCAAAAACTAAGGGTATGGCATCCAAGCGAACAACTCTTCTCCATCAACACCCGACACTTCCTGCGTGTGTTGCTCCTTCGTCTACTCACCTCTATCTGGTATGAAACACTAGGGACAGATAAGTTGCACCGATGAGTAATTGAAACTCAATAGATAAAGTTATCCGAAGAATCAAACCTACGGGTGATATATCACATAACAAATATGAATTCTAGACAGTTGAGATAATAAGCATGGAATAAAGCTTAACAATAAATAACAAATGAAAAACAATAACACCTTGATAAATTTTATGTAGTCCTTTGGTGTTTTTAGGTATACCATGAAGTATACCATATCCTCTGTTAAACGCTAGCATAGGGTCCTTAGTTGGCATTGACCAGTCCTTGCCTACCCGAGGGCTATAATTCTAATCACAACTCGACAAGGAAAGAACTTTCTACCATTCTATCAAGTCAACACCTACCTCATCCTTTTTAGATCCCGTGAACATGACGTCACCAGGTCCAGTCCTTACATACTTTAGTCACTTCTCCTATTAGACTCAAAGACACGAAGAACTCTAGCCGTCACACCCTCGGGGTCCGGAGCTGCCTTCGCAGGCGTCCAAAGTCACCCTCTACGGTCTCTAACTCCTCCTAGTAGGGGCCTTTAAATTAATATATCAATCTGTTTCTCAAATCACAATAACATGTCACACTAGGCCAACCACACCAGGTTATCAGTTTCCTTTAAACTTCTCACACAAGTTTCGACAGTATTCTCTACTTTATAATGCACATCTAATACCCTCCGCTATCTTATTCAGGTGTAATTCGAACCAATGTCCCTAACGTAGTTTTAGATTTTCCAAAGTAACCCCAAATCACATATCAAGTTTTCTATCTAAAATCTCCAATTCTTTAACGTCACAAATCCACATAACTATTCCACAAATCTCGAGCAGCATAACGGCTGAACTCGGAACCACAACAGTGACAACAATACAATCAATCACATCTCGTGTATACAATATACAACGCCTATTATAACCACATTACGTAAACATGCTCAATTTTCATAGATTCACCATAATTTCATCAAGTCCATAATAGTTAGAGGTGGATACATGTGTGATATATGAATATATAATCAATACCTAAATAATCTGTAAAACAGAGCCTAAAAATATCAAAACATGATCAGAGAATAATTTCAACAGGTCGAGCGACCTATAGCTTACTTGAGCGAGCTACCATTTATGGGTACTGGAAAATGGGTCTTTGGTCAGAATCTTAGAAATTAATCAGAGAGATCACTTGAACGAGCCTTCTTTTTTTTCATATTCTGAGTTAGGGTTCCTGCACAAAAATTAAACATGATCAGAGCATACCTAACAAATTAGCCACTAGAAATCTTAGCATACGAACCTAACATGATTTTTCTAAATGAATTTAAGTATACGAACCACAGAGCACATGAAATCAAAGATTTAAATCAAAAATAATAAGATCAAGCCCTAACATGCGAATTTGATCTAATCATGCTTGAACTTTGAAATTAAATGACTGAAACTAAAACTTAGGGTTGGTAGGTAACTAAACCTACCTCAAATCCGAAGAATAAAGCCCAAACGATTACGAATTGCTGAAAAATAAAAATGACAGAATCTCGTCTTATTAAACTTTCAAGAACTCCAAACACTCGGCAAAAATTGTAAAATAATTTTCGTAAAAATGTTTAGTATCACCCCTAGGCTTTTATAATCATTTTCCCTCATCAAATACGTATAAACTCCATCAATATTCCCTATTCAATACGTAAAAACGAAGATCCCTCAATTAAATAGTCGAATCCATCAATCTGTAGTTTCTGAATTTCAAACGACTGCTTGAGCGAGCTAGAGAAATAAAATAAATTTTTTTTATTTTAAAATATTAAATAATAACAATTAAATCTAATTAATTAAGTAATAGACTAATAACAGTAAATTAATTATTAAATAATTAAAATAAATCTCAAATTTTTAGGGTTATTACAAATTGTTCGAAACATCCCTGAATTTCCAATGTGCTACTAATGTATTCCTGATTAGTGAACACAATGGAATACGTGGTCTAGGCATTTGCCCCATTGAGCGAGGTTATGCTGTAAGTTCCCTGGGCTCGTCTGATACGTACCCAAAGGGTAGAACTCGTACCTAAAAGCCTGGCTTTTAGGTACGAGTTCTACCCTTTGGGTACGTATCAGTTGGTATCAGAGCCTGCCTGCTCCCCGGAGTGGCGATGGTCCGGCGATCGGATCAGTCGGTGGGGCCCAATTGCCCCTGCCGCCGTGCCGCCGAGGTCGTCGGCTCCAGATGGGGTGGGTATGTTACGGTCCAGTGGAGTCCCACATCGGCCAGGCAAACCTGGGATAGTGGGTATATTATCCTGGGGCACCCTCTACCTATCAGCCTGGCAGTCCCACATCGGAGGATTAAGCCCGAGGTAGTGGGTATATAAGCCCCTGGGCACCCTCCCCTTACAAGCTAGCTTTTAAGGGTGAGTTCTACCCAGCGGTTCGTATTATTTGGTATCAGAGCCAACCCGCACCCGCCCAACCGCCACGGGAAGTCGGTGGAGCCAAATGCCTCCTGCCGCCGTGGGCGTCGGCTCAGACGGGGTGGGCATGTTATGACCCAGATGCAGTCCCACATCGGAGGATTAAGCCCGAGGTAGTGGGTATATAAGCCCCTGGGCACCCTCCCCTTACAAGCTAGCTTTTGGGGGTGAGTTCTACCCGCGGGTGCGTAACATCGTCCAATTTGGGCCGAGTTCTTGTCTGGTCCAGTTGTCATGGGGTTGTCGGAGACAATAATGGTTCCGAACGAGTTATAGGACCAACTATGTCCCGGCCGGACACCCATGATTGTTATGGACGTAGCATTGGGTCCATTGGAGAAGTTGTGAATGTAGAGTGTCATGTTGGTTTCTTTGAGCTGACAGTAATCATTAATGGCTATTTATGAACTTGAAAACATTGGTAAGAGGAAGAATAATAAGGACATGGGTGATATGTTTGATCTTGGTGCCATTGGGTGTTTTATAGATTGAGGCAAGAATCAAGGGTTTGGGTTTGGGTACGTACTTGGTATTTATTTTATGATATGATAGTCTGTATTTATAGAGATAATGAGATGACTAATTTCATATTGTTCTTCATAAGGATCTTGCGTTATTACTTTTTTCTTTTTTGTTCAGTTGCTTTATTACTTATTCAGAGAGAGAGAGAGAGAGAGAGAGAGAGAGACAATGACCTTACGCTATTTTTAGAGCAACTTGTTCTTTTGGTTACTTAAAGTTTAAATCAACTTCTTTCGGGGATTACTATTACTATCACAATCTGAGAAAATTTCATTTGTATTTCATTCTCAATGTTTTTTTATATAGCTGAGTTATTCAGCAGGTTTTGAGATTATCCTAACCTAATGCCGACTAGTTCTCAAGAGACCAATCTCATCGTTGACTTGTGGGAGGCCCAATTATCTATGATGTTTACAACAACTTTCTAAATAAAGATCATGTTTGTATCCTTTGGTTGGTCATGCTCATTTATTTACTACTATAAAGGTTATTTGTTAAATACATAATATGACGGTGAATACTAAGTGAGGCATGACAGAATGTCATGAATTCAGCTCT
This sequence comes from Arctostaphylos glauca, assembly GCA_019985065.2. Classification (NCBI taxonomy): domain Eukaryota; kingdom Viridiplantae; phylum Streptophyta; class Magnoliopsida; order Ericales; family Ericaceae; genus Arctostaphylos; species Arctostaphylos glauca. The sequence goes on along the minus strand of JAHSPW020000012.1, from coordinate 21,378,218 downwards.
TAGGGGTTGTTTGTTTGGTGAATAAGAATTAAGAAGGCTAGGATAAAAAATGAAATTTCCTTTATCCAAAAAAAAAAAAAGAAATTTCAAGACCCTACAAATCTGTTATTTGGTATGTTCATTGGGTATAGGATTGCAAATTCGAAGGGAGATTACATCCGCCAAATGACATGATATATAATAATAAGGGAGAGTTGGTATTCCAAACCCCTCTATTGAAATAATGTGACAATGATAAAATTACTCATGGATTCACAAAAACTTTAACTGTCATATTCATATAAGAATTTTTTAATTTTTCTTTAAATCCTAACCGTAAATAATTTGATCAACGATATATTTTAAATTTTTGTTTTATCTCGAATGAAATACTGAAAGTGGGAAAGAAAGTTTTAAAAAAATAAAACGGCAGATTTTTCTTTTTTGAATTATTTTTAGTTTTAGTAACCAAATTAGTTTTTTTTTTACTTTTTAGATTTCTCTAATCAATAGAAACTATTAATTAAAAAGACTAAGAAGAATCTAATAAAAATTTACAAAAGTTAAAGGGCCTATTTAATATAATTGTAAATTGTTTAATACTACAAATAAATAAACCAGAATGTTTTATTCTCTATTTAAAGAATTTAACATAAATTGTGTACATATTTGTTGTAGTTGTTTTTGATAAAGTTGAATAGAATTTTATAAGATTTAGTTATGTAAGTTGTAAAATAGCTTACTAGCAAAAGAATGTCTCAATTACAATTAATAAATCGGTAAAATTAAGTATTTTTTCTTTTATTGTAACTTTAATGTAAAAATATTATAAATTAGAACGTAAAATAATTTTAATTTTTGAATCAAATAAGATGAAAAAAGTTAATAACGTTATTTTATACAATGTCTATAAAATATTATCCACTAATTTTGTTGAATAAAGTAAATTAAACGAATTATAGACGTTAACAAATAGAAAAAAAAAAAGACAATGATCACGTAGTTTAGATAAAATTATTCAAATACTTATTATTTAGCGTAATTGTTTTTTCTAATTGTACCATTGGGTTAGGGATTCCTTGGACAAACCATGATATGAAAAAATAGATGGTTTAAGTTGTTGTGACACAATCGGCTACCTATATGATTTGATTTGCCTGAGCAACTGGAATTACTAAAATGTCTTAGAGGGAATAAAAGTTTGCACAACATGATGTGCATAATGTATTTGTTATGAGAGAAAATTTAGGCATTTATTCATTAGAAATAAAAAAAAGTCAATATTTATATCCTCACACACATCATGAGCTAAACAAACATTACACACATTACGAGCTAAACAAACATGGGCTCATGCGATATATCTAAAGGTATATAATCAAGATATCAAATTCAGCCTATATCCTTAAGATATTACGTCCCTTTCTTTATATCCGGATGGCAACAAACAACTAGCCCCTTACGGTGCTTTTGAGAGACATATATACGTATGTATATTACTATATGATGGAATGGAAGACAATTTTGTTGTAGCTCTTATATTATTCTTTGTCATAGTAAAATAATAGTCATAAAATTATAGATGTAGGCAAGAAGAGAATTAAATGATCCTATTTGATTACTGTACTTTCCTATCATCAAGAAATAAATTAATCGATCTCGAGTTACTAGCCCAACAAATAGCACGAATCTACTCCTTGTCTTTTTCTTGGCAAATAAAGATTTTATCTTCGATCGTATCTATATTTTTTATTCTTAATAGGCAATATGTCCTAACACGTATTACTTATTGAGGGAGAGAGCAAGAGCACTATTGTTAGGGTCGCCTTGTTTTTTTTTGGTTACTTAAATTTTAAGTCAACTTGGTTTGTGGACCAATACTCTGATAAGATTTCATTTATATTTTGGGATATTTGGCCAACGGTCCAAAGTAATGATAAATTTTATTTAATAATAAATTTCAGCCAGATCTTTTTGACACACCGGTTTCAAAAATACCCTTACGCCAAACAGTTAGCTTGGCTTAAGATGATGAAAGGTGAACTGCTTCATCCCGAGATGAAGAGTCGCCATTGATCTTTTTTTAGTTTTACGCATGGACATCTCTTTTTTAAACAAAAACAGTCAGAGTAGACATCTCTGTATTTATACTAATTCATATCATTGACTCTACCGATGTGTCATTTTTGTTACGGTTCTTCCTTCCATGCTGCACAAACCTTTCAATCTGTACTCTATTTCTCTCATTTGCCACAAGTACTAGTATAGGGATCCCCCTTTACTTATATTCTTCCTTACTCATTGCTTGCTTACTAGTACTATACTTTGAAAAGAAAAGTGATAATCACGTATTGAATTAAGAGAAGGTGAGAATTAACTATCCCGAGCATCTAGGGTGATTCACTCTTGGCTTGGAGAGCGATCTTCCATCGCTTCATTCTTCTTCTTTTTTTTTTTTTAAGTTATTCTAAATAAGTGATCATCCTGTATGAAATTCCTAAATTCGCCGCTGAGCATGATTGCTACAGAATTTTGTGCAGGATTTCATAATTCACAAATGCCTTCTTAAACCAAATCTGTTCCTTTTTTCTTGACACGACTCTTCAAATATGCTTAAATTTTAGTTTTGCAGCAACATAACAAACACTATAGTTTGAAGCGAATTCAAATTACAACCTATTACGATAGCAAAGTAATGTCAAACCAAGGATAAAATTCATGAACTTATTCCTCCACATGGAACCTTATTTCATACTAAGAAAACGATAATACAATAGCACATATACACCCTGCACTTATATAAGAATCCTCAAGAGTGTACATAGGATACTAACATTTGTCCAGGTACGCCCGTGACTATTGCAGACATAGCATTGGGTCCACTGGAGAAGTCATGAAAGTCATATTGGTGGGTGATATGTTTGATTTGATCTTGGTGCCATTAATGTGTGGTTTATAGATTGACGCAAGAATCTAGAGTTAATTGGGTACTTCGTATTGATCTAATGGTGTGATAGTAGAAATAGTGAGACAAATCTATTATTGCCTAATTGATCCGTATTACTTATTTATGGAGAGAGATGAGGGAGGGGCTATGGCTGGCCACTATTAATATTAGGGTCACCTTTATTTTTTGGGTTTAAAAAATATTAGTCAACTATATATGACGGTTTCATGCACATACCTCATAAAAAATTTAAAATGGTATATATGTAGGTATATCGATATTATAATACAAGGCGACTTTTCATGATGAAGCCCTAAACGTAATACATTTATGACATTGGAACATCATTTTCAAATGAAAAATTACGTTTAAAATATAGGTTCGTATGTGTCACGTGTAAACTACGATTGATCTGGAGTTTTTTAAAATTCGGAAATGATTGTGCTTGGTATTCGAGTACTTTAGGGCGAAATATATCGAATGGTTGGTTTTCATGTAGTGCTTAACACTAATTAATACAGAATAGTGAAAAATAAACTGAGGGTATATATGCATATACCAATTTTGTTTTCATGAGTTAAGCTATCAAAGCGACTTGTCACACCTAGCAAAATGAAGAACACGATTTTAAAAGTTACATTTTAAAAGAGAGAAAAGCATTCCTTAACTAACAAAATCTAAAAAGTATTAGTCAACAACACATGATGATGTTTTCTCATACCTCATGAAAATCTTTAATACTGTATATACAAATATACCAATATTGTTATGCAGAGGGATTTTGCGTCAAAAAGCAGTAAAAGCGACACATTTAAAAATGTGAGTTATATTTTCAAAAAGAAAAAAACATTAATTTACTAATTAAATCTAAAAATGTGAATTGGCATACATGATATACGTTTTTTCATACCTCATGAAGGCATTGACAAAAAATAAACAAGTTAAGAAAGACGTTGACAATTACTCCATTCTAATTAAACAGTGCATAACAATTATATAGTATGGGGTTGATTATTCTGAATGAGTGGTGCAATTAGGCCTTCCTTTCGCCAGGCGATATCAGTATGTAAAGTCAATTTCTCTCCTAGGCCCAGTTAAAAACTTTCAAAACTTTTGCTAGCTTTGAGGGACTTTACTGCTAACGAGCATCGATAAGTTGTAGCAAAAATCCATCAAAGCGATTCCCTTCTTTATTATAGAGAATCCATCTAGGGCCCTGCCCTTGTCTATCTCTATTACTACTAAGGTAAGGGTTGATCGCACTCAGAGTCAAAATGAGGCAGGGTTTTTAAAAATGGAAATAAGGTGTGGGGCTCGTTTGAGATGAATTTTTACAAGTTAGGGGTGGTCTTTTTTGGTTTTTTAAATTTTTGGGCCCCATTATGGCTTGGGGAAGTCTATCCTACATATCTAGGGATTGTGTGGTCACAGGGTCTAGCTAGTTTTGATCAGTACTACGTTTTGGGGGTTCAGACTTTCTCTTGTCTATGATGTATTTTCATGTTATTTTGTGATCTAATATAGGTTGTTTACTAATATTTGTTTTCTACTGGTGACAGCTTCATAGAATCATAATACATGGAGTACAATTGTTAACCAGGCCGGACTTAACTATTCTGGGGCCCTAGGCAAATGATCAAGTTGAGATTTTTCACATTTAATTAATATAGTGTGATAATTCAAAAGATACATATTGTTTCAAAACAAAATTATTTTTATTATTATAACAACTCAAAGTATCAGTTGAACATTTCTTTTCTTGTATTTTTCGAGGCAAATGCATCAATTAAACTTTCATAATTTATCTTTTCTGTAAAGCTATTTTCAATGGATAATATGGCTAATCCATACAACCTTTCTCATGACATAGTTGACCGACGGTAAGTTTCAATCATTTTCAACTTTAAAATTTTTATTTCTCTTAAGGCAACCATAGATAGAATATTAATCAAAAGTATTCTATAAGCAATTCATGAATTTGAAAAATAATCTTCCATGCACTTCAAATGGTTGAGCACTTCAATTAGTATGTTCACTTTTTTTCGCAATTCATTTTTCAAGAATTTCAACTCTATAAACAAATCGTTTTCATCAAATATCTGAAACGCTGCCATCTTTCAAAAAATTCTTCAAGGTTAGCACAACGTGTCTTCAAACACTTCTCACTGGACTTTTTCAAATCAAACAAAAAGTCAAAGTTTGCGTTATATACTTTGAATTATTCGAAGAAGAACAAGTTTGATCTACTATATACAAGAAGTAATTAACTCTAAAGGATTCTTTAGCTGACTGCATCACCTCTTCATAACTAGTACTCTCATCAAATTGCTTTTTTCTACAAGTAATGCGTTTTTCAACAAATATAGATTTAACTCTCATTTCACTTGCCATTTTTTCACTTCAACCATTGACTTCACAAAATTAACTTCTCTATATCTTTTAAAATGAAACAAGCCCTTCTAATTGCTTTACGACTACATCTGTATGCATATTTTTACTTTGATAGAGCTTACTAACTAATTTAGCAACAAATAACAAATTGTTCTAAATAATAATCTCAAACAAGAATTCAAAACTCTCAAGTCCATTGAGTTACTAAAGACTTAGCTTCACTTTTGTCATCGTTTCTTTCACAACGTTTGTCAAGTCAATTAAGAAATGTCTTATTTGTGAAGATTTGTATCAAATGTGAATACTTTTCGTCCACAACATCTCACATCACCAAAAGTATAGCAAACTTATTCGTCAAAAATTGTCCCAACAAGAACTGTCGATGAGTTTGTCGAAGTATGTCGTCAATACATACTCAACGGTGACACATTTTTTTGTCTGTCACTATTCTGATCGCCTTTTGTCTAATTTTTTGTAGTGGATGGTGGTCGTGCTTTGATGGGGTTCGGATTTTCAAATTTTGAGGGTTTCTTTTAGTATTAATATTGTATTTAGGCATCTTGTTTGAGCTATTCTACTTGATAGCTCCTAAGTGTATGTGATGCTGTTTTATTTACCAAAACGTGAGGTTTAGGATCTATGATGTGTTTTACGGATAATAATATTAGAAGAGTATATGTTCATTCTCCGAAACTCTCCTTTTACGAATCTTTATACTATTTCACATTTTATCTTTATGATAGTAGAATTTATGTGCCCTTCCAAAAACAAAACAAAACAAAACACAACACTGCACTAGAAAAGTTGATTGCACCATTACCCAACCACCTAATTTTCATGACCATATAGACATACTAGATGTACCAGCCGCATGGTGAGTTTAGGCAGATAGTGAAGTAATGTCAAACCAAGAACAAAATTCAACTAATTCCTCCGTATATAGGAAGCCTTATTTCAGACTAAGAAAATGAGAATACACCTTCCACTTGCATCTTATTGAATTCTTTGTGCAAGTGCTTAATTATCTATCCGGCCAATTATGTAGCAAATACAAGCATCCTCAAGAGTGTTTGACAGTAACGTTGCACCGTGTTACCGAGTAGAATTGTGTCGCGTAGTAGAAAACAGTCTCGAACGTGGCATATCCTGTAAAACGCCTAAACTTCCCAGTTCCCCCGACCACGGCAGTCTCAGTGACATTGGCAAATTGTGCGAAACTTCCCTGAATTTCCAATGTGCTGCCATGGTACTCCTGATTAGTGAACCCAATGGTATACTGGACCTGGGCATTTGCAGCGTTGAGCGAGGCTATGGTGTAAGTTCCTTGGGCTCGTCCGAGCTCGGTCGAGCTCTTGTTTGGTCCGGCAGTAATAAGGTCGTCACTGACAATAATGGTTCCGAACGTGAAGTATGACCAACTCTGTCCAGGGACGCCCGTGACTATGACAGACGTAGCATTGGATCCACTGGAGATGTCGTGAATGTAGAGTGTCATGTTGGTTTCTTTGAGATTATGGTAATCATAGGCTTCTGATGAACATGAAAAAATTGTTAAAATGAAGAATAATAAGGACCATTTGGTGGGTGATACGTTTGATCTTGGTGCCATTAGGTGGTTTGTAGATTGAGGCAATAATCAAGGGTTTGGGTACTTCGTATTGATCTAATAATGCGATAAACTCTATTTATAGAGATAGTGAGACAAATGTATTTTCATATTCATGAGATGACATTATTACTTACGTATATATAGAGAGAGAGAGAGAGAGAATATGATCTAACGCTATAGTTGGCGTAACCCTTTTTTTTTTGGGTCAATTAAAAATTTAAGTCAGCTTATTTTGGGGACCACTATTAGTATCCCTGTACAATTCTAAGAAGATTTGATTTATATATTTCATTCTCAGTTTTCTTCCATTTATATGACTTTTCGGTGAGGAGAGCCATACGTTATTGTCATGTGTAAAACAAAAATAACGGATGAATAAGTGTAGCAAAACAAAAATATAGGGTCTATTGTACAACAATTTAACTGATAAATTTAATATAAGGGTACTTTATAATTAGGTGTCTCTATATGTTGAGATTATGTTTTAGTCTCTTTTGCCGATAAATTTAATTTCTTTTGCCGATAAAAAAAATAGATTATAAAAATTAAGTAAAATTCATAGTGCAAGGGGAGGCGTACAGGAGAAGAATAGAAAGCTATTACGTCCTTCTCGTTTGTCTCCTATCTTTTATTTTTAAAAATTTTTCCCTCTCTCTGATGATTTCAGAACTTTAAGTTATTATTTTGAGTTTTGATGCTAGGATTAATCAAATTGACGCAGCTATGATAAAAGAAAGTCAACGGCCCGAAATCACTCCTTGTATATTTACGTTATCTGAATTTTAAAATTTGAAAAGGGAATAATATATATGAAATTACTTTAGAAAAGGATTATTATGACAGTGGGTATGAATGCATTTAATTACAAGCTAGCCCTCCCATTGTATGACTATAATTTAATTTACTCCATATTCCTCATATCCGTATTTAAATAAGAAATTTAAACGAAGGAATTCCGCAAAATTATGACTAATATGTAAATCCCTTTTTTTGTCATACTCCAATCTGATTTTCGAATTTTTTACTGTGCAAAGTCAAAAAAGAGACAAGAAAAGACACCTAAAACTCCAAGGAGTTGTCCAAATGGTAGAGCGAATGAGCTGTAAACCTTGACATCTTACGATCGAAACTCGGCAACTAATTAATACTTGGAGTCACTAAGGGTTTGCTCGGTCATTTTCACCCAAGGCCCTAAAGATTGGTCGGTAATTTAGATGGAGACTCTCTCAATCTTTACTCCAACTTGGTCTTAAACTGACTGGATACGTCGGTTATAATATTAAAAAAAAGTAATGCGAATAATCAATTCTATATATGGTATTGTACAGTCTGTTTTTGTGAACCTTGAGAGTGCCAAATGGGACAAACTAAATGGATTGTCATTACAAATTTTAAAACAGATGATATACATATTCTGGAAAACATAAAAACTCAAATAATTATGAGGATATAACGCAAAACGAATATGATTAAACAATCTGATATATCATCAAAGATTTTAATTAGAAAATTTGCAAATCAAGGTCGGTGTGAATACACGGTATCCTTAAAACAAATTTGACACCTCAACAAAGGTGTATGTGTTTACCTTTGTAATATATAAATATTGATCAATTGTACTAAATCAGTCGATTACTCATAACATGTTTTAAAATAGACATTTTTTTTATCAACGATAAGTACGTAACGATACCCGGGATCTTATCTCACTGCCTATTTTTTAAAAATAAATACGTTATTTTTTAAGTGACGGATGTATTTTTGGTATTTAGTTACTTTTTTCACTCATTTGAGTATTTTATTTTCCGTTTGAGTATTTTTCTAATAATTTAGATTAAAATGTTATACTTTTTAGACTCATCTGGACGAGAGAATTTGTGAAAATAAAATATTTTGAAAAAATACACAAAAACTTCAGAATTAATTTTTTACTTTATTTCTCTCTTTTTTTATTATTTGTAAACTTAACGCCCAGTAAAAATTTTAGAATTTCTATTTTCAATACCAGATATTGACATTGTCAATTTATACTCAGAAGGGGGACCTTGCAGCTGCAACCTACCTTGAATTCAGACATGAATTTAGAATTGAATATTGGATTCGATTATGGATTTAAGTCTAGATTTATGCCAGACCTTCCATGTCCAAAACTGTCAGCTATGTAAACCATATGCAGGAAAACTTCAATTCTTGGACCAACCACATATGGGCTCAAATTCTACTCAAGCCCAATACATAAACCAATCATAATGAACCCAAGCCCAATCTTTAAATGTTTAGAAAATAAAAAGATAAGGCTTTAGGGCCCAAGCCCATAGACATCGGTCCCAGGGGGAGTCGGCAGCGCGCAGACACGTGCATATTAATTTGCGCCAGAGCCTATAAGTATATTTGGAACTTATAGTGACATTTGCAACTTATTTCTTGATGTGGAACTATGTGACATTTCACCTTCTACAAAAAAATTGCTCAAAAATTTGGACAGTGTTCGAACAGTTTTTTGCGTGCCAAAACGACGTCGTTTTGGCACTGTGCAATGCATAGTAGGATCTCCCACTTGTTTCAAATAGAATCACCCTTAATTTTTTATACATGAAAATAAATAATTTGAAATTCACACAACAAAACAAAGGAAAAGTATTTTGTCCCGGAAAAACTTTTCAAAAAAACTTCACAAAATTCAAAATGAATGGACAAGATTTACTTGAGTGTATAGGTTTTCAAATTCAAATGAATCATAACCCTTAATTTTTGATTTTCGGAGAAAATTTTTTTAGGATCGTAGCACTCTTCGGAAAGAAATGAATAGGGTAAGAAACAGAAGAATGTGGAAAAGCAGCAAGGGAGCAATTGGGTTAGTACAATACAAAGAAAGGTACACATGGGGTTGCCGGTGCCTCACCAATTGAAGAAGCTGAAATATGCGGCAATGACAAAACAGATTAAAAGCTAGTCCTGACCGAAACCAACATCCTCTGCCCTACCCTCTCCTCTCCATGAAATATTAAATGAACACATTAAAATTGTCTGTCCCCCTGAGCTTTTAATTCTCACGATTCTTGTACCTTGACCTTCTTTTATTAAATATATATTTCAACTACCTCTGTTTTGTTTGTTGAGTAGTTGAAGAATTTAATGAACCTCTTTCAATGCCTTCCCTACCCATTTCCTTTTGCTTTGCCTTGCCTTGCCTTGCCTTGCCATCTCTCTCCCTCCCTCTATCTTTCTCACTCTCTCTCTCTCTCTCACACACACACACATAAACTACACCCTCCTCCCTTCCCCACATTTGAAGATCCCAATCAGTTTCGTTGTGATTTCTTACTTCTTCGAAACAAATGAGGTATTTCCTTTGCGTTTCAGCACAAGTTACTTCTTTCAGTTCTTCAACTTTTGGTGCTTCACATACTCTTTTTTGTTTAAGGCGGATAAACAGCGTAAAGATGTTGAAGCCTAGGGGGAAAGGGAAGCGATATTGGTGCGGTTCAATAAGAAAGAAGTGCTCAAAATATTGGACTCCGTTTTTTTATTGAGCCGTGCCAATATCACTAACTATATTGCTCTCAATATCCAAAGCACTTGTTCTTGATCGTGGTCTCTAGGTATTCTCTCCCCTTCCTCCTTCTATCTCTCTCTATCTCTCTCTCTCTCTCATCATGGTTTAGTGTTCTATCTATATTTCCACGTCTATTTATAACATGCAAGCACGCTATTAGTATGGAAACACACAAAATACCTTAAGAAATTGCAATTAAATATTAAATAGGAGAATTATGTTTGGAGTAAGTTTGAATGTGATGAAATTTTGAAGGCTTTGTTCTATAAGTAGGAAAATAAAGAGAGGGAAATGGTGCAAATTGCAATTTTGTTAGGTTTTTTTTAAAGGAGGTGTAATGTGTGTCATACACGACCTTAATTTGTAGCATAAATAATAAGTACGTGTGGTCAGCCCAAGGGGTAGGCCTGTCAATTAGACCCCCCACACAGTCTAAAATTAAGGGGGGCATTAGATTTAGTTCTTAGAAGAAAAGAAGGCCCAACGATTTTTTACCATACTTTATTTTACAAAATTGGACCCATCAGAAAGAAAGGCCGAGTAGATTATTTTGAGCCCATTGAAAGTTTCACGGTGTATCCTTTTGTTGCCTTATTTGCGGGTATTTTGTTTGTCAAAGTGCATGCAGTAAAAACGCTCTAAAAATTTTAATACACACCAAAAATATCAAAACATTTTAGATTGTGTTTTTGCAATGTCAAATAAAATTTCTTTTTTGTATTTTGACTTTCTTCTAAATAGACGAAGATATAGAGATTTGAAGGTTGTGTTTGGATGATAAAAGGTAACTTTTTAATTATTTCTAGAAAAGAATATTTGTATTCTTTATTTTTTAAAAATATTACGTGATTATTAAAATAGCATATATATATATAGCTTGGCAAAAAACACCTATTCCTTTTTCCGTCTCAAAAGGCCAAAAAAACAAAAAACTACTACAAAAGTATTTAGCTTTCGTAGTGTCATTTTAAGTTTCCTTTAGCCAAAATTTTTAATAGTTCAAGATCCTGACATAAACGTTGGTCATTAATATTTAACATCATTAAAGAAATTTACATATTCTTTTTTAAATAAAATAAAAAAAACACATAAAAATTTACGTCAACACTAATATTTCTCTTCCCTCACATTTAAACTTTTTCTTTAAATACAATATCTACATTCAATGTTACATCGTAAGTCGTTGACGAGTTTGCTTGCTTACGTGGGTAGTACGAGTACCTTACTTGTATTATGTATGTTACAGTTTGGATTGACTTTTTGTATATAAATTTGTATTGTTAATCAAATCTTTCTTAGTTTTGTAATAAATGTTTTTGTCTTATTGGTTCGTCTTGACGAAAGAAATTAAAAAAAAACATAGTATAACTTAATTATTAAAAAATACTAAAAACATAAATTATTCAAAATAGAAATTATATTTTGCTTTTCTAAAACGTTTTAAAGTTGATTTATATTTTTTTTTTTTCAAATTACTCTTGTCGAATACCACTTCTTTCTCTCAAAGAAAAGGCAACATTTAGCCTATCTATATTTTTGAATTATTGATAGGTTAATACTCAAAATTCTATTTCCTTTTGCCCTACCAAATAAAAACTTTTAATCATAAAAGTGATTTTCTACAAGAGCATTTAATGCAGTCATAAAACACCCAGAATAATTTAGCTCAACTAAATTCAAGTGAATTAAATTAATCGACCAACAAAACTCAATAATTTAATAATAATTAGAGGCCAAAAGAGTAAGCTTTTTGGATTTTATAATTTTCTTACGAGTAGGTAAGGTAAGGGTCCAGGGATGTGATGCTGCCAATCAGACTTCAAAACTGGATGACGGCACAAAAAAAAAAAAAAACTTTTTAGGGTTTGGCAATAAGAGAAACAGGTACTTATTTATCATTATTATAAAAATGTTTTTCCCAATCAAGAACTAGGTTATTGGAAAATTTAAGTCTTAACTAATGATATGAACCGTAATAGTTAAGCGACAAACTATATTCATCTTGCCAACCAAAATGCAAAAAGCTACGAAAAACTTAATTGGGGCCATAACGAATTAAGGGCATGTTTGATAGGAAATATACTTCGTAACAGTCCATTTGTTAGCGGTTAAATTATGAAAGGGATGGTGGATATAATAAAAAATAAAATATAGTAGAAGTTATAGAGGGGTGAATAGTTATAAAGAGTTTGTTTGAGTATTTTGTAAAGAATGAAGATATGATAGATATAAGTATATAAATGACATTCTCGTAATTAATAATGGTATTTTCGTAAATAAAATGGGGATATGGAGGGGATGTGATATGAATAGGAGGAGAGATGTCCAAATTTTATCCCCCTCCAAGTGAATTAAATTTGGATCCCGAATATCATATTCGATGTTTAAAACCGCTAACAAACTCCAAGTATGACAACCCAAATTGCCATATCTGGAGTTTAAATTTTATCTAGATAGTTTATTCCCTAACAAACAGGGTCTTATGGGTATGATAATGAGATGGGATTGGTGATGAAGTGATATTGTGAATGATGAGATGAAATTTTCCTCAATGTTTGCTTTGAATAGGATTAGAGATAACCACTTTTGATGAATGAAAGAGAAAGAGATCATTTTTCTCAATGTATAAATGAGGGAGGGGATTGGAATCAACAATACCATCCCTCCCATGGGATGGCCAATCCTCCCCTTTGGGGGATTAATAATGTCATGTATTAGTAGTCTTAAATCATTTTAGGAGCTCCACGAAATTGAGAGTACAATCCCACCCTCCACACCTTGTATCAAAAGTACAAATTTACACGTAGAATCAACACATTATAGTTGAAGAAATTGAAAGTGAATAATTAAAACTCTAACCATTAAGAAACCCGTAAATTAATAGTTCCATTTCAACAATAAAGCAATGAAAATTTTAACATTGAATTAAACTTGTAGGTCCCGATTTCTCAAAAACGTCGAATAAAATATTCAATATCAAAAGATTGATTTTTCTCATTAAACAAAATAAGTTTTTATCACATAACTGAAAATTGTAATACAAAAAGAAATACAGAAATAGAGCTCGGTAATATCTAGGTAAACCATGGTGCTATGGCGTCCTCATCATAGCTGTTGACGATAATGGCTGGATAAAAAGATTCGACTACGTCATTAGTGACACTTAGCATAAAAAGCCAGAGACAAGAGAAAATTGCACCATGAGCAATAAGACTTAGTAATAAAAATTTACTCGTAATTCAATTTATGTCACAGAAAGTATGATGCATGAACAGGTCAAAAGCAAGGATTAAACATTAAGCGGAAGCAATAACGTAAATGATCAGAGTATGAAATGCGCAATGTAAGTCAAAGTTAACTTTTTAGAATCCCTTTAGATCTCAACACGTGTTTAACCATGACTTGTAATTGTTCAAAGTCTATTTCAAATTCAAGTTCGGGTCAACACCACTTGCCCATAAGTCAAAATTCATTTTCAAAATATAGTGTCATGATGTTCCCAATCGATATGGTCCTGACTCCTACGTTGAATCTCGTATCCGACACATACCTACCCAAAAATCGGCTCTCATATCCCATGTTCTCAACCATTATGCTCCCAGACGTTATATCTCTCATGTGTCGCGCATTGATATGAAAATTTGAACTCCAACATCAACTATGATTTTATTTCAAAAGATAGGACATGGCTAATAAACATAACCAGCTCAAGACATAACTTGACTTCATACATGAGAAGTGACCGACATGCTTCTATAAAAGTATGAACCAAAAATCGACTCATACACCCACATGGTTCACTACAAGCAAATGATGTCACTCTACTCAACCAATGATGCCCTGATAAACTTGATCTTTTATAGGTTCAACAAGCTTCCAATGGCTTAAATATCTCGCTGGAAGTATCTCTGAATGGCCTTTTCGCCTTGGCTCATCACCAGCACAAAGGTAAATATGAGATGAATGTGTTGCTCAGTCTAAGGAAGGCAAGGGCCGAGTCATTATAGCAATACTCAACTTGGTACTGAAAGTTGTACAACGAGATCAAGGAGTGCTACCCAAATTTGCAATCACGTCATTCAAGCTCACCCTTGATCCTAAGAGCAAGATATTTAAAGAAATCTTAGTCCCTCCAACCGACATGGACAAGTTAATGAGCCGAATCAAGTTACATGCTCGTCTGAAGGACGCTAAGGAAAAGAGAAAACAGGCTAAACAAAACGTCACATCTAAGACCAAAAAAAGTAAGGAATGCCGAAAAGAGGCCAATGTAGTTCACTCAGGCAAGAAGAGAGAGCCTCGACCATTTGAGTTTGTAGCCGAAAAGACAACCTTTAAGATACCATTGTACTAGCTCATAAAGAAGATAGAACATGAGCCATTTTTTAGATGGTCGGACAGGATGATGGGCGAACCAAAGATGAAACACTAGAGGTTGAAGTATTCATATCACAAGGATTAGGGGCACAAAACTATAAAACTCATTTAGAGGAGTTAGTTATCGCTAGACACTTGAAGGAGTGGATCGATGAGGAGAAAACAAGGGCAGCAGTACCGGAGAACAACGAGCGGGCTGCCAAAATAGAGGTGATACAAACCCCACGAGATCCATGGTATGGTGGATTCGGTCGTAGAAGAAAGGCCGAGTTGCAACGGTAGCCTCATGTAAGGAAGTAATGAGGATAGAGTCGGCAACAAATAAGAACCGAGTGGAACCAAAACAGGTAATCTCATTCACCAAGAAATATCTAGAGCAGTTAAGGAAGTAATGAGGATAGGGCCGGCGTGCGCTACAAAATACGAATAGACGCACACAAAGAAGAAATGCGTGCTGGGCCGAAAATGTTTTGCTGTAAAAAAAATGAAGCTAAAGCATCCATGATCAAGTCTACCAAAGCCTAACATGACTCAAAACTTCGTTTGAGGATAAGAGCATCTTTTTCATTATCTGGGACGTCCAATAGTTGGTTTCGGAGATTCTTGGGTTCAAATTGGAATGTCTACACATCAAAATGACATTAACATTTTTTTCCGACTTATTTGAGTAATTTTTGCCTCATATAAACAAAAGCAAAATCTACACCAAATGTTAAGAAAAATAGCGAAAAGTTGAATGTTGAAGTTGCAACGAACACCTACATATAAAGAAATCCTGTTCATCATCTATTCTAATAAAAAAAATAGACTACTTGTTTTGGTGCGACTTTGAAAATGAAGCTCTATCACAAAATAAAAAAATAAAGCTCTGTCACAATAGTAATCTTTAATATTACTCTCTGAAGTATAGATTTGTTATTGTGGTAAAAAATAACTGTCCAGATTAAAATTGAAAACAACATTCAATCTAACCGCCACATTTCACCTTTCTCTCGTGACAAATAAATATATAAGAATTGCACATCCGCACTTACGCATTCGCGGAGTGTGTGCCCCGCGTCTAGTCATGTTAATTGCAACGGCAAAAGACATGTTGACAAATTTGTGAAGAGAAAAAGGCCATCAAAAGCCCACTAAAAAGCTTCTATTGATTATTACATCAGTAGCTACTGAACTGTGCATTACAAACCAGCAGTAAAAGAATGGGCAGTGGGAGAGCCTCTTGCTTGCTTTACTCACTGCTTTTGCAGTCATCCCTCTCCTCTCTACTAAAATGGAGAAGGTTTGCATAGCAAGGTCTCTGTCTCCTCTATTCCGACCGTGTTGATATCGCATCTATTCTCTATCCTAAAGCCATGTAAAAGAGGAAAACGTATAACAAACATGCCAAAGGTGTGAGCCTTCCTGAGTTTGGAAGAAATGAAGGTGGCTGTTCCTCAAAAGGCGGCAGTCCAAATAGCATTCTCGCCTTCCCCACACCGCCGATGGACTTCCTTAATCCTCTCAACCGACCGACAAATCCCACTGCAGCTCCAATCAAACGAAGCGACACAGATGTTGCCCGCCTGGGCCTTCCACTCGCAATCTGCAGCAACCAAAATTTGCACTTACCAAAACCTATCCCAAACGTTTTACTGTGATTCCTGGAAAACTGAAACCTACATTCCCTTGATTAGCCCCCCTATGTTGCCACTCTGTTTAATCAGTTAAGAGTTGTGCTCCACTTTTAGATATAACCCACCCGGGAATTTATCACTATTTTTGCTTTTTATTAGGTGTCTTTAAGGTGTTTCTACTAAAACTTTACCGGGTGGAGTTCCGCAACATAGTCTCCTGTCATCTATATGCTGCACATCAAGTCCGATAAACCAAGATCCCAGAGAAACATCCTCATTCGCAAACTTGTGGAGTACATGCCTGAAATAGTTACGGAAACAATAAATATAAAAAATAGAGCAAGAAAAAGTTGTTTCACTTTTACCCCCTAGTGAGAGCAGAACTTAACTGGTTTATTGAGATATAAGAAGCCAAATCTTTTGAAATGGCATATAGTTGTCCTGTTGCATGACGGAAATACTTGTTTCCTGTCTCCCCAAATTTCCAATACTCGGGTTCATGGTACCTCACGCCCCTGCTCCACATAGTTCAGAATTAAGAAACCAAAACCTAAAACAGTTTCTTGACATCCAGTTAACAGGAAGAACTTTAGAACAACACTTCAGCTTACTTTTGAGCAAGGACAGGACCAGATTTCATACAACCTATATACAACCGTGGCTTTTTCCGGTATCTCGCCAATGTTCCCCCTAGTGTTGCTGCAAAAGGAACAAAATATTAACCAATTGGCCAGCGTTCAGGACATTCGATCTATCCATAATTGATACTAAAAGGCACCTACGAGAGTAAAAGAAGAAAACAAAAATGTGGACGAACACCAACTATGGTTACTTAGAAATTCATAATCTCATTCTTTCGTAGGACCAGAGAAATCACTCATTGGCATGCTTTTATATCAAGTACTAAAATAAACTTATTTTACCTATGTTTACATGAACATCGTCATCAACTTTGACATAAAAATCTGCATCCCATAATGCAACAGCAGCAGCAAAATATGTCTTTGTCTTGGCAGAAAGTTCGAGGTAGCCCTCGACGTGATCCTGCTCACATGATCACATAAGTGTCATTCAAGAAAGCATGATTTTGCAGCAGAACATGCCACAATAGAAAGTACAAGAGAGTTGAAGAGACAAAGTATCACCAGCCTCAACAAATCTCCATGCTTTTTGTCCTCTGCTTCAATGGCTCTGTCCAGTATACCTCCAACCGTAGCACTGGTCATGCAGGAGCAGCAGATAACATCATTCAGTATGATTGAAAAGTATACCGTCCCAATGTTTGATAGACGAACTACATCCTTGTCCAACGTTGGGTAGTGGGAAATACCCCTTATGGGGGATCTAGCAATACCAGGGGGTTGGGTATAAGGGGTATATGTTTGGACAAAAATCTGGCTAGCCTCAACCCATTACAAAGAAAAACGGGATAATTGTTCTCCAATCCAATCCAGTCCCTCCCAAATGGCACCAAACTTGTTCTCTTACCAAACGTGGCCTGTGATTCCTACAAAGTACAATCTCAAAGGACATGACAGAAACTAAAGGCCTAAAGCATTACCATAAACTTAAGACACGATGTACATGCATTATGCATGGGATCAGGAGGATGGACAGTGTTGTCTGCAGACTGTAGTATCACGATGAGTAAAATTTATACTCAATTTCATCCTAAAACGGCGGCAACGTTAGTGAATCTAAGGGGTTTTTTTTTTTGCATCAAAATGGCTCAGTAAGGTGCATTGAGGATACTTTATGCATACAACAAGGGAACACAAGCTTCGATGCCCCCAACAGAATGAGAACTGAACTAAGATTTTCCTTTTGCTTCATGATCAGACAAGCTTTGCCTGCGTGATACGATAAAGGACTAAAAACCCCATTAGCAGTAATACAAATTAGAGATGAGGCATTAATTACAAGCCAAATCTTGAATATGTAGCTTCTAAGTGAGACAATTTTTGTCAGTGTAGCTCTCAACTTTAGCACTTCGCAGGTCAGACATGAAGCAACTGTTGATTTAGTTGCCTTAATACAATTACAATGCATATACTTACATTATATCCATTAAAATGGTTTAGCACTTGCAGAAACTTGTCAACCTAAACCCAGGTATATCCAAAATAAAAATGAGGGTCTAGCTATCAACAAAGTCATCTAAAGATAATTAGACCCCAACCTGTGACCAATGACAAAGCGAATAATCACTCCCTTCTCTTCCTCCAGCTTCTTTTTCCTTTCACCTATTTTCAGAATAACACACGTCAGATATCACCACCGAAGAAGCAACCAAAATAGTTAGCACTATGGATTGAAGAAGTTAGGAGGAAATTAAAGCCACAAAACAATCCATGAACCTTGTGGCATCCATGTCGCACGAACTGAATCTCTTCTTTTCCGGCTGCTAAAGGCCGTATTAATTCCAACCACCATAAAATATCTTCTTTTCCGAGATGGTTCAGTGTCCAACTCTTCCGATAGAGGAGAGCCGCCGAGAATAGACTCCTGTGCTGCCCTTGCAGCAGCTAACTCAATCTCTAAATTTGAAATAGTTTTGTCCAGTGTTCTACATTCAGTTCGTATGGTACTATATCAGGTCTAATTCACTACACCAAAGAATCAGATTGACGTATATCTAGTATGAAAACTCCAAGTCAAAGTAAATAAACAAGCAGCAGAACTCACTTTACCGCATGAGGTGTCTTAGATACTTCCCCGATGATGTCCTTGGTTTCACGCTTTACAACCTTCAGATCCAACTACAAGGAACCCAATTAGATCAAAACATAGTTCAATTAAGAATCAACATGAATAAAAGTATAAAGGGTATAGCAAGTGAAAGTGATGAACAGAAGAACTGGAGATACTCACCGATTTTGGATCACAACCCTCTGAAACCAACTTTAGTTGTTCAGCTTCCATTGAATTTGCCCTTGAAATACTTCTAGACTCAGGCACTGCCCACATTCTGTTGCCATTTTCCATCAATCATAGACATACTAAGACCCAAAACCACATGGGAGTCGTGGAGTATTCGACATTTCAAGTTCAAAATATCTTATCGGTACTAATCGAATCAAAATTGTGACGATCAGATGAAAAGTGCGGATTAGATGAAAAGTGCGGGGTTAAGAAATCTGAACATGAAAATGGATGTTTTGTAAGCCAATATTCTCAATGGATAATCTACAATTAGGGAATTCCCAGATGATACCTACATCTTATGTGTGACTTGTGGATACAGCTACCAAAGTAATAAAAATAGAGTATGGAAAATAAAGTGTACTAGTTGTCAGAGGTGCTACCGCCCATAATAATAGTATCGGCAGAGAAGCTTCATGCAGTTATTCACGGTCCACAAAAACAACTATCGGGGTCAAAAAAATGACATGGACCGTCAATAAATGATGAATGAATATGGAAGAAAACTACCAACAACATTTAACTTGAGTTGCTTTATCAATTACTTACTACCAAATTTAAGTATCAACCGGAAATGGCATCTATTGAACTTACATCATTAAATGATTTGCAGCATATTGCCCCAATTCCATGTTAGATCTATCTTATCCCATTAGTATGAATTGTTCCAAATAGATTGGCAAAGGTCTGAGAAAAGGTAAGGAGGAACAGTAGTATCATATGAAGAAAAAAACAAAAAAAATTCCCTTGGAATAAGGGGAACTCAAAGTAAGCCCCATGAGATGTCGAGAGCATCAAATTC
Organism: Arctostaphylos glauca; assembly: GCA_019985065.2. NCBI lineage: Eukaryota > Viridiplantae > Streptophyta > Magnoliopsida > Ericales > Ericaceae > Arctostaphylos > Arctostaphylos glauca. Next base: position 21,358,019 of record JAHSPW020000012.1, on the reverse strand, counting down.
TTGAAAAACGAATCTACTAATTGAAATACAAGACATGAATTTTATAGAAGATATGTACCTGCTGGTGAAGAGCATTCCAGCACAAAAACTGCCAATACACAGCAAAAGGGTCCATTTCTTACACAAAACATCTCTTGAATGTTGCTCTCCTCTGCTCTTCACTGACATATTTTCTTGAAGAATTCTCTTGTAAATCCTTATTTGCAAAAACTCATGTCCATAACAGATACAACTAACAACATCGAAAAGACCAGGAAACCGATGAAGCCCTCGACTGCTCAGAATACAGAAACGGGAATCAATTTGGCGAAAGGGGGCTCTTTTTGAACAGAATTTGAGGAAGATAGTCTGGGATTAAGAGGGCCACACACAAAGACAGAGAGAGAGAGAGAGAGGATGCCCTGTTTTTTTACTTCCGAATTTGTTCCCTTCTTTAACCTTTGCCTTTGTTCCTTTCTCTACTCTCCTTTGCCTTTGTTCCTTTCTCTACTCTCTGTTTATGAATTCCCTCTCTCTCTCCCTCTCTCTCTCGATTCTCTCTGACTACACTTTGCAGGGAAGGAACGTCAAATAGAAGGGAGAAGACCCACTAACTGCCCTGTTCAGGAAAAATTATTACGTGTTACTGGAGCATGGCCACAAATCTTAATCAACGAAAAATTATGTGAACACTACAGAAATGTAAAATGGTTAAAGATTCTACAAGAAGTGGCCATGACCCAGGGCAACTGAATAGTGACTCCCTTTTCTTATACCGAATTTACTAAATGGTCCTTATGTTGGTTGGTCACGTAGTTTTAATGCATGAAATGCTCTATATCTTTTTTGTCTTAATTTTTTATTTGACACTATTTTGTTGGGTCCAAACTAGCTATTTTGACCCAAAAAAGAAAAATAATTTTACAAATTCTACTGTCGTCCCACTTTGGAAAAAGAAATTTTTTTGACACCGCTTATTTAAACATCTTTCGATCGTGTTGTCCGAATTTTATTATCAAAAACATGACTAAAAATTCCCAGTTGACTTGAAAAATTATTCTGCGATTAACTGTGAATTTAAAATTTTTTAAATAAATTTCAAAAATAGGATTTCAAAATTTTTCAAGTAGGATAAAAAAAAGAATATTAACCTTATTTTATTTAAAAAATTTTGAGTTCATGGTTAATATCGTAATAATTTTTCAAGTTAACGGTGAATTTCGAGTATTTTTTCGAGAATAAAATCCGGACAACAAGATCAAAAAGGGTTTGAACAAGCCGTGTCATTTTTTTTTTAATCCAAAGCAGGGCGGTAGTAGAATTTGTTAAATTATTTCTTTTTTTCATCAAAAAAGTCATTTTGGACAATTTTAATTTTTAACATCAACAAAAATAATTAAGACAAAAAAAAATGAAGCATTTCATCCACTAAAACTATGTAGTTTTAGTTTTGGTGCACGACAGGGCTTGCTGTGCGCAATCCGCTTAGTATTGGATCTCATGAGCAAATTTCACCAACTTTCTACTTGAATCAGTGTTCGTTTGGGGTTTAAAAATACTTTTGAAACCCTAACATGCCATTTTCTTAATTATATTTTTCCCTTTGTTGACATTGATAATAGCTACTCTAGGTTAGTCTCTTACCCCTACGTTAAAATTAGATGGAGCTTGCCATGTTGAGAAAAAAATAGGTCTAGTGGCCAAAGCCCACACCCTTGGTCACAATTTATAATTAGATCAACCCCATCTAAAATGCAAGCATGTGAACACAATAAATAATGGGCTTATTGTTTTACTTGGAAATTCACATAAGATAATTTTATAATCTTAACTATGGATTTGATAGTTAATCCTATGAATCCATTTGGACTGTGGTATTTATTGAAAAAAAAAATTCGTCTTTATTTGAAATTTTTTTGTAATTTTTTGTTTTTCATCAATTTTTTTTGATTTATTGGTTCATCTCGACAAGAGCTTTCAGAAAAATTATCAACTCATCGGCCAAATTTGAAAAACGTTCAAAAAAACAAAAATAAATAAAAAAACAGCGTTTTTTTTTACTTATTCGTCGTCTTTAGTGACCTTTTTTTTTACTTTTGGACATAATTTTATACTCTTTAGATTTCTTTCATCAAGACGGACCAATAAACTACAAAATATTGAGGTTTAAACAATAAATGCAAAAAAAAAAGAATAAAGATAAAAATAAAAAATAAATAAAAACTATAGGCCAAAGGGGGCCGTAAATAAGGTAATGTATGCAAGTATTAAGGGGCCGGCAAAGGCCTTGTCTTCTAATTATTCTCATAGAATATCTTTATATATGTCACCGATACATGAATCATTATTTTCTCGAGATTTCCTTCTCTAATTTGTAAAATACGTTCATCAAAAACTCAAAAAATCAAAATAGAGTTTAGAAACAAATACAATTAATTTGTGGGTTCACTATGGTATTCGAGAATAAATCAAACGCATAGAAAATGTTAATGATGACAAATTTTATAGTTGAAAAGTTTTCAAGTGTTATCAACTCTTATACGGTCAGTCCATACAGGATAAAAGTCATGACTTTAAATGGGTCTCCGCTAGTGGACGATGATATTGGTCCTCCAAAGAGTAGTCGATGTATGCCTAAGTTGGTGTAAACACTCTAAAATATTAAAAAAAAAAAACCCAAAATTGAATATATAATTTTCAATGATTGGTGTAACATGGATTAATCATAATTTTAAGCCTGGAAAAAGGATCAGGTCAACTTTATCCACTTTTTCTTCATTTCAGGAGTAGGGATAGTTGCAAATGGTTAAGTTATAGTTTATAGGCACGAACTTAATTATGGAAACCACTAAATTAAACATATGATGACAGACAAAGATCTATAGCCGGCCCTTGGATTTGATAGCTATAGGTTGTGGCATAAAAGCCTTTCTACTCCAGCTCAACAAGAACAAAAAGGCCATACTCATCACTCTTGTTAAAAAGGTTATAATTGGCCTTAAGTACTTAGACTTAGTCATAATTGCCAAATAATTCTTATGCTTTTTAGTGCGTTACAAAATTCAAACCATAATTATGATTGAAAGTCAATCTTAAATCGATGCATCTATACACAAGATAATTTTTTATTTGCAAATTAACTACTTAAATAGGTTCTAATAAGTACTTTTTTTATTTAAAAATTATCACGTGTTTCAGCTTCAAACCAAAAGAAGTGCACAATAATATTAGTCGCTACATTTAACATGGTAGGACCAAGAATTCAATCATGCCTTGAGTTAAAGTGATTGCTGTTAGAATGAAGTTTCCTTACCCACCTTTCAAATTCTCCATACGCTTTGTAGGATTTACCTCAAGTTACCTAGATTTAACAGCCCAACATAAATGTTTGTCAAAAGTTACACCTTATGACTAAGCTAAAGGCAGGTAAGTCCCACATCTAAAAACTCTCTCTCTCTCTCTCTCTCTCTCTCTCTCTCTCTCTCTCTCTCTCTCATGCACACATTTTGTGTGTGGAATTTCAGTTTCACTTTATGTAGTTCATAGAAGATAGAGATAGAGAGAGAGAGAGCGTGTGCAATGCTACTAACACATCATGTCGTCTATCAAGTTATACATCATGTCTATGTAACATCCACTAATTTGAATTCATATCGAAAATATTCATGGGTCTTGCTTTTATATTTTGTCTTATAATGATATGTCACGTGGACATGATATACACTTTGATATACAACTTGATGTGTTAATAGATTTAGATGTACACTTAGACGTTGATCTAATATTGGTTTAAAAAAATATTAGTCCATAGAGCCTATATATATATATATATATATATATATATATATTGAGAATGAAATTTCTAATTTCTAACCAATCAAATAGATCTTTGTTGGATTTTAAGATGATTCTTTCTAATTACTAAGCAATCAAAATGCTTTTAAATTCTTACGCCATCAGAAAAGGGTAGTCTCATGTTATGAAAATAGAATTTTTTACATGTTAATGCTACCAAGGGATCTAAACATAACTACCTAAAATCTCTAGGGAATAATATTGAATGAGTTGACCGTAAAAGTATCAAAAACAGTAATCGTAGATAAAATAAAATTTCCATAATTGACAGCAAATCCTTCAAATATCCTTTTAAGATTGCGATTTCAAAACTTTATATTGTTCCAACAAGATATATGTTAAAATTGGCCCCAAAAAAATTGAAAAAAATAGCTCCAAATTGATGAGATTGTAAGCATTAGGGTGTAAGTGAAAAAAAGTAAATCAAAACTATAAATCAACTAGTCCGGACAGAAACTACAATGGGCCTCATATTTGTCAATTCTTATTTTTGAACTTGTAAACTTGGGGAAAAAAGTTATTTTCAAATAATTAACGATCAACTTGTTACAATGGTAACTCTTTTTTTATATTGGAATTACTTATACACAAATTAATATCCTTTTTAATATTGAGATTTGCTCATTCATGATTCAACTTCTTATTTGTGAATTGTGAACTAGAAATTTTAAATTTTGTTATTTTGGTCATTTCGTGCCCTATAAAATTGGTAAACATAAAGTATCAAACTAAAATTAAACAAAACAAATCAAATCGAACCAAATTTTTTCCGTTAGATTTCAATTTCTAAAATTCCCAAACCAAAAACCCCAATTCAATTCAATTCAATGTGAATTTCTCCAATCAAACCAAACCAAACCGCACCCATTACACATAAGCAACCTAATCACATGGCGAAAAGAAGCGACTCGGGATGAGATGTTATAAGCCAAAGGCACGTGACGACCCAGCATAGCTAAGCTAACATCGAAAGGCACGTGATCACATCTGGCGTGATAACACGTGTCAAGTAAGCCATAAAGTAGACCCATGAGGAGCACCTTACCTTGCCTTGGTCATTAATCAAGTAACAGTGTGTTACCTGTCTCACGTGGATGCTGCAAAAGTTTCTACATAATGGGGACCCCACCTCACGTGCCATGATTTGGTGAACCCATCTCCCCTCAAAATCGATCATCAATCATTGGAACTGAAACCTAACGCCTTTTTGTTTCTCTAAATTATAACTATATATTTCACAAAGATCCGTTCTGTTTAATTTGTTTATACATTCATTCACATGATGATTAATACTTCCAACAGAAACTGAAATCGAGATTTATAATAACATTAAAAATAATATTTCGAATTTTTTCATATCTAAAAAAATATAAACCAAAAAAAAAAAACACAACCAGCAACTAACATGAAATAGTTCATCAAAAACATCATTTGAGAGTTTACACAATCACACAAAAACTAAAACCATCTAAACTAGTTCACTAGATTAGTAACATTAAAACAACCAACCAAACAGAGTAGTAGTATGTTTGTTTGTCATATGTATAGCGATATTTAAGTAAATATACAGTTAGTTCCAATTGTAATTAAAGGATTTGGTTCAGATGCTGAACAAAATTGAACAGGAACCGAAACCTAACAGTTTTTTAGAATTAAAAACCAAATTCGAACGCGCGGTTAAACAAATGGTTAAAATTTATCCCAAACTATTTGGATTGATTTGGTTGTCCTTGGGTTCCGAGTCAAATTATAATCCTCAACGAGGTTGTCAATATACCGTACCGGTTGGTACGACGTACTGTTTTGGCATAAAAATAGTACCAAGTACTTGTAATATCTTACCGTTCTCAATACCAGCCATATTAGTCAGTATCAATTTTTTTTTAATAGTTGCAAAAAAAAGAAATTTTTTTTTTGCTTTCTCTATGGTTTATATATATATTAATAGTTGCGATAATCTAATACGGTATCCGATATATGATTGATACAAGTACGTACCATATCAATAGACAACCTGATACTCAAACCAATTCGGTATTCAGAACCTTGATCCTTAGTCAGAATTGGGGGCCATATAGTGAGGGGGCTCACTACATGGGTGTAGTGAGCCCATCCGGTCGTTTATTTCGGTAACGGACAGTTCAGATTTAAATTAATATTTATTGTAAAAATAATTAATAAATACTGATTTGAATCTGAATTGTTCATTGTCGAAATGAACAGCAAAATAGACTTACTATACTTATGTAGTAAACCCCTCACTGCATAACCCTATCTCCTCCTCAGTCCTGATCACATTTATTGCACACAAGGGATTTCAGTCATTTGTCTGTGAATATCAGTCATTTATTAGTCTTAGAAGTAGTACAAGTTCCCTCAAAAAAAGTATTAAAGTATAAATTAATTATCTTCTACTTATAAGTAAATAGTTTTGAAATTTAACTTAACAAATATGGCGGTGGTTATTACGATTCTACTTCATCACTTGAAAAAATAATTGTTTCTTGTTTTCTTGAATAAACTAAGATATATATTTTTGGAAGCATTAATTACAACAAAAATTGATAACCTCACTTCTAATTTTAAAATAAATTATTCAGAAGGTTAAAGTTATCCTTCTATGCTCTTAATGTGTCATTGCAAAAAAAAAAAATCCGACTCACTTAAATTTTTTTGATATAAAGTTCTATATAAATTTTCAAGTAACTTTAAATGAGAAACTATGTTGTCTATAAACAATATGCACTTGAACATATATAAACTCAAACAAATTCAATAAGACTCAACAAGTTGTCCCAAGTCATAGAACATGTATTCGATACCACAAAATCAAATACCAATATACAATTTTCATAGTATATCTTTTTTTTGCCTATACAAACTCTTTTGATCCGCTCGGATTTCACTCATTTGCGCGCCAGAAAAAAACATGCTACACGCTCATTAAATTTGATTAGAGTACTTGTAATAGTACTAACCTGACTAGAATATGTCAAAATTTAAAGGGTTGTAAATGAATTGGAACAGTCTCTTGATAATCAGAAAGTCTCATCCGGTATGCAGTTCAAGAGTATCCATTCATGTCACGGAATTCAAAGATATTAACAATTTTGCATCTGAATTGAACTGTCTTTTCACTTTGACTTATATGCTTGGATTGTGACTTTGTTTGTATCTTTTAGGGGGTTGGAAGTTTGCTCTGTCAATTATTAATTTTAGAGTTTTGAGATAAATTGGCATAACGTTTACAGACACTCAATTATCAAATAAAAAAATAATAATATGGGTTGTACCATAAAGCTTTCCTATTGGAATGAATGCTGTCGATCGGAAACATGAGTCTTGGACTTATCTCCATGTTTTCTTGTTTTATCAGGTTGGAGTTACACTTGAAATGCTTTTGAAATTTGTTTCTTGAAACACTCATATGAAGTTTTTGCTCATAATTATTCTCTTTTACCGAAGGTTGCACCATTTGTCAGTTTTAAGAGGATAACATGAATTAGATCACTGAATGTCGGCAAAAAGAATTATAAAAACTGATCAGGCTTATATCTATCTGTGTGTATACATATACACACACAGACACACATATCTGTAAATATATCATTCTTTGCAAGTTCTCAAGGTGAAGCTAATTATTTTAAGGTTCAGTTGCACTGAAATACTCAATTATATATATATATAGGAATTCCTCTCTCATTTTCTGATCAAATATTGATGATCCAAACCGTTCAATGTGTTTAAAACATGATTTTAAGTTTACCCGCGAGCAATTTGTGACACCCCAGCCAGGCCGTGGTGCCAGCTGTGAGGCCGGCCGTCCGGGAGATGGAGTCTCAGTGAGACGTCCGGATGGGTGGTCAAGGGTCCCACATCGCTTGGTAGATGTAAGTTCGGTGGTATTTATAAGATTATGAACCTTCCTTGTACAATGCCTTTTAAAACTGTGATGGCACCAACACCAAATGGAACTTTACAGTGAAGCGTGCTCGCCTTGGAGCAATCCTGGGATGGGTGACCTACTGGAAAGTCCATGGGGTTTGGGCGACAAAAGCAAACAGTATTGTACAAGGCGGGAGCAGGTCGTTATACAATCAGCTCAAAATATTATCGGGTAGGGCATGATCCAATTAGTTTATTATGAAATTGTTTCTGTCAATATTTATGAAAATTTTTTTGGATCAAGCTATTTTGGGTATTGTTTTGAGTCAATTTCTCGCAGATACCCTTAAAAATATGTTTTGAACACATTAAACGATTTGAATCATTAATATTTGATCAGAAAATATGAGATTATCACTTTAACAAAATAAGGGATCCTTATTAGAAGCTCTCTCTCCCTACACACACACACAAACACACAAAGAGATCTAGAACACACCTTTTTGTGTGAATTTTTTTTAAAGCCGGCTCATAATTTCATTTTCCAAAACAACTACGACCAAAAAGGACATTTTCAGACCTTAGACGCTGTGTTTCACATAATTGTAAGGTAATTATGTACAACTAAAGTCCTAAAAAACAACACATGACTAAAAAAAAACCTTTGACGGCTTTAAAATTGCTCAGTACTACTCCCTTCACTTTCTGTATCATGGCGGTTGCGTTCCTAATTTTGGATTCTTATCTTTTATGTTCTTATTCTCGATACGTAGAGCGTGTGGACACCTGTTGCTAATATATATATATACACACATATATTTGCAAGCTAGGGTACTTGTCTCGATTAAGGCGAACTTAATTATTTAAAGGTTTTGATCGACTCGAATTTCAAAAAATACTCATTTTCATATGGCGTATAGAAAAATAATGTTTCTATCTGGCCAATTAAATGCTAATCTCAAGGATAAAGTGGCATTTTCTTTGCTTGATGAAAGCAAGGCATCAAATGTTGTGTCATGAGGGTGAGGTTAATTATGTAATTGTGAGAAAAGATGTAACCCGAAGCTTTAGACTCATGTGTAACTTTAGATTAAAATTTCCCATGTTGTACAAAAGCAAAAGACTATTTTGTACTTGTAATCCTTAATTCTTTTTTTTTTTTTTTGGCATCCCTTAATTAACTATTAATTGTGTTTAAATAGTCCCCAAATTATATAATCTTGCACCTAGTTGTTCAATTTGTGGCGGTTCGTTAAGTCCGTAACAAAAATCATTATCTATGACTAATTTTTATTTTTATCCCCTAAATCTTCTTCTTCTTCTTTTTTGGTCTATTTCGTCATTAAACTATCAATTTTTTGTCTATGCAGTTTCTAATCTATGTATTTTACACCCAATTAGTTCATATTTATAATCAAAAAAATTGTTAGAAAAGTTATTAAAGACAAAATAATTCAAAACTTTTGAATTTTTTTATTATTTCTATCATTGTTGCTTTTTTTTTTAAAAAAAAAATCATAATTTTTACTTTTGTAGATCTTTCAATAGACCGGCTTTGGAATCACCCCGATGAGGCCACCACCACAATAAATAAACTTGTTTGCATCTTTTTAGTGGATGAACTACTTATTGTGTTAGATTTTTGGGAGGTAGTACTAAATGTTGAACTTATTTTTTGTAATTTCTTGTTCTGTTATAATGCTGGAGTGTATTGTGCAGAGGCAGAACCAGGATTCAAGGTTTGGGGGGCTGAGATTTTTTATTTATGAAAAGGGAAGGAGCCGAATATAATTTGGGAGGCAACATGTAATTTTTTTATAATTTTTAAAATTTATACCTAAGTCTTAAAATTTTTTAAAATTTTTGAGGGAGTCCGGCTCCCAGTCTCCATGTAATTCTCCCCTAGCTTTGTGTATGTAGCTGATGAACTTAAGTGGAAAAGCTAGTCAAGTGCATATCCACTCTAATAACTTTGTGAATCAAATTTGTCTAAGTGCTTAAGTTTTCTGTCATTTTGTCAAATTAATGAATTACTAACTTCTGAATACTTTGTATTTTTTTTCCAAGTGTTTTATTCATTTTATCAAGTTAATGAATTATTAACAGGTGGATAATTTGTATTTTTTTTTATCTAAGTGTTTAAAATTTATAGTTCTGTATTTTGGTAGAATTCGGCCTAACTTTTTTATTTTGGCTAACTTTAATTTAATTTGAATAATTATATTTTGCGCTAAAAGCGGAATCTAAAAAGTAAAAATTATGACAAAAAAATTAAAAATTAAAAAAGATAGGAATAAAAAAAATCTCTTTGTTTTGAATTATTTTTGCCTTTAACAAACGTTTTTGTGAGTTTTTTGTTATAATTATGGACTAGCTACGTTCTAAATTACATAATTCAGGGATTACTTAGATAATAAGATTAATAGTTTAAGAAAATAAACAAAAATGAGATAGTTTAAGGGATAAAAGTAAAAGTAGTCATATATAACGATTTCCATTGCGGCCTTAAAGGGCCGCCAGAAATTAAACTAACTTGATGGAAAATTATATAATTCAATGACTATTTAAACAAATCTTATAATTTAGGGACGAATTAGAAAAATATAAAAATAGTTGGGGGATAAAAGTGAAAATCAGTCAAATCAAAAAATAATTATTTGTTATTGAATACTGAAGTAGCTAGTCATTAATATTGATTTGATACTGTAACAATATTTAATTTTTTGATAACTTAGAGTATCAAGATCAGTTTACGCGCGCTTCAATTAATTTTTAAGAGATCAATCCTATCGTCCACTATTGGAGATTCAATTAATCCAGAACATATCTTTGTATAGACTAATCTTATAATCATTAGCACCTTAAAAAATTCAAATCTGAAAACTTAAAATGAAGCAAAACCATGATTAGTTCTAGGCCTTGCTATGTCAGGCCAACCGAAGGGAGATATGGGTGTAATCACGAATTTGAGTGAGATAAACAATTTCTCTACTTATGGAGTTAAGGCCAAGTACATCCAATCATTCTCCCATCCTGCAATAGGGTCTATTTTTTCTCTTTTTGTTGGAGCAAAACCCCAAACCCCTCACCACCCTAAAGACAAGAATGCCCTTTTGAGTTTTCCCAACTTCTTATTCATTGCCAACACACTTTTAACTTCTAAATATAAAATGTTTCATTTCCTTTACATTAAAAAAGGGAAAATAAAAAATTTTCAGCCTTGTCCAAAAATCATGCTTAAATTAAAGTTCATACATGAAATTAAAGAAACTAATTAAAACAAATCTTGTCCCAAAAAACCTTATCCCTTGATAATGGATGAATGAAAAGGAGAGGAAAATGTAACTAGTTTGTTGGATGCATGTATACCTTACTTGTAGTTTGGAGAGCCAGACAATCACTTTAGTACCTCACAAGCGCTTCCGTTACGTTTCAAGGCTTTAAGTTGACACAAAGCTGCCAATGCACCAAAACGGTTGCTTGTGCCCCACACCATACAAAAAGTGACAAAAGGAATTTGGCAATTTGGTATAGGAGGAGGCACCAAAGGGGGACATTAATGAAAAATTACAAGCATAGACCACGTGCATAAAGTCTGACCAGGTTTAATACTATGCGATGGCTCTCCAACAAATTGGCTAGAGAGAGAGAGAGAGAGTGATGGCCTTCTCTATAGTGATATAATCTCATCCACAAAAATTACATGTTGCAAAAATCAGGTTTTAGAGGAGGAACTACGTAAAAATTGGGAGAGCTTAGACACTGTAAAGACTTAGGTATAAATTTTAAAGATTATTAAAAATTGAGCCCCCAAATTACATTCGGCCCCTTCTCTTTCTAAAAAAAAATCTCGACCCTCCAAATGTGGAATCTTGGTTTCGTCCCTAAGTCTTGCCAAATATAACATGGAGCAACATAGTCGAGGCAGACTTTTTTCTTCATGTGCAAGTGCAACCAGTACTATTGCTAGATATCATTACTTCAAATCAAGTGCTTGTAAAATAGACCAGTTCTAGACTACGAGCCCCTACGGTGCTCATTTCTCAAATCAAGTGCATGTAAAAGAGATTAGTACTATTGTTTTAAATTTTGGCTTAAACTATTGTTCTCATTTTTTTCCCTCTGCTTCTCAGTATATTATTAAAGAGCCCGAGGCCTATGTAGGTGAAATACGTAGTTACTAGTTAGTTACATTTTTGTCTCTGCTGTTCATAAATAGAAATCATTTCTCTACATAGGAGGAGAGAGAGAGAGAGAGAGAGAGAGAGAGAGCTAAGTATGACAAATCATACACCAAGCAAATGGATAAAACTTGAACATATTCAGATCACCTCACACTACCATCGCAGCGTCCTCCGGTGCAACTTCTGCACGAAAATCAACTCTAGAAGGCGGTAATCGCACAACTAGGGCCTCCTTAATGTTCCTCAAGATTCCTTTGTCATAGGGATTTCGAGAGTTTGTGTATCGTTCCCGAAAATTCTCATAAAACGTCTGTGGTTACAACACATAGCGTAAGAGAAAGAAGGAATCATTAGTAATCACCATGATCATTAATCAATGAAATAGGGTAGTTAAACCTGAACGTATCAAATTGACAACCTGATTTATGGCAATCAGATAGACATGGTAAGAAGCAAGGCAACTGAGGAATCCGATAGCAGCCAAACTGAATGATGCCAATGCCACAGTTTCAGGGCAGTTCTTGAGCAAGCCGAGCAATCCCGAATTTGCTATGAACAACATTTGATGGATTCTCCGACAGCAGAAGGCGAAAATGTAGATGAAGAATACCAAGGCCGTGACTAAAAAAGTCAGGTAAAACCTGTAATTTCTCTGCACGTAAAATTAATTTCGTGAATGTGCATCTCCCTCGTAATGCACTTTCTTTATATCTCCATTTTGTATTTCATTTGTTGGAAAATGTTGTTATTTGCAAATTTTGAGCTCCGCTTAACGTGGGTTCCATTCTCCAATCGGGTTAGTCCCGCATAACATTGTACTTGTTTTCGTGAAGAGATTAAAAGCGGATACTAAGTTTTCCAAAAACATTTAAGATTGAATGATAAATTATGATCAAAGTATGGCACAAAATCTTTAAGAAATGGAGAAAAATTTTTGTCCTATAATTGGTGGTAGTAGTAAAAGAATATGTGTGTATTAAAGCAAAATTTGCTTAAAGGCTTGGCCTTTTGGGTCATACAATTTTTCCAAGAGAGCAAGCACGCATTGTATTGTTGCATTGACCAGGTGCGCATGCCATCACCGTCTGAACCGGGTCGGGTTTGGACTGGGCCCAAAGGGATTCTATTTTAATTCGTACTGTGTTTATTCTTTTTTTCAGACAAGTCAGCACCAGTGTGGGGGGCAACTTTGCTTTAGACATAGTACATATCAAATATTAGTCTCGGTTGTCAAAATCCAAATCCTGAATTTTAGTAAATTCTTGTTTTTCTCGTTCTAAAGAATTCCTATTTTTGACTTTTTGCTATGAAAATTTCTTCTTGGTGTGCGATTCTAACAACATTCACATAGAGAGCATTTTTCTACATACCAATCCGATGCACTGACCAATCCACGGGCAATGGTGATCGAATTTCTCGACACAGTTGGCGCATATAGCGCAATGGCAACTTCTGGGGGGTCGATAAATCTTACAAGTCCGACAATACTTCAATTTTACCTCCATCCCGTCCACAGTTTTCCTCCTTCTCCTACTTCTGTCACCGATGCCAATTTCTTCAACATGTGATTTACTATTTCTTGGAATAATCCCGGGATCAATCGTACTAACCACTATCAAGTTTGCAATAACCTGCATTTTTCAGAACCCAAAAATTGTTAGTCCCCATGGAGACCAAAAACTTAAACATGGTGAGAAAGATGCAACTGGGTTTAGTTTAGGAGTACTAACTATTAGGGTTAAAATTACAGAGAATGTGATTATGAGACGAGAGCGATTTGGGAAATCATGCGCAATATAAACAGCGAAAATCCAACTTGACAGAGTAATTGAAACGGTAGTCAAGAGAAACCCTCTTGGATCCGGGCCGCATATCAGTCTCCCTCTGAAGAAGAATACCTGCAAAAATTGAGAATTCTCTTTTCAGTAAAGCAAAAACTTTGTATTGATTGCAACAATAGGAATGAAATGAAGGAAAGTACATTGTTTCCGGGCCAAACTTGGTATGTTCTAGTTCTATGAACGCGGCCGCTCGACCAGAACTTTAGCCATTTTTCTTCGACAGTTTCTTTCAATTCAACCAGACTTTCCCAAAAAGTAACCAAAATGTTGCTCTTCCCTTCGACAACATCTGTTTCGATTTCAATTTTGCCATGGTTTTTCGGACTGTTTGTAGGTTCGACTTCCGGTGGGTCAGAAAGGGCAATCGGATCCATGGATTCCGGACTGATTTCACTTTGTTCGGGTTGTGCTTTGGTGGGAGCCATCTCATTCGATTTGCTGTGAGTTCTTTGGTTTGAGAAAGTATCGTAGGAGGAAAAAGGTAACTAACTTTTGAAAACTGAAAGGCGGTTACTTTTTTGTGGGCCTGTCGGGTTGGGCCTAAGGCCCAAATACATATGGTTTCCATTCTTAGGGTGTGTTCGGTTATGAGTTTGAGAGACTTTCTCTCAAACAAGTTTCTGGAACAGTTTCTGAAACAGTTTCAGAAACAGTTTCTAGAACATTCTCCCAGACAACTTTTTCTCTCTATAAAAGAAAAAGTTTCTGAAACAGTTTCTGAAACAGTTTCTGAGACACTTATAACCAAACAACGTCTCAGAGACATGTTTCTAAAACTATTTCAAAAACACCCTAAAACGAACACACCCTTAGATTGCTTCCTTCAGCCGACATAGGTGTTCACTAAGGATATGTTTGGGGTGTAAAATTGCAACTCAAGTTTCTCTTATTGGGCTTTTTGTTAACAATAGGTAGCCAAGTAGGGATAAACATGGATAGTGCCTTTAAATAGTATTTGTGTACAATGATTGACACAATTTAACATTTATATCATATAATTTAGGGCTATGGAGGCGCGATACAAAACAATGTGGGTATCCTTGTACATGGATAGTGTCTTTTTTTAGTATTTGTGTACAATGATTGACACAATTTAACATTTATATTATAGAATTTAGGGCTATGGAGGCGCGATACAAAACAATGTGGGTATCCCTGTCAAATAAGAGAAAAGGCTTTTGGGAATGGAGAGATTGTTGTATATTGCGCATAGCGAAATATGTTGTGTACTAAAATAATGTCATTTTAATGTACAAAATATTGTTTTAAAATTGTTAGATCAGTACCCAACTATTCGATCAGTATTCTATACGTCAAAATGATACTATTTTGGCACACAGTACGTTATGCTATGCACAATTGCCTAAGTCCAGGCTTTTGGGCCAGAAGTTAAATCTTATATCTAGCCCAAACAATGCCTAAAACGAGCCGCCGCGAAACTGTCTTCCCTATTTGTTTTTTGCTCGGCAACCGTCTTCCCTCTTCTTACTCCTCACACAGTATTTTCAATTTTTTGTGCACTCGAACACCGAACAACTAACTGCAAGAGGGTTGCTTCCAGAAACAGAGAAATCAAAAACCAAAACAAAAACGGAAATGGGATGCAAGGAGAAGATCAAAATCGGATTGACGATCGCTTGCGTCGCAGTTTTCTCCATCTTCCTCACCACGCAGTACCGAAAGCACCGCAAACGAAAACAACAGTCTCAAAACACTTGTTACTTGAAAACAGAACCCAAGCCTCAGAACGCTTTCAAGCGGCTATTGGCCGACAACTCCTGTTCTCCATTCAAGCACCTCGCGCTCCCTCAATCCTCCAACAACATCAACAACGGTAAGCACATTTCCTCTAGATTTACGCCGACCTTTAACGATTCGTAGCTAAATTTGGCTTCTTTTTTTTTTTTGCAGAGAGCGAACATCCATACAAAGCGGAAATTGAGAATTTTTTGAAGAGTCCTCGAGTCGAATTTGACTTCCTTGATGAAGATAATGTGGATTTCAAATTGAGTGATACGTATGTTTGGATTGAAACTGAGTCGCAGTTAGAGGAACTTGTTCGTGTTTTGAGTAAAGAAAGAGTCTTTGGTGTTGATACTGAACAGCATAGCTTGCGGTCCTTCTTAGGGTTTACTGCTCTTATACAAGTAGCAACTTTAATTTTCTCCCCTTTGGAATGTACGTACATACAGATGTGTTTGTGTCTAGTTCATATTCTTACTGATAGAATGACTTTTGAATAGATATCTACTCGGAGAGAAGATTATCTGGTGGACACAATAGCACTGCACGATGTCATGGGTATTCTTCGTCCCGTTTTTGCCAATTCTGCAATTTGCAAGGTAGTTTAGCGCTGCAGGGTTTAGTTTGTGAATTCAAATGCTATCTGTGCAGCCTCTTTGAAGTTATGGGAACTGTAAATTCTGTTGTACTTCCTAACTGCAATACGAAACACAATTTCGTATAGCACATAGGAGTTTTTCCACAGTATATTAATCAGGAAGGCAATGCAGCAAAAGTTGATTGGCGCCTACTACTGGTTGTTGTATTTTTGCCAAGTTACAGTCTATTTCTTTTTGTTTATCATAATTTGGTGAGTAGTTGGAATAAATTTTTGTGGTGTAGGTGTTTCATGGGGCCGACAACGATGTTCTCTGGCTGCAAAGAGATTTCCATATCTATATTGTTAATTTATTTGATACTGCAAAGGTGAGGTGCTATGCTTGGTTTTTGTTACACATCTAGACTCATTTTGGGTATTTGGAGTTTCTTCTGATTCAATTGTTGAATATTTATGGGTTATGCCATGTGATTTCACAATGTGATTATGTTGCAGGCCTGTGAGGTGTTATCAAAGCCCCAAAAGTCGTTGGCTTATTTATTAGAATCATACTGTGGTGTTGGCACAAACAAACAGTTACAGGTTTGGACTTTGACTTACTTCTATTATTACTTACCATGTTATTTAAAATGCATTATTTTCTTAGCTTATTCACTTTTCTATGTGAAAAGGGAAAAAAACTTGTTATAGAGAGAAAAAATGTGAGAAGGAGGACAGGAATCATGGGAAGAAGAGAATAAAACTCATCAAACTAAACACAAGACCTTTTCATTTTTGCCCATAGATATAAGGACGGTAATGTAAAGATGCAATTCACTGTAATAAGACTTCAAGCCAGGCGTCACTCTAACATTTGGTCTCAAACAGAGAACTTAACCAAGAAAGGTGAAGAAATGCAGCACTAGTACAATGCCACAAGGCCAATGCACCAAAATCTATGGTAGTGGGTGGACCTAGTGGGAACCACATTAGAGAGTACTTTTTTTCTTCTGTGTACGTCCATTATACAATATAAAATCATATCAAGAATTGCAATACATGGAAGATTTATTGTTAGCACAATATCATTGTGCTACTGCTCTTTGAGGATTATAGTGCAGACTCAGGACACTGAACAACATAGAGTAGCCTTGCTGACATTCCAAATTTTGAAATATAAAGGCACTGGTATGTTAACAGATTAATACTTTTGTATAATATACGGTTGCAGCTATATTTATCTGTAAACGTTCAAGAATGATAGTGCTTGTTTTGTCAAGAATGACAGTGCTCGTTTTTTCATGTGCTATATTGGAAGATAATTCTTAGGGATTTTCAAAATAAATTGGTTTGTATTTTGGTTGTTTTTGTAAAACCTTCCTAGTTCCTAGAATGCTGCTTGAATGTTGGGTTTAGTACCACATTGGAAACTTGAGAGAAAGAACGGTTGTACCCGTTGGGGTGCCCGTTGGAACAGTTGTCCCCGTTCGGGTGAACCGATTGGGATGCAACCAGTCATACTTTATCGAAAGGGTGAGTTGATTGGGTGTGGTCGCGACTGTTTAAAGGGGTACAATCCACACTGTAGGATGTAATCCAACGGTGAACGGGTGCGTGCCTATTCAAATAGGTATCATTTGGCCTATAAATCGACTATGAAATTAGTCATTTGTAGATTCAGATTTTCGGCCTTTCTATAGCATGTGTTCCAAGTTTTGATATCCTACAAAATCAAAACTCGGTGGTTTCTGGTTCAAATATTTTTCACTACAGAGGTATTCTATTCAACAATCTAAAGATAGTATTTGCCCCTACCGGATGATGTGCACCGGGTTACAGCAAATCTACCTTCAAGATACAATGACGTTAAACTTGAGTTCTTTCCAACTATGTTTGTATAAACGGAGTTAGACAGAATATCTGTGTAGTGAAAGACATTTGAACCAGAAACTACCAAGTTTTGATTCTATAGGATATTAAAACTTGGAATAAATGCTGTAGAATAACAAAGTAATTTTGGGAGAAAAAGGGCTAAAAATCTGAATCTACAAATGACTAATTTCATAGTCAATTTATAGGCCAAATGGTACCTGTTTGAATAGGCGCATTCACTTTCTACCATTGGATTAGATCCTACACATGGTCTCTTATGAAAGGGTTAATTCAAACATTTTTCGGTGTTGTAACTGCTCATTTAAAAAAAGGGCCATACAATCTTTTAATCTATTGCATATAACAACAATATGCAAAACTCACCAAACTCGGCCAAACATGCGTTTAAAGATTCCGAAAACAGATATGAAACTAAACAACTCTTATCCATATCAAATCATGAACACCAGTACATACCCTACATGTTAAGTTAATAGACAAACATGGCCATCTGAAGACAGTTTTTTCCATTAACCAAGGGTTTATACAAGCATTCATCATTGTTAGGGATTTTCAAAGTAAATCGGATTATTTTGGGTGTTTGTAAAACTTTCCTAGCTCCTAGAATGCTTGCTTGAATGTTAGCGAAAGATGGGTTTAATGACACGGGGTGCGCCCATTGGAAAGGGTGCAACCCAAGCTAAGGTCGCATCTGATCGTGTGTGTGTGTGTGCAACAACACACCGTTTCAGTGGTTCAAGTAATCTGGACCGTTTGGATTAAATCCAACGGCCAGGGTGCGTGCCTATTCAAAATACGTACCATGTAGCCTATAAATTGACTACTAAATTAGTCATTTGAAGATACTAGTTTTGATATTCTGGAGAATCAAAACTTTGTGGTTTCTGGTTCTATTAATTTTCACTACACAAATATTTTATCCAACTCCATTTGTGTGAACGTAAAAAGAACTTCAGTTTTGCCTTCATTGAATCTTGAAGATGGATTTGTTATAACCCGGTGCACATAATCTGGTGGGGGCAAATACTATCTTTACATTGTTGGATAAAATTGTCTTCAAGTTGGTTGTTGGCGATGAAGTATACTACAAAAATACGGAAATGATGACACTTCGAGCTACATTACTGAGTCGCTTTCATAGGACCCTTCTTTTGCTTCCGCTTCAAACAAATCATTTGCAAAATTTTCGACCGATTCTTCTGCCACAAAGTGGTCTTCTTCATCGGAAGAGATATCAATACAAACTGATTAATTCTCGTCCAATAGACCTCGCCTAGCGAAAACTGACTTCCATTCTCGAAACCAAAGAATGTCATCACAACTTGGTTGAAATGAAGAGTCTCCCAAAACTATGTTGAATGGTGGGAAAAATGGAGCAAAAAGCCGAATAATGTTCAATGGAATTTCCGAAGGGACATTGACAAGAAGACAGAAATTCAATCGGAAGATTTATCTTGTGTCCAAATGGTATGAATTAACCATTTAATAAGAAACATGTCTTTTTCCAAAGACACAACTGGTTTTACAAAGAGGCACATGCAGTTTTTTTTAGAACCGGTTGTGTCTTTGCGAAAAGAACCATATTCTCTTATTAATGGGTTAATTCATACCATTTTGACACATGATAAATATTCAGGTTTCTGTTTCCCTCTTTCTGTTGAATTTTCGTCTTCTTGTTAATATGCCTTCGGAAATTCCATTGAACATTATTCGGCTTTCTACTCCATTTTTACCACCATTCAATATAGTTTTGGGAGACTCTTCATTTCAACCAAGTTGTGATGACATTCTTTGGTTTTGGGAATGGAAGTCAATTTTCGCTAGGCAATGACTATTGGACGAGAATCAAGCAGTTTGTATTGATATCTCCTCCGATGAAGAAGACCACTTTGTGGTGGAAGAATCAGTCATAAATTTTGCAGATGATTTATTTGAAGCGGAAGCAAAATAAGGGTCCTATGAAATCAACTCAGTAACATGCCTCAAAGTATCATCATTTCCGTATTTTTGCAGTAGACTTCATCGCCGACAACCAACTTGAAAACAGTTTCATCCAACAATTCCTAATATATAATCTGTAAA
Source organism: Arctostaphylos glauca (assembly GCA_019985065.2). Lineage (NCBI taxonomy): Eukaryota > Viridiplantae > Streptophyta > Magnoliopsida > Ericales > Ericaceae > Arctostaphylos > Arctostaphylos glauca. The sequence continues at coordinate 21,337,980 of JAHSPW020000012.1, read as the reverse complement.
AACTTTTGTTTTAAAAGAAATTGAAAAGGCTGGACATTAGGGTTTGTAGAACTAAACACTAGAGGAAAAATTAAATAGGTGTGAATTCATTTCTTCATTGGAACATTTGCTTCTAATCTTTTTTCTTCAAACTTGGAATATGTTTAATTTGTGTCTTAGTGATGGCCACATTTGCTAATCTGAAAAGATTAAACTATAACAGGACATGCTTAGACTTGTGTCAGTTGTTCGACACCTCTCAGATGCAGGGCATGGCTTCTTCTTAACGAGTCTAATCTCTGTGCTTCTTAGATTAATCATTTTTTTTGTTCCAATACATGGTCTTATCTTTGTTTTCAGTTTTGTACTTGTTGAACGCTCTCACTGGTTTGAGAGATTTGTGAATTTGAAAAAGGAAAGGTTGGACACTGTTTGGTCGTTTTATCATGTTTCTTACCTTGTCGGACATTGCTCCTGCTGGGGACACTCGGGCTTCGTAAGTCTCACAAGTCATTATTGTGCACACATTAATCTCCTAGGCACCTTCAACTGACAAGATACCAAAAATTATATTTGAATATTCAAACTCTATGAATAACTCTGCTTTAAGAAACAGTTGGTGTTACTCACATGTTCTTTCTTTGAAATTTAGCGTGAAGACTGGAGACAGCGTCCACTGCCAGTAGAAATGGCGCAATATGCTCAGACAGACGCACATTTTTTGCTATATATTGCTCATTGTATTGCTTCCGAGCTAATGCAACAGGACAGTGGTACGTCTTCGTATCATGCATATGTTTCTGGTTGAGAATTTATACAGCATGGTATTGGAAATCCTATGGAGTGCCAAGCAAAGGGGAAAGATAGACCGCAAAGCTTATATGAAAATGATTTTATCAGTTGTATTTACAGTCTACGATTGAAATTGCATTGATTTAAGACCCATATTTTTACTACTTTCGGAGGAGAAATATTTGTCTGACATGTATCAAAGAAAGAGCAAAAAGTGCAACAAGATTTCCTTGTTTTTTCCCGTCATAGAATCATAAAAGCAGTTGACTTCAACTGACACACTAAATGCGTGTGCAATATAGCTTAGTCAGGCAGAACTTTTGGTATTTGTGGTACAAACCTGGGATCAATCTTGCCTGCATCTCTGGCTTTGGTTTGTTTCTGTCTTGCCTTATTTTTCCTTATTTTTATTGGTTTTCTTCTTCTTTTTTATGCTTGTCCGGGGTAGCTTTATTGGCTGAGCTGTTCCCTTTGGGTAACCTGTCACCATTTAAGGTAACCTTCAATTAATTGTTAAAGGACATATTAGTCTACAAAATCTGTGTTAGTTCTCAAAATCCCTGCAAGCTAACAAGAATATTAGTTTTACATAGAAAGTGATAACAAAATTGGGCTGCTTTCAGATTTTGAAGATTAAGAGACTGATTCTGAGAACAGTGCTTGTACTGTTTGTTACCAAGTACCAACTTAGTCTATACACATCTTGCGTCATTTGACCAGTTACTTTGGTATTTAAACTCAACACTCGATGGTGTCAAAATTCTAAATATGATAGTTTACCAGAAAATTCAGCTTGTCCCGATGACAAATTCCGTTTTCTTCTCGAGGCCAGCCGGCGGTCAAATGCCATTTGTCTGCAACTTTTCTCCAAAGATATTGAAGCTTTTCCAGGAGAGTCTGTTGCTTCATCGATTATTTCGCGTAATCTAAATGATCAAGGGAGTCTTTCACCACATTGTCAGGACAAGCAGGTTTGCTTTCTAATATTGTCTTTGATAAAGCTAGCCTCCCTCAATTTGGATAATCTTCCGACGACTTCTTCATTCAGTTTCAGGATCTTGTGAGACGATTGTGCGCCTGGAGGGATTTAATGGTTTGTGTTATCTTGGCCTTTCTCTGACGTTCTTAATTCTTCTTAGTTAAAATTTCTTATTTATGCAGGTTTTTGTTAATATATATATTCAGGGCTTAATCGATGAATACTAGTATCTAATTTGTATAAGTACTATTTATTCAACAGATTTGATTGATCCAGTATTTGGTAAATACTGCCTCTTGTTATTTTTTTGTTGGGGAGTGCTAAAGTTTATTTCTTGGGCTCACGTGTTTGTCTGTACTTCGTTTCAGGCACGCATGCATGACGAGAGCTTGAGATTTGTATTATCAGATCATGCTATTGTTGCCCTTGCACACAAAGTACCAGCATCTGAAATAGAAGTATATGACACCATATCCCAAGCTGATCTAGAGAAGGATACGTTGAATCTTATTTCTTCTTTCCAATCTCCATCACCTGTTATTTGCAGTCACTTGGAAGACTTTGATTATTTGTTCCATGACGATATGAACAACTTGGAGGATATTTTTCTGCTGATTCTTCAAAATCACCTTGGTCCAAATGGGAGCTGCCCTCTTTCTATTTATAATTATGCTCTTTTATCTAGAACTAACCTTAAATTAGTGAATGCGTTGGTTTCCAAAAAAAACAAATTCACAAGAGCAAAGCAAGCTGGTAAGAAGGCATCTCGGCAACTATTTGTTCAGAAATTTTCCTGCAAAGCTCCTGTTTATCACAACTGTAGGATCTATGCAAATGATGGACGGTTACTATGCTATTGTGATCGCAGAAAGCTTGAGTGGTTAGTGGTTCTTTTTTCTCTCTATTACTTAAATTAGTTATCTAGATCCATACAAGTATTCATCAAACTTCTACACTCGTAGCACCTGTTTGTTTGTGGGGATTAGAGCATCAGAATGGAATATAAGTCCACCAGACCCACATATCCGGATTTCGTAGAAACTATGGCAGTCAGGATTATATATCCATCCTGTATTATTTCGCACAAGACATGGGATACTATACCATGGGGGTTGTGGTATAGGATTTCCTTTAGTAGTAGTCCAATGGGATTACTTATTCCATGGGTCATCAATCCCTTCACTATTAGTCTGATAAAATAAAGAGCCATATGGTTCAATTTTTCAATTACCTTTATAGGAGCCACTGAAACTAGCGCTTGTTGAATCTGTATTTATCTATATCGAGACCTTCCTCCTCAGGTATCTTCGTAGAGATCTTGCAAAACTTGTTGAGGAGGATCCGCCTGCCATTATGCTTCTATTTGAGCCTAAAGGTCGTCCAGAAGATGAGGGCAATGACTTCTACATCCAGAGCAAGAAAAATATATGTGTCGGCTGTGGTGAAGGGAATCACTATTTGCGCTACAGAATAATTCCATCATGTTACAGAATGCACTTTCCAGAGCATTTGAAAAGCCATCGTTCTCACGATATTGTATTAGTTTGTGTGGACTGTCATGAAGTTGCTCATGCTGCTGCTGAGAAGTATAAGAGACAGATAGCTTCAGAATTTGGAATACCACTTTTTGTCCGTAAGGTAGTTGATTCTGCACAAGACCAAGATGCTTCTGGGGCATCTGCTTCCCTTGAGGAGGCAGGTGTGTCACCTCTACATTTACGAACAGCAGCTATGGCTCTCCTACGCCATGGACCAAGAATGCCATCCGAACGCCGTGAGGAATTGATGCAGGTGTGAATGCATTTGTAGTTTCCTGTTTTTTCTTTTCATATTTCTGTAGTAGAAATGACAATTGGTGACTACTTTCTGTTATTGGGCATCGACAATTAGTGTAAATTGCATCGTATTGCACTTTTCTGGAATGCCGTTCGATCGGCGTGAGGAATTGATGCAGGTGTGAAAGCATTTGTAGTTTATTGTTTTTCCTTTTCATATTGTTGAAGTTCAAATGAAAAATTAGTGACTACTTTCTGTTATTGGGCATCGACAATTAGTGTAAATTGCATCGTATTGCACTTTTCTGGAATGCCGTTCGATCGGCGTGAGGAATTGATGCAGGTGTGAAAGCATTTGTAGTTTATTGTTTTTCCTTTTCATATTGTTGAAGTTCAAATGAAAAATTAGTGACTACTTTCTGTTATTGGACATCGACAATTAGTGTTAATTGCATCATATTGCACTTTGAAATGAGGATTCTGAATGATAGAGCTTCGAAAAGACATAGTAACTAATAATTATATCCTATCATTAGAAGTGTGCAACGGTGAAGGGAACCTTTATAGATCCCGTGTCTCAGGCTCTCAGCATCTGCATGTGATTCATTTTCCAACATGGGGTCTTTTTGACACTCATAATACTTGAGATTGTTAACTTCCTACTGATAGTTTTGTATTCTTCTCCTTATATGTACTTCTTTTCCATTCCTTCTCTGTAGTTGGTTTCAATCATGGAAGACCTGTTCTCCTTTGTTTGTTTTTTCCTTCCATGCCAAGTAATTTTCTGCTATTTCCTTCTTTTTGTATGCACCTTCATATTTTGTTCTGTATTGACACCTATTTGCATTTGTGTTTTGATTTTGTTCTAGTTACCTATCCTGAACCATGTGGATTATTGCAATACGGAGCAATGCTTATGCAATATGCATTTCATGACGTTTCTTGCCAATCCTTGTTTTCATCTGCTGGTCATTACAGCAGTCGTTGCCTGACAACAATCTTGAGCTTGTCATTTTTGTTACCTTGTTGGCTTTGGCCCCTCATTGGTGTTCTTTCATTGTGTTTGAGGTGGTAAACTAATTACAATGACAATGCTTAGTCACTTAGTGAAACGCAGAAGTACCATTACATCGAGTGTGGATGCTTGTCATAATTTTTTAGTTGTAATAGTATCAAATGTTATATATGTACAACTCTCATCAACACGTTACTTCTCATAAATGTAGATCTACATACAATGTTTTGTTCAGTACTATTTACATTGACCTTATGTCAAAAGCTCCCTTTTGTGTACGTGTTTAGCTGCTTCTTGCAATATATTTATTTTGAATGTTATGATGAATTAAGATTTACCAAACCTTTTTTGAGTTATATGGTTGCAACTATTTCTTTTGGTCATTTATCAAGCTGACTTGAATTATTTCACTCACTTTGCAGATTGTCTCGAAGTATTATGGAGGGAGGGAAATATCGATGGAAGATCTGGAAAAGGCTTGGCTAGTTGGAATGAGTCCTCATGAGAGGAGACGGCTTCGGAAAAAGAGGGGATTGGCATTGAAAAGGTCTTCTGTGGATGTATTTCCAGAGGAGGATAGTCATCGTGACACGACGTCGTCTGCCACTGTGGATGCATCAGATGTGTATAATATAAGTGGTCCACATACTAATACAGGAGGAACTTGTAGCAAAGAAGATAGTAACCTTTTGGGGGCTGAGGATTTTGATGTAAGCGGCCTCTCCTTGTATCCCGATTTAGAGGTCAATGGAGAAATAATGGATGCCAATAATGGTGACATAAACCTTGATGTAACTAGAGTTTCTGAAAGTAAATGCGCATCCATTTTGGATGCTGATTTCAATGAAACTGGCAGTCCATCAAGTGGGACAGTTAATTTAGTCCATTATAGATCCGATGGAACTGTAGCACCTAAACAAAGCTCGAAGCTATCACTACTGGGACATGGACCACATGGAAAACAAGTAGTGGACCATCTGCTGAAAGAATATGGTGAAGATGGGATTCGACATTTTTGCCAGAAGTGGAGACAAGTATTTATTGAAGCTATTCATCCTCGTTTTTTACCTGCTGGCTGGGATGTGATGCACAGGTATAATGCTTCCTGGTATTGCATCTTCTTTATATGCTGTAGAAAGTTGTTATAGCCACTAGAAATTCCTTGTTAACAGAATCCAGGACACCCAACTTACCTCATTCATTTTATTTATAGAAAAAAAAAAGCTAGAGAAAAAAGTTATCAAGTCATATGCATAAGATGTATGCTCCTTGTGGAAAGTTAAGGTCAAAACTGTGTTTCTGTGGTGGCACTCTTGTATTTCAGAGCAATGTATACTAGAGCTTGCTAATTTTATCTTCTCCATTTGTGCCAAGAGTTTGATGTTAGACAATTTTTTGCCAGTGGTAGAAGAGACTTCGGTGATTTCAGTGTATATAATCCAGCCAAGAGAACTTCTCCTGCTGCTAAGAGTTAGAGCCCACTATCAATATGCTGCAGTTCACAGATCGGTCACACACATAAAAGCTGGGACCGTTTCACTTCAACGCCTCGGGCATCGTGGTAGTACCCTAGTTCAAAGCTCCGAGCAAAGTTTGCTTGTTTTGATTGATTAGGGAGAAATCTCCAGTTTAAAGCTCCAATTTTGTTGTGTATTATTCCTTTCCATTTCTTTCTTCTTTTTTTTTTTGGTCATATGCATTTTCATTTAACATGGCTTTTGGATTTCATTGACCATGGCTCTTTGAACTCCTGTTAAAAGGCTGTAATGATAATTTCGTTGGATGGATTACTTACGGTAAGTTTCTTTACAAACTATGAAATAATTAAACGAATGTTAATGTTGCAGCGAGTTGGCGAACAACATATAGCTTTGATAAATTCTGGCTGCAATGCATGGAATATACAGATATGATTCCCCAGTGTTTAATCGTCAGTCGTATTTGGATGAAGGATTTGTGTATGATATTAAAAAGGTAGAAGGATATGACTGTCCATAATCGTTATATCTCAATTTTAACATTTTCTTCCTGCTTTCCTTGCTCGAATTCCTGATCAAAAAACAGCCTGACAGAAGTCAATTGATAAAAACTGGAGCTATATCTACAGGACGGCTGTAGGTTTCCAATAAATGGAATATATATCCAGGTTCTCTGCAGTTCGACCATGCGTCTTCCCTTGATGATTTGAGCCAGTTAGATTGCAGGGTCCATTGAACAGAGTCCAGGGAAGAATTTCAGTCAATCGAACACCTAGAACTACTTCATCTGAACACCTTTATTTGACCAATATAGACAATCTACTCATTTCTTACAAAATTGAAGTGTTCCAACCAAATAGTTACAGGCGTTCAATTCTAACTTTGAATTTTTGCAAAATCATACTATCAAACGATTTTTACAATATGAACAGATCGGATCATTGAAGAGAAATGCAAATAAGCAAACTGCTAGGTGCAATAGCAGTAGAGAAGCTGAACCACAATGCTTATTGAAGATTCATGGGTTTGCTTTGGTAACAAATGTTCAACCACGGAGTGTTAAAATCACTTCAGTACTAACAACTGCATTTCTGACAAACTGAGATTGAATCCAACAGCATTAATTCCATTAACTTAACTCATCAGAATAATCCAGCTCTTTAAAGTGATCACTGCGACAAACCCTGAGCCTGAAAGTCAACTCCTCGTACCCCTGCTTTGGAGGTGTTATCACCAAAAGATAAAAACAGAGAATTGCAAACATTCGTCTGTACTTCCATTAATGAAACAAACATGCACCAACTCATTTAAAGCCTCTGGAAATCATGATCTGGACCTAGATAACAATCTTTTCCGCATAATCAATGCAGTTCCTCTCGTTGTGTTCTTCATTTCCTAACCAATTGGATAGTTACAAAATCTTCCATAGCTGGCCACGACTTTCAAATGAAGAAGAAGATGCTGCCACTTGGGTATCATACTAAATTTCCTAGAGGCCGTTTCTCAAAAATTGATCCACCATCCAAGCAAAAATGAATATCCATCTGTTTCAAGGGTTCGTGACTGAATTGTAATGCAGCAAAGGTGGTGTTGCTATAAAGCACTTTCAAATGTAAAACCCCTTATAGTGACAGCAATTGAGACTTGTGGTCAATGCCGTTGAAGACGAACGTTCCAGACATTGGAACAAATTGCCTTGTGATCAGCTGTAATGAAGACGACAATAGATGTGATCTTAATTGCGACTGGAAACAATAAGGTCCAACTTCTTATAGCAAAATTTTGATGTTGTGTAGTGGTCTACGAATCGAGAAAATAATTCAAAGAAGAGATCAATGAACCAAAGGTATGACAATTTTGCCAATACGCGTTCAATTATCAAGATGGACTTACAAACCTTGATAGCTTCCTGCGATGCGATTCCCCCAATGAAAGCAGCAACTGCATGGAGCTCTGCAGCACCGTATCTGCACATCTCATTGATAAGGTCCTCTGTCAATGTTGAGCCGTTGCAACCCAAGTCGCTAAGTAGGCCAACAGTTGTAGTCTTCAGTCGAGATATGTCCTCATCCATCCCTCTGGAAATTAGTAAGCACTTGGTACATGAGAGTGAAGCACAACAACTTTTACAGGAGAAATACGGCAAATTGGAACTGGTATCGGGTGTTACCCATCAAGTTGGCCAGGGAAACTGTTATAGTTCGAGACAAACCGGTCAACAGCTCGAAGCAGAATATAGAACCCCACAGCAATACTGCCAAATAAAGCAGAAAATAGAACCCTTAGATATTGTTCGCCACATAAAGCAGGTTTTATATCCTTGTGTGTTCTTCTGTTCTCTAGTGTAAACCTTCTCAAAATACAATTTTTATCATATCAGGAAAATTGCAAGAGATGGCTGGTCCTTCATTTGAGGAAATCAAAACATGAAAGGTCTTTATAAGCAAACAATGAGTTTCCTCTAAATGCCCTGGAACAAATCAGGAGAGAAATAGTAAAAAAAAAAAAAAACACCTTTTAACAAAACGAAGTGGTCACCCATGAAGACAGAAATGACATGCAGCACCGTATACAAGTCCATAACGAAAGACATTGAAATTTTCCATCCATCATCATATGGTCTAGGAAAGGTTGATGATAAAGCAAAATCACTAACTTGTAACTCAACCTCATACCATGTCATCCTTTAACTAAAATCTCACTTCAACTTACAGATTGCTTTATGTTTTAACAAGAGCTTTAAATGGGGAAAAAGAAAACCTTAGAATGGGAAGGAATATAAGGAAATCGCTGGCAGCAGATGGTACTGAGATATGCCAAGACAAGCCATAAAATTTGAGGAAGCAATGTTATGCCCACAAATAACAAAAAAGCTCCACCAGGCTAGGAAGCAAATTTTCCTATTTAGATCTTGAAGTGATAAGGGACCATCAAGTTAAAAACATCTTTTACCGATTTTCATTGTCTTCGGAGGCCCCTTCAATATTCTGTACAAATGGATTGTTTTGTTTGCCGCACTCAAATCACAGCCATCCGACTGAACAAGTAACCAAAAAGAAAAACTAACAGAGTTCTAGACCTAAAAGTTTGTGGTCGTTCATATCACAACTTTTAGCTTATGTGGACATGAGGTCTCATAGTTGTTAGCAAAACATGACTCCCCAATATTGAAGGACTAAAAACTGCTAATCTTGTGGATCCCCACTGTAACTAAATGGTTTCCTTGTTTCTCGAAAACAATTAAATGGTTTCCCTTCTGAAAACAGACATTGGAGTGTAAATTGTAATAAAGATTGTAAAGTGAGTACAATGGTTTATGTCAACTTAAGCAGCTTCTTAATTACCCAATGGCTAACGGTTCTCACACCAGGAAGCTTCCTACATCTTAAGCCTACACATGAAGCCACAATGACAGTGCAAATAAACATAATAAATTACTTCTCAAATATATACGTTATAGATTATACAATAGCCATGCAATGATAGCATCACATGCCTGTAGTCTTCATCCGTTAGATACTTCTGCAACTCTGGTTGGACGGGAGAGTTGAATTCATCCTCTAGCGGACGATATCTGCATACCTAGAAAGTAGAAACCATAATTTCTTATTCAAAGACTGCTGCTTAATTTAAGGATAACAATGATATATGCATCAACACAAGTACATAACCTATCAGAGGATATCTACTGGATGTTTTTAAATCAGTATAAGGCTATATTCAGTATTAGTAGAAGGTCTACAGCAAAAATCGATGCCTAACTAAAACGATTGGGTGTTCTGACTTGGTAACTTTAATCACAAAATCGAAAAGTATTATGATTTCTATGCTAGAACATCATAAACATGGAGAACCTCCAGCATCCACAAGTTTTTGAGATCCTAAACCTTGAATGCCAGTAATATCGAAGGGTACAAAAATGATTTGGTTTGATGTGGAAGAAAACCCAGAATCGAGCTAGGACTACAATATTATCTAGAAAAGAAGATATTAATGTGAAATATCATAAAGAGAAAGGTGAATTGCCCCTAGTAGCTGCCAAGGTAAAACTACGCCTTTACCTTCAACATTGAACACTCTCTTCAGAGAAGGATACACTATCATATTCTTCCTTGCCCTTTTCAACTTCGCATAAGATAAATTTGTTCAGAGTTGTGAAAACTTCAGGGAGCATTTATTTTTTTGTACATAAGATGGAGGAATATAGTCGGTTACATATTGTACCGGGCCAGACCCACGTGGTGTTGGGCCAACGACATTTATGTCCCTCGGCCCAGTCTACCCTAGGCTCCAGCAATGGGCCGGACCGAGGGATCATTCAAGACTCGGTCTTACTTCGCTTGTCTTGGCCAACCTTATCGAAGCAATCATGGGCCGAACCGAGGACTCGACATGTCGTAAGCCCACTTTGGAGTGCACGACCAATGTGTGGGTCAAGCCAAACGTGCAATGGTCGGCACATGAAGGAACAGCGGCTCAAGGACGGACGCTCGGCGACTCCCCTGTAGGCAAGGAGCTCAATGTTGGTCGAGCGAGATGTGATGCCCAACGTGGACGGCTAAATGGGGGATACCAAGGGACAAATCGTTACCAAACGAGGAGGCACGGCTGTTATGGTGCCCGGAAACAATGCACATGGTGGACGCACAAGAGTGGGCGGCCCACTACGTGGAATTCTCATGCGTCGTGGTACGTGCGCCTGTTAGTCCCCTATATAAGGTACAAGGGCATTCTATTCCAAGTACGCACAAACACACACTCAAGCTTTTCAATTGGTTCAATCCACTTTTTCGAAAACTAACCTACCTATCACCGATCGATCCCTAATGAGTTCCTTCTTTTTCAACCCACGAAAAGGACTCATTCAAGATCAATCAAGAGGAAAAGCTTTTCGAATTCAAGGCTCCATAATTTGGCGACCACGGTAGGAGGCCTCTAGTAATTTTCCCTAACAAATTCCCTACACTTATTTTGCCAACGAAGGTGACTACAACCAATTCAAGAAGTGACCACGCCAACCGCCGAACTCTCAAACCGATGGCTGGTGGAGGGTCAAAAAATCTGATTCCCTCACCTTCTAAGCCACACCTTGACCTGGACACCCGATCCAACGCCGAGCGTTTGGAGGCCCAATTGGATGAAAAGGACCAGCTCCTTCTGGTCATGAGGGAGGAGATGGACCAGCTCAAAGGTCAGAACGCAGCACACGGATGACGCGTCTCACTGCATGTCGATATGGTCGTCAACCCATTAGAATACCTTCACGAATGAATGTAGGCCAGATATTTGAATGTTCACTCGGGTTTGCGGGGAGTCTCCTAGATCGACATTATCGAATAACGCCTCGAATGTGGAATGCACAGAACCTCGAAAAATACTATCATTAATTTCTTGTATGGTCAAGGGCCTTATACATACCCCACTTTTGTAAATCCTTTGTTTTAATAGAAGTATTCTTTTTCAGCTTTCCAAATATTCAATAATTTTGGACAAACATACTGAATGTTCAACACTACGGTGGTATTGTCGTTGTGCTCCTCAACATGGCTCGGTGATATTGCTGGACACTCAAGGCACGGAGTAATAGCTTACGTTGTCAGTACTTAGCCTATGGGCATGAAAGGTGGAATTGCCGTTCACTCATTGCTCACAAGAAAAAGCACGAACAAAATTGCCAAGTAGATCAACCCGATTACCTACCCAAGGGACCTTTTCCACCGATGGAATTGTCGGGCAATCAAAGGGTTCCACAAGTTTCTATATACTCAGCACCTGACCAATCATACAGTCAGTCCAACACTGACTAGAGGGCGGGAGCTATACACTTGCACAAAATCAAGAAACCATTTATGTGTGGAACCAAAATAAAACAAAGAAAGATTTACAACAACTGGTGGCTCGACCTAAGTTATAGTTTGTTGTCAAACCCAAACCCAGGCACGGCCATCCATAAAGTGTTAATGTTCGTATACCAACCACCTTTTTTTTTTTTTTTGTGTGTGTGTGTGTGTGTGTGTGTGTGTGTGTGTGGGGGGGGGGGGGGGGGGGGGGGGGGGAGGGGTGTTGAAAGTGACAAATCTTGATCTTGAGCTCGTTCCTAAGCGAACGGAGAAATTTCTTTTCTAGTGGGGACCTCTGTAGAGGAAGCTGCTTCGATAGGCAAGCAATCTAGCACCTCTGGCAGGTAGGTGGGAATGTTGGTGTACATGTTGGACTATGTCGGGGACTTGGGTTTCGATAATCGCTCTAATCCATCCGGCCTTGAAGGCTTCATTCTGTGTTCCTACCACCTGGAGCCTAATCTCATCTACCTGCTTCACATAACCCGCCTCGGCCTCATTCTGACTAGCGTCATACGATTGCCGGTCTTGCTCCTACATCACCTTCTCCAGCTCGGCAGCCTTTCAGCTTCATCTCTTCAACCACTGTCTCGGCCTCCTTGGCCTCAGTGGCCACCAACCATGTTGACTCGGTTTCCTTCTTTGCCTCTTCCACTAGCTTTTTCTAGTTGGCCAGCTTCTGCTTCATGATCTTAAGTGCCAACACATGCTGGACTATCCCTAACCGTACCCCAGCCATGTGATGGCAAGCCTGCACGCCAAGGAAGATGAGTCGGACCATGTCAAAGTAGACGGCTTCTAAATCTTTTGACAGGCTCTGATCATCCTTCAACAATAGCAGTGCATCCAACAGTGCAACAGCTGCCATCCGATTCTCATCAACCGAATCCTCAACAATCAGAGGTTTATCCCCAATATGCATACGGGAAACCCTACTATAGAGGGCTGCCGAGGGAAGGCTAGTCGCTGCCCCACTACCCCCGGCTATGAGGGTAAGGTCCTCTATCACTGTCTTCTCTACCCTTTATTTTACCTTACGGACAAACGCGTCTGGTACAGGTGCAACTCTGACGATTTGGTAGTGGTGTTGCCTTTTGTCAGAGCCAGCATAAGATAAGTCTACGCTTTTCTCGGTGGCATATCTTCACTGTCATAAATTTCAATCACTGGATCACAGGTTGGTCGATTAATGAGGTGTCATATGATGTCGAGATGAATGTCAGTAGCATGTTCTCTCCGAGCCTGGAAGATGATCGGGCTGCTAGGTATTTAATGCTTGTAGCCAACCGCTGGTGCTAGTACCTCGGCTTGATTTGGCCTTGTGCTTGAAGGTTGTTTGATAGGTGGGAACGTAACCAAGAAGACACAGGGCTTGCCTCTTGAGTTTTGGTATTTGGTAGGCAAGTCTCATTTTAAGTCCGTCAACTGCCAGAGCAGCTACAACAACATGATAATGAGTCAAAAACCAAACAACAAAACATGGGCATACACATTTAAAGATCCTACTTTGGGTTCCTATAGCTCTCGGCACGCTGAATTCTCTCTCCTCATCTGACTAAACTCGAAGTCATCTCTAATTACGACAAAGTAATTTGCGTACTTGTCCAAGTCTGGGAGCTAGGTGATAAGTTTGTCGTAACCAGCTGGAACGAGGGGAATTTGCAGTTGGAGGTCTTGCTCGTACTCAATTAGTAGATACCGACTTTGAAGTTGATCCCGAACTTTCTCTTCAGCTCAGCAACTCTCATATCCATCCTATAAAAATTGATTGCCAGTTGTGATGAAGTGATGTCGAGCATGTAGAATAGCTGACTCACGAATCAGAGGGGGGAACCGTACCAAACACCCCAACCCCCCACCCCCCTCCCCCCCAACCCCAAAACCCCCGCGATGGCCATGAGAGGGAGGACGATTTATCGCATGTTAGCGTCGGGGATGTTCAGGCTCAGCAAGCCAACGTTTACGTAGTCAGAAACATTGTATGCCTCCTTCAAAAACATCCATCTAGTGGTGTTGTCGGCAAAAAACTTGGTATAATCGATTTGTATCGACCAAAGACCCTTCGGCCCCGCAAGCTTGGGAGGAGCCTTTGCTTGTATCCTTGCCTTCCCGCACTACCAGTGCGCCAGAGTCTACCTCTTGCTCGATCCCACCAAACAAAGTGCACAGGCGGGGTGAAAAGCATCCTACACACATGAACGTGCTTGGTCGGTGAGCATCGTGTTCGATCTACACAACTAGGGCTGAATTGATAGTCCCAACCTTATTGTTCGGTTATGGGATCGGATCCAAGAAAAGTTTGTCAAAGCTTCGAGGTATTCAAGAGTGAAAATGCAAGTGTTTCTCTCCCTAAAAGTCCCCTCTTATTTATAGGGAGGGCGCGAATTTCAAAACGCCGCATGAGAACGAAGCAGCCAGAGCTCAGTCAACAAGCATTTGGCATGTGGCGTCACTTAGAGGCATGCCAGTAGGTATGATTCGTCCTTTCGTCTACCAATGATCTACCCAATGGACGTGCTAGTACATCCAACGGGAGACCGTCACGTGGTTCCACAAGGGACGTGTTGTACTGTGTGAACTGTCTTTCAACTTCCTACAACCCACTCAGCAGGAGCCACATGGCCTGGTCAGATGCTCAATGAGGCTTTAGTACGGAGGATTAGAGAAATCCGGCCAATTAGAACATTCAACCCCTCATCTTCTTCCCATCACCAAGCAGAGGAGTTAAGAGGGGTTATTGTAATAGACTGGACCCACCTGGTGTTGGGCCTACGGCATTTACATCCCTCAGCCCAATCTGCTTTAGCAAGGGGTCAGACAAAGGGATGATTAGAGGCTTGGCCTTCCTTTGCTTGTCTTGGTCAACCTTATCGATGCAATCCTGCTGTCTTGGCCAACCTTATCGACGCAATCATGGGCTACGACCCCGCATGACCTGATGTAAGCCAGCTTTCAGGCGCACGACCAGCGTGTAGGTCAAGGCAAGGAGCTCAACATTGGTCAAGCGATACGTGACGCCCAACATGGGCAGTTATTTGTGGAATTATGGGGGACAGACCAAACGTGGAGGCACGACTGTCATGGTCCCCGATCATAGTGCACATGGCGGTTGCACCAGATTGGGCAGCCCAGGACGTGCTCCATTCCAGGGTGTGCGCAAAAACACACACATTCAAGCTTTTAGTTGGTTCAATCCACTTTTTCGGAAACTAACTTAAGCATAGGAGTACCCTCCGGCTACCTACGGTTGGTTGACACTAACTTGTTCCTTCTTTTGCAACCCAAGCAAAGGACTCATTCTGGATCAATCCAGAGGAAATGCTTTTCGGGTTCAAGGCTCCACACATATATATTTGGGGGGGACAAGCAGCAATTGAACAAACTTACTGTGAGTTTCCTGGCATTTTTGCAGAAGCTTTTTATCGTTGTCTTTGAGATACAATCTGGATCTCTACTAATTTTCTTGAGAATATCCCCGACATGTTGCTCAATAGTGAAAAATCAGCCTCAGCCTTGGCTTGGTAGATCTTCTGCAGGGTTACATACAACCTGCAAAAGGTGTTAAACAGACCTCAAGCTTCACCAAATCATATTTCTTTTTTCAAAGAACAAAAAAACGACAGGAAATCCTTTTTTTTTTCGGCGGGGGGGGGGGGTGGGGGGGGGGGGGGGGGGGGGGGGAATGCAAGTCACTAACTCAGTAGAAGATGTCATGTCTGGTATTGATCCCTCAAGAGGTGCCTCTCCCTCACTTTCTATGAACTCCTGCAATGTAAGGAAATAAAATTATTCTTTTGCTATATAAGAATTATTAAGAAATGTGATGAACAATTTTTTATTTGACATCCCAATGTGAGCAACTTCTTGTACATGTGTACAAAGATGGT